>JAZFAU010000246.1:1525000-2080000 GCA_037178615.1 Dione vanillae
GGAAGTTAACCGGTGTAACTAAGACTGGTATATAAAAAAGCAGATGTACGATGTTATCTCTGATAAATTTGTCTTTACATATGAACATTATTGATCACATTTTTTCAATCAAAAGATCTATTCAATACTAATATTTAGCTACTTTATCAAATTTATAAAAACCCAATGTGTATATTTTTCTCCTTTATAAAATTAAAAAAATATATGTTTTTCTTTGTAATAAAAAATATTATTTTTGTTTAAAAAGTGATCTTACATATTTTCTAGAGCAATTAAGCACTTAACCAACTGCGCCATAGATTGGAACGCTGATTGTTCCGACGTGACTGAAAGCCATTTCAATGAAGAGAGTATAAAGGGTCACATTCACGTCGTCAACAACGTCTGTGATGACGATTGGTTTTTGATACGTGAGTGTAATTTGATTTTATTTTCAATCTTTTAAGGTATTTTTGTGGCAAATTACAAGTATTTTAGCTTTTTAACTAATAGCAGAGGGTAGGAGGGACAGGGAGAGTTAAGACTCAACGTAGCCGTTCCTATATTTCTCTGCAAATATATTGATATAAGTAGGTAAAAGTAGTCGTACTAGGTTAAATTTATTTTAAATTTGTCTAGTCTGACAATACCACTCACTTACCCTTAGGAATACATTGTTATATTCCTATGTAAGCCTAATTTATAGTAACGTCAAAGAAAAAATAGTAACATTGAAAATGTATTTAAGAATGTCAAAGAAAAGATACACACTATGTATCTACTATCACATATATTACTAAGATATAATAAAAATATATTAATAAATTAATATATTTTTTAAATTATATTCTACTAATATACGTCGTATTAAATTGAATAAAAGGAAAATGCTTTCGTCACGTCTCACAAAATCAGCAATTTGTGTTTATTAAAAAAATGAAATCACCCAAAAATGTATTTTTGTCTTAATTGTCCTTTTACTTGAAGGTTGCAGCATTTTTTTAACAATCTACCTTCTATAGAAATAACGTTCTTAGAATATTTTTTTATCATTAAAAATATTTATTTTCTATTGACAATTTTTAAAACTATTTTTTTTTAAATTTAATAGGAACATGTATTTTTTATACCCGTTGCATGTTACATTATTAAAAGATATTAAATAGATTTTTATATTAGTGAAAATTAAACTTTTTTGTTAAAAATTGGATATAGAACCTTTTGTAAAATCTAAAGGTAATAACATATTTGTTCTTATTAATCTGATTATAAAAAAATATGGGTATTGCCATTTTCTTCAGCTACTATATTGCACGTATAGCATTAGGAAGATATGAACTACTATGAGTATACTTTCCGCTTGAAAAGATGTGACACTGATACCTTTTGACAAGAAGAAATATAGGAAAATAAAAAAAAGCTTAAATGTAGCAATTATTTGTTTTAAGTATTTCCAAATCTACAACCATTGTATTCACAATTAGAAAATATGAAACAATCGAAACATCGCGGCAAAAAGCGATATATTTATTTTGAATCTAAATTAATAACTTATCTGTGCAAGAACAGTACTAAAACAAAGAGATTTTACATTTAGCGGTACAAAAGTACCTGTGAAAAAAATATTAGCAAATTTACTATATTGAAAAACTTTCCTACTATAAATATCTCGGTGACAGTTGAAATGCTTTATAGGTTACGAAGAGCTTCCCCTTTGCGTCGAAAGCTCGATAGATTCCTGGGAATCCTGCTATATTGCCTTCAAGAATGCTGTTGAGGAACAGAAAAATACAACGCAAGAATGGACGCATTATGCAATTCATTTTGAACTTTGTTGGTTAGATTTTTATCAAAATTTTTTTAATTATGTTTACTTAGATGGCCAAGTGAAAACGACATATAGTGCATAAACTTAACTGAAGTTTATTTAAACACAACTTCGTAATAACAATAAACAATCATATATAACAATAAACAATCATAGATAAAATTATTAAATTTTTATAATTCTCAAAACTTTAACCACCACGCTTAGAGTGTTTTCTTAAAATATTGTTACTTACGCTGGTTAATTATTGCGGGCGTAGTGCAGTGGCAATTACAGCGTGTCTAACTGTAAACAGTTTAAACTCACTTGATAAAAGAATTCTTTTCCTATTCTCACTCTGATAAATAAAGCGTCACGATGTTCTTAGTACCGTACCGCTTAGTAGTTTTACATTTTTGTGTAATATTCCCCAACGATGAGCAAAAATATAAAAAAAAAATAGTATTTTGTGGTGGATATAAAATTGGTGGATATAAACCAAATGCGTGTTGGGTAGCGGCTCTCTTATAACTAGGAACTACTGTAATTCATCTTAGATATTTCTAAAAGTATATGTTTTATTCAAACTCATATGAATTCAATTGCTATCTAAATGTTCAACGTATTTTAAATTCGGTCTCAACCGATGATCAAAAACCGCATCGGATGCATGTTTTATTCAAGTCTGATAAATGTTTTTGCCAAAGAGAATTTGTAGTTTGTCAATGTTGAGGCAATAAAGTATTGGCAGTTAGCATATAGTTAAAAATTTATTTAAATAAAACTAAAAACGAATAAAACAGAATGGTATAAAAGATGATATTATTTATTGTTAAGTATCAATCTTTAACCAGAACATTTCTAAATTTAATGCAAGGGAAACAACAAAATTGATATAGGAATGGACTGCAAATAATTTAATCACCTGTAATCATGTTACATATGTATTTTCATTTACACATAAGCAATTTTCCTCAACATGGAGAGATGCTGAAATAATTTCTACACCTAAACTCTTAAAGCTGTAGATATTTTTGATTAATGATGTAGAAATACTGGTTACAGTATTTCTATTGTCTAGTGTCCTTGAGCACTTAGTTCAACATCAACACACACAATTATAACATTATAATCCAACTCTTATCTGATTTTAATTGGTAACTCAAGACTATAAAAAAAACACATCAACCTTGCCAGCTAAATCTCAATAAAGCTACTTTACCATGTAGTAAAAGGGTAAAAGATTACGAAACCACTCTGGACAATCATATGTCATAGGATTCATAGGTAAAGTTTTTTTTTCTTTTAATTTTTTTTTAACTTCATGTTTTTTCCCGGATATTCGCATATTGCAAGGTAGGCCGAGGGAATTGCAGGATTCATATGAACCTAATTTGTTTGATCATACTTCAGATTTTCTTATGAAACACAAGTGACTCTCAATTTACCTTTGCAGAAATACTTATAAACTTCATTCTCTTTACTGCATTCTGTTTAATCTAATTTCTCATGTATACCTTAAAGAAAGATTGAATTTTTATTCATAGCTGTATTTATTGTAAGGTTACCTTAAACACCTCACCTTTAAATTCCTTCCCGTACTTCTTTAAAGAAAGAAACATTTCATGTCACTTGAATTATATTTAATTATTTTTTTTTTGTATTTTTTTTTTAAAAACATATGTATATATTTTTCTCGTTGTTATTTGTACATGTTTTTTTCATTATCTTAGCGAGGAAATCAATATAGCTCATTATCTTGAGCGAGAATCAAATCCAAAAAGATTGCGCTTACAACAGACGAGATCCAGATAATAATATTCTAGCTTTTTATTTAGGCTTAAAATATACAGGCTTAAACAAATTAAACCGTCGTGGAGGCGCAACGTCTGCCTGTAACGCAGCTAACGCGACGGTTTCTGGGTTCGATCCCCAGTCGGGGAAGATGGATTTTTCTATTTCCATTTTCTTCGCTCTGGAAACTAGGCAAAGGCGGCGTTGAGTTCCACCACTCAACACGCAATGCCTCGAAAACGGCGGAAAGTGGGGACGGAGTAAGCAGGGACTAAGTAACGGAGTGTCTTAACACTAGGTTCATATGGTTCCTGCAGTTCCCTCTGCCTACCCTGCCATGTGCGGGATAAAGCGTGAAGCTAAAAAAAAAAAAAAAGAAAAAGAAAACAACAATAAAATAACTAAAAGATAGTATATTTTATATGTATTTCACACAAATGTCCAGCATATCTTTCATTCCCTTAATCTATTGCAGTGCTAGAGCTCGCTTCCGTCGCTGCACTCTAGAAGCCTTATTCATGAAGCCAACGCTTTGTACTCACGATCAAGCAGTCACTTTGCAAAAGTTCTCAGTTATTGTATCAGAGGGAGGAGTGTATCAGGTAAATATGTGAATAAATTTATTAATTTTTGGTGTTAACATTTGGTGTCATTAATTAAGAGCAATTATTATCGGAAATAGCTGTGTTATTAAATATAAATCATTTTGAGTTTTACTCGATTCTCTTATGTAACCTTTTTGTTTCTGTTAAAAAAACTTTTTGAAAGATATGTTTATCTGTAACAATATTTTGTTACGCAAAAAGTTACACAGTATTTTTTATGTAATAAAAAGATATTCCACAGAGTATAAATCGAATATACCTTTTCCGAGATAATATTTACGCATACAGGCAGCAATTTTCAACTGTGTCACCATGATATATGAAATCAAAAAATACTCCTGTGTTTTATCATTACTATATACATTTATATCACCTGTCGTTTTTTGTAGCTAGATTATTATTAAAACTATGAAATGTATAAGCCTTCTCATTTCAAAGCATGAAAAAGAAGTCAAACTCATCCCAAGTACACACATACATATTTAAAAACAATATTCTAAACATTCTATGTATTAATTGCATTAAAAATGGTAGTCAAAATGAATTCATATCAATTTGTCGCATTGTTGACCATTTTCTACTTAATTTAATAAAAAGTTTAAATGAGTTTCAAAGTTATTTTAGAGCGACAAAGTTTTGAAAGTAACAGCTTTCTTAAAGTTTATCCATTCTTCTCCTATGTCGTTTTTGTTTTCTGGCTATAAATGTGTGTTATAGTATTGTTTAATGGCTTTCTGTCGTAGAGAAACTAAAAATTGTGCTTAAATGTGGTATAATATTGTTAACAAATGATCCCTTTTGTTTTAAAAAATTAAATATATTAGAAAACGATTTTTCTACGCAAAGTATATGGGTTTGAATCCCTCTTGGGAAACTGAATGACAGTAGGTTAGTGAAACAGAATATTTCAATTTTTTTTTCTATATAATAAGTATGTTACAAACACATGTTACACAAGTTACTGGAATATAGTAAGATATCAGACAAGTTATCATAAAATTTGGATTTACCTTCTCATGATGCCTCTGGGCTAATTTCACAGGTCATTTTTTCCAACTTTTATTGAACAGCAGGGTATACAAGCGATACCTAGTGTTGAACCATTGCATTTTCCGTTCGAATTGAATTCATTATTTATAGCACATAAAATAATAGTCAAGAAATATAAAAAAATACCTGACCAGGGTGTTAAAAATAATTTTATGTATTACAGACAAATAAAGTTATGAAATTATTAATATATTAGGAACCGTAAGTACTATAGTGGTAAAAAAGTGACAGCGTGAAACTATGTCCACCTTGTTGTAAGTGCGAGTACAATGTAAAGTTAAAAAAACTATAATTGATATAAAAATTTTCGCCACGAGATCGTACTCAAGGCCAAAACCACTGTGTAAAGATGCTTTTAATAATTGATCACTATCCAGAATCCACGGGTTAACCATAAATCCAACAAATTAATTGAAGTCAAATGTAACTTTAACATATGCTTGTATATTATTCTTTGTTTTAAGGACTGTGAACGTAACATGATGTACGCTAACTGCCCGGGCGGAGACCCTCGCCCTACCACTAACATGCTCAAACGGTTGATGAGCGCGGAAGCCCGCAGTAGGGGCACCATGATTCATAATAACTTGTGGATATTGTTTACTATTATTTATTGTTTGTTTCATTTCATTCTCATATAAATATATACTTATACTTGTATGTGTTTTATTTTAAATATATGATTAAATATGAAGGCTGATTGGATATGTAATAGTAAAATATTACCTAGCTTTCTTCTTCTTCATAGTTCCTACGTACAGGGCAGTTGTAGCCAACATTTAGCAGGGTATGTAGAGGTTGTCTAGTTTTATATCAAATACACGCACAGAAAAATTAACATGAACAAGAGTCAAAAATAAAATCAAACAATTTTAAAAACAGCGCTTGAAATTTGATTCTATAGCAATTAATTAGCTTTTTGTTTACATTGTAATTTTGTCTTGTATATTGTAATTTTGTACTAAATGGATTAAAATTATTATACAATAATAAATACAGTACTACGTGTAGAGTTCCAGGGCGAAACCTAATCGACGTAGTAAAAATAAAAAAATATATGACTTCTTTTCATTTCCTTTTATATACTTTTATGAGTTGAACTTAAATTTTGAATCTAAAAAAAACCGTTTAATATACATCATTGTTACCCCTGCTTTAAATAATTAGTAATGACTTAGACCGTCAATAAATCCCCAACCTTGAAACACAACTATCACTATACCTTATGACTATACCCTAACTATCGTAACTTACTACTGAAAAGTTTGTTTAACCCCTGTAAATGTGACTTTAACTTTTGCAAATAAATAGCCTGGGATTATATGTTTTGATATATGAGCCGTTCAGTGCACACATCTATTAACTCCATAAAACATAAAATTGAGAAACGCGATGATGTAATGTATATTGATTTTTAAAATTTCTCTGATAATATGAATTCAAATTTATAATGTAGAATAACAAAATAACAGATATAGCTTTCATCTAACAGTATATAAAATTAATAAGAAAGAATAGCGTACAAATAATCGTCAGTAATGTTATAGTTTTTATGTGAATGGTGGAGTTAATCGATTTGGCAACTGAATAAAGTAATAAAGTTAAATTTAATTTTTACATTTTTAAGTTTTTTACTACAGTAAATATTAGTTATTGTGTATTTTTTATCACAGCTATACCATAAAAATAAATGTTGGCAGTTCTGTTATTATATAATTTTTATAATTAATTCATAGCAGCTTTATGTTAGCGGCGTTTTTCTTTGGGATGATTCATCAATATTATAAATAATCTTCTTCATGAGCTGTATACGAGGATTCGTTCTTTCGATTTGTTGACAAGCAATTATAGTAATTGTGATTAACAGGAGGAATGAATTTTAGTAGGTCCATCATGTCTCTCCATATTTCCCTTGTCACAATTCTTTCTACCTTTAGGATATAATAAAGACTGATCTATACTTTTTAAACTTTGCGGTCTATCCACTAAAGATTTTCTTATATTAATGGCTTGAAATCCGTCGTGTCGTCGTCGTCGTCGTGTGTCTTCATTATAATAAAGACAGACTATAGTCACATTTTATTTGTATGAGACAGAATTAGACATTTTCAAATTTATCCAGCGTATTTAGTGCCAATTTTCTGATCACTCCTATACTAACTACCGTTTGAATTGCGCTTCTTCTTATCTGTTTACCGATGCGATTTAGTTACGATTACGGAGAGTGAGGGAGAGAGCATCTTCAGATATTTGAAAACCAATAAGCGTCAATGCAAGGCCCGAACAGATAAAGCGTTACTGAAACGCTTTACATTAGAGTATGGAGTTAATCGAAATGGCTTCTGAAATAAATTACTTATTTTTCAATGGCCAAAAAAAATTTGCCATTTTACGGTACTTATATTTATTATTCAGAAAAGTTATTATAAATATAAAAAGTTATGACTATACCAAGTGCTTTGACACTAATGTTTAAGATTTTTCAAAAAGTGGAGTTAATCGATGTGTGCACTGAGCGGCTCATATGTATATATTTATGACGACAAGACTTACTTTCTTCATTTACTATGTCGTCCTATTCCTGAGAAGGTGCAAAAGAACAATCTAACCGGTGAAAAGGTAAAGTTATATACTGGGCCACGATATATTAAAACAAAATGAATTAATAATTTATCATACAGATAGGAATCTCTTGTAAAAGAGTGTAGTCTTAGATGATATAGAGTAAAAAATGTTAATTTTAACCACTGCTGTTTTGTCAAAATTCTATATACAGCAATAAAAAATGGATTGGATTAAAATAATCGCTTTTTGCTATATGCAAAGCTATGAGCAGACAATATACAGTACATTTTTTTTATCTTCACGTTTTATCCCGCATATTGCAGGGTAGGCAGAGGGAACTGCAGGAACCATATGAACCTAGTGTTAAGACACTCTGTTGTTATGTTCCTGATTTTTCCATTCCCGCTTTCCGCCGTTTTCGAGACATTGCGTGTTGAGTGGCGGAACTCAACGCCACGGTTTTGCCTAGTTTCCAGAGCGAAGAAAATAAAAATAGAAAAATCCATCTTCCCCGAGTGGGAAGTGAACCCACAAAGCCGCGACGCTTTGTGGGTTCACTTCCCACTCGGGGAAGATGGATTTTTCTATTTTTATTTTCTTCGCTCTGGAAACTAGGCAAAACCGAGAACACGTACTAAATTTAAAATTGATTGGACTCATTTGCAAGTAAAAGTAACTTAGGCTTACTTTTATCACGTCTTACTTATATTGCATATAATTTTCATGCAAAAAATAAATACACTGTATATACGGTTTTCTATAATAGACTACGTAATTTGAGAGGGATTATACTAATAATGTTTGTGTGATGTTTTAGAGCAAATAGGAGTTCAACATGATTTCCTATAACATATTGATATTAAAACAATTTTGTTTACTTAAGCGACGAATTCGCGAGCGGTTCGCTAGTACAGTCAGCGACCATTAATTAGATACGCTCAGGATATTCAAATAAATAGACACAACCAAAAAGTCAATAATATCGGTACAAGCAAAGTTTCTTTATTGTTGTTAACAACATAGTCGCTCCAAAAGTCGAAACATTTAAAATGTCATATGTCGTTACATTCAAAGTGACATAAATGTTGTGACATTCATCCTGTCTTTGGTATGTAAGCGTTCTAAGTTTTCCAAAATATGGAACATACTAGAAAAATAAACTTTAATGCTTTATGTTTTAAATATAATTTGTCATATCAATTAATATTAAAACATTTATATATTACATAAAAGAGTTACTTCTCATTTTAAGCATGTAGTCATAGATATTTTTTTTTGTTTCGTAAAATCTGTGCATTGTCGTTTCGATACTTAATGTGATGCCTTAATTCTCAAATTAGATAAATCCGTAGAAAAGGATACATATGATTTTAAAAAGTCTATGTTTTTAAATAAACTATATTTACTACAACACAAGCAAACATTATTAAAATTTGTGCTAACCCCGGAATAGTAGAATCTATTTTTGTAGGAATTTATCTAAAATCGACCCTAACATGATCTTAAATGATTTTAACATAGATAACAAAATGGTATGGAACAAAATAAATAAAACATATGTGTACAATACATGCGTATTACATAAGTATAGACCCGAGCACATCGATCAAGAGGGCAAAACGATAAACCGATAACTAGTAATTAACAGCTCATTGAAGGAAGACCTTCCAAGTCCACATTTCAGGTCCACCATTAGGCATGATCTTCCATTTTCGCAATCCCAACTGCCTTCTGCAGGCTATGAGTCGAAAAATATTTATTATTTTAGAAGCTTACAAAATTATTATATTAAATTTAAAAATTTAAATGCAATGTCAAAAATTAAACTGTTCTGTAAGCTACATAAGTTATTGAACAAAAAAACTATATTGATCAAAACTCCCACAATCACTGAGATCGTTAGAGCGGAATTTATAACGCTGTCAACGTCAATAAAGTATTGCAGCAAAATAAATCATTTTTGTATGAACGTTCATACAGTGAACGCGTTTGGTTACATTGTCCACCAGATTTTACGTGACACTGTGGTTACACCTGGTAAAGCGATATTTAGTATTTTATATTTTTTATTAATAAAAATGATACTGGAAAGCGCAGAATAAACAGATTTTTATTAAGTTTGTTATTATAAAGTAGCATATGCCGATAAATTCCATTGAGGCAAATTTTCTAGTAATAATCAACAAAATTGAGTTTAACTTGTAACTACTTATAATAAATACATGATATTATTATTTTTATATTTTAACCCAACTGCACGGTTTGCCATTAAGTACAACTACTCTCTTAAGAATCTTTTTTCATTAACCCAAATTGCCGACTGAACTCATGAATTAATTTCCAAAACATAATATCTTTGCTGTTTTATTAACGGTTCAAAATAAAAGTTTTTAAGTTTACATTTAAATACGACTTTGATAGTTAATTAACATAGTCAAATAAGAAAATCTACCATTGCAACAATCGTAACTGAGAGAATGCTATAGCAATAGCTTCGAATCCTATGTAATCTTTGTAAATAAGTCAATTTACTTCACTTAAATACAAATTTCGAGATGATTGCAGGCTAAGTTGCATTATTTAACGGATAGTATTATATTTTCAGGTTAAGCGTAGCAAAGCTAAACTTAAAGCTTAGTGTAAAAATGTAGTATTATTGTTAATCGCTTGTAGATACCATATATAAATGATAAGTTTTTGTGCGTGTGTTTTTGTGATTCATTTTGAAAAAATTCTGCTAAATGTAAATTTTGTAGAGGTACATTTCATCGAAATATTAATATTATATAGAATGATCAATTGACCGTGAAATACAATTAAGCAACAATAATCTTTTTAATATCATCAACTGTATAATATGAGCATGTTGTAGTCTCAACAGGTAGTACATGACAGGTGCGAGTGTGTATGTATATAATTTGATTTCTGGTTAAAAATATATTGCATAGCAGACCTGTCCTTACTTTACTACTTACAATTTCTTTAATTTATTATTTAATCTACGAAGATAAAAAAATAAGTCGAAAAATAAAATAGATAGCTAGTATTTTAATTTTAAACAACCTGACAACATTCTGTTTTAATATATTACGTGAACAGATGATGCCCCGAGAGTACATTAGTTTAATGTGCCTATTTTCGTCGTACCTGAACCCTTTTGTAGTGGTAATAAAATTTGGGACAAATTCTGTATCTCTAGCGAAGAGGTTATAAGCTAAACTTGATTATAATGAATAAAATATATAAAAAATTCACCTTTTTATATTGTATCCAAAATAAGAATACAAGATACATATTTTTAATGTCAAAAATATTACTACTGGCTTACTAAAGTTAGCCTCAGATTTGAAAAGAACCGACGCAGGAAACTCAGCGGCACATTTACAATGGTCTTAGAATTTTATCCTCATTCATTTTTGGCAAAGATGCGTTTGAAACAGACTGGAGCGAGCTATTCATTTCCAAGGTGTGGTTTGTCATTTAAAAAATCATTAATTAGGTACATATAATACACGAATATCTTTTCACAATTCTTTTAAATTGTGGTATAGAACATTGTTGGACGTTTTCTAGGATCCTATTGTATAATGCAATCTAGGTATAGGCGCTGTATGTCGCTCTAAAGCGCAGTAATTTTAAATCTATTTCTGGTATAAATATTATGTGAATCACTTATTTAGGGAAAATTATTAATAATTTTTTTAATATACATGACATTTACAAAAATTATTGAATTCCAACTATCAATATGTTAATTTTTTTTAATTTTTGTTTTAAGGAATGTTTAAGTCCTAGGTTATAATTTGCGCGAATAAATAGCTTCTGCAAAATCAATATTGAGTTAATATCGGCTGCATTACATTCAAGCATAATACCGTAAGACAATACATAAGACAGTCAAAGTAATAAAGTGGTAAAGTGGTATGGTATAGTAGTACTAAAGTATAGTTAAGAGTTTCTTTTGAAAAGAAAATAGTCTAGATCTAGAATAGATGAGAGACTATGAAATTATATCAATACAAGCTATTGTACGCAAGCAATGCGTATTAAAAGCGAGCTACTCTGAAATATTATTATTTAGTGATTTGTATCATTAAATGAAATTATGCTTCGATATTATTATTTAAAGTAAACTCCAACCACATATATTGGATAAATAGTATATTTTTACTATAGACATATTCTTACGAAGAGATTGTAATTTACAGTATACTATAATGAATAATAAATATCTCTGAGCAATATTGACTGAAACGATAAAAACAATTAAACCAAATATTTTAATATTGGTATTTTACTATATGATACTTTTTTATCAATACTGAGAAAGGTTTTTAACCTATCAAGAACATTTTCACGAAAAGACTATGTCTTACATTTACAGGAAATTTTCAGAACTTTATATATATATTCAAAAGTATTGTAGTACCCTTTCTGTTTGTCTAAACTTAAAGTTACACAATTATACAATATATACAAATAATTAAATAATAAATAGTGCAATAACCTCCTTGTTTTTAAAAAAAATACATACGTTCAATTTTACTTGCAATTGGTCATATTCACATTTGAACTGTCAGCACAAACAGGAAATGGTAAATATATTTGATTGTCGACTGGATTCCAATAATTGAATACAACATCACGTCCTATTTACAAGAGAACAACAAAGAACAACGACTTTGCATCAAAGATACGAGTAAGTAATTCGTGAATACTGAATGGCAATAATTCTTAAATTCTGTAGATTGAAGAAAGTGTTTGCTTCATGTGACCTTTTGGTTCGTGGTATACATATATGTTTTATAAATGTAATATGTCTATTTATTATTTAGACCAAAAGATTAACCTGCCCTAATTGAAACAAAACAGCTTAAAACTTTTTAGATTTATTAAATATTATAAAAAATATAAAAGAAAATATACTAAATTTAAAATATCATAAAAGAATTAGAAAAAGTATGTTATTGAGATGTAAATATTAGTTTTTCTTAATTTCACCGAACAATTTCTAATTATAATAGACATGAGAAGAAACAACTTAGCGTTCCATGGATTCACCGTACGGGTGCCGGGCCCATCGTGTTGTAGGAAGAGGAGCTCTGAGCAGCGCTTGGGACTTGCGACCCAAGTGTAGGTTTAAAGGGCCCCTTTAAAATGCATTAACGCTCACCTTCACTGTCCGAACTCCTCCCACTACCTAAACAAATTTTAAATGATTCTACCAAAGATAAATCTCTTTTCTATACTTAATTATACTGATACGTATTGCCTTGATTTATCTTAAAAGTCACTAGATGGGCTTGAACAGATACTAAACTTCGTTGTTCGATTTATCTTTAGCTTGAATATGTAGGATTACTTAACACAGTCCACAGTCTGGCTGTGTTAAGCTTAAATGGCCCACTGTAAAATATCGACGGCGTTTGCTTTCTCTCACTCCTTTATATACAATACTTTACCATCCTATCACTTCTTCG
Organism: Dione vanillae; assembly: GCA_037178615.1. NCBI lineage: Eukaryota > Metazoa > Arthropoda > Insecta > Lepidoptera > Nymphalidae > Dione > Dione vanillae. Next base: position 1,538,281 of record JAZFAU010000246.1, read on the forward strand.
TACCTCAAAAGCGATCTAAGACTATGGGGTCGAAAACCTGTCATTCTAAACATCTCTGTTTACATACTAATAATGTCCTTGAATTTTCTTCATCAACAGTAAAACTTCGGAATGTGCTCCCAAATGACGTAAGACGTTCTCCGCCAGCAGGGATTTTTAAGCGTAGGCTTAAAAGTCACTACTTACAACAGGATGCTTCGTCTGTATTACTAACGTGCCCTATTGATTTATGTACTTCGTTTATATATATATATATATATATATATATATATATATATATATATATATATATATATATATATATATATATATATATATATATATATATATATATATGTATGTATGTATGTATATATACATATGTTATTAATTTTGTTCTCATTTTTGTACCTATTTTATTTATTTCTATATTATTGCTATACTTTTGGCACTTTATTTACTCTGCTATCAATATTAAGTAAAATATAATGGTTGGCTAAAAGGAATTGATTAAACTAAAAAAAAATAAGAGGACCGTCATGGCGCAGAGGCGTAAGCGTCTGCCTGTAAATGCGACGGTTTCTGGGTTCGGTTCGGATTCCCACTCGAGGAAGATGGATTTTTCTATTTCTATTTTCTGCGCTCTGGCAACTAGGCAAAGTGTGGCGTTAAGTTCCGCCACTCAACACACAATGCCTCGAAAAAGACGGAAAGCGGGGACGGAAAAAAGCAGGGACTAAGCAAGCAAGACTAAGTTCGTATGGATCCTTCAGCTCCCTCCGCCTACCCTACCGTGTGCGGGATAAAGCGTGAAGCTAAAAAAAAAAACACTTAAATTAACATTGACTGCAATAGCGATGCAATATTGCTATTGCAGTCAATGTTAATTTAAGTGTTATTTTTATTAATTTGTAAAATCATTCATTATTCATATCCATATCATTATTGTGAATGTACAATAGGAAAGGCGGGTGGAAAGGCGGGTGACTGGTCTACGCTCTGGGACAAATATTTTGTTGCTTTCTTTTGGTGGAACTCTGACCACCTTTTTATTTATTTTCATCTCATTTATATTTAGAAATCTCGAGAGACTGTATGGGTATCATTTTTTTCTTACCTTTTTATTATTAAATCTCCAATATTAAAATAACAGTAAATTATTTACTGTATAAGAAAATATATGTACGTATGTATAAAAAATAAAAGAAAAACAATAAACAATATTTATAATTAGAATATCCCAAATGTATTAAATAGCACTCAAAATCCTTATTATATTAAATTTAATCCCATAATTTATAAGTGAAATTACTCCCGAAGGGTTCGTGACCAAAATATTGAAGAGAGGTTCAATTCTATTATCTGAGAGCGGATGTTATCAATTTCATATTAGTTCGTATCAAGTTTCGATATTCATTTTCAAAGGCCAATTTATTTATTTTGCGAGGGACTTAAACGTTATTGTTATGCTAAAATAGAATATAATCTGTTTTTGGTTGAAGATTTTGTTGTATATGTAAGTATGTATTTTAAATATAAATTAAAACGTAGATATATAATAATTTGTGTTTTTGAGTTATGTTTTCCTAGCCAAATCTCCGGAATTTCTTGTTAATAGATATAGATTATTGTTAAGCGTTTCTATTTGTTTCTTGTTTTTCTTCTAGTTACGGAGTTGTTTTTTGCAAAAATCTTAGCTGTGAGAGTATTAACCTCTTATGAGTACATTTGATGTTTCTCTATTACAGTATAACGCCGTTGCATTAGCAGAGAACATTTCGTGAGAAGATGTAGAGGTGTTTCTTCATCCTCGTTGCATATTCTATTTTATTGCATTATATATTCTATTGCATCCTTGTGCTACTAGTACCTAGGTGGTGCATATGTCTATTTAGACCGCAGTGACCAATCAGCACTTTCATCAAAGTACGGCGACAATTTTTGCTGAGAGATAAAGTTTCAGTGGCAGCCTTCTTGTTAAAGGCCTTAATGAGTACCTTAGCTTGGTATAAACCTGTTCCTAAGATAACAGCATGTCCTGGGACCTATCTTCAAACTATTCTGTCGTTGTTCCCCAGAGTGTTAAATATTTGTTTGCATTATTCACTACTTTTGATTGCGTTGTATCGGATGCTAAATACAAGAGTGCTGCTTGACTGTCTGTGTTAGTATAGATAGTGTAATTGCACTTTATAGAATGGCTCCCCTTTTTTTAGCTTCACGCTTTTATCCCGCACATGGCAGGGTCGGCAGAGGGAACTGCATGAACCATAGGAACCAAGTTTTGAAAAATTCCGTTGCTTCGTCCCTTCTTTCTCTGTTCCCACTCTGCCTTTTTCGAGGCATTGCGTGTTGAGTGGCAGAACTCAACGTCGCGCTTTGCTTAGTTTCCAGAGCGAAGAAAACGGAATTCCCCTATTTAGATTTATTATGTTTTTGGAGATTCTCCATGTTTAAATATCCTACCTCAGGCAGGTAACAGCAGGTGGCGCAGAGGCGTAAACGTCTGCCTGTAAACGCGATGGTTTCTGGGTTCGATTCCCACTCGGGGATGAAGATGATTTTTCTATTTCCATTTTTTTTTCAGAGACTAAGCAACGGATCTTAACACTAATTTCATATGGTTCCTGCAATTCCCTCTGCCTACCCTGCTAAGTGCGGGATAAAGCGTGAAGCTAAAAAAATAAAATAAAAGCAGGCACCCATTTGCCGCCCAAATGGCGAAATACTGCTCCAGTTCGCCCTGGTTTCGGAGAGTTTTTGGGACTAGTACCACCAGACATTCATTTCTCACTAAAGTTTGTAAGACATTTCATTTTATGAAGTCGAGGCTTGTTCGAGGAGAGAGGAAAAGAAGAGGGTAATAGGAGTCATAAGGAATTAAAAGTGTGTAGGATTTAGACGACTACTCTGTTATATACAAAGTAAAGCGTAATTATAATAAAAAAATATATATCTTTTCAACAAGTTTTTCAATATTAAAATTTAACGACGCGTATAAGTGAACCTATTGTATATTATATTCGACTTCTACATATTTCAATAATGTTAAAATATTTTAATAAAAAATGTTATTAAAGTTTCAGATAGGCGTGATATTCCATACCAATTTTGTAATTGTAGCTTTATAGATTTGTAGATTGTATTAGTGGAATGTGTCACCTATAAAAGACAATTTACTTTTTTTAGCGTCACGCTGAATCCCGTATAATAAAGTCTTATATTAATATATCTTATTCCCCGTTTTCCGACCGAGAAAAAGAAAAATAATTCATTGTACCTTGATAGAAATTTAACCCTTCAAATTTCCAGTAAGACGTTCTGCCACTGTGCTACGCCGCGTTACTGGCTAGTAAAATAATTAATTTCTAGCCTCAATATTTTTTTTTGATAAATTCTTCCGACATTTTATAAAAAATCACCTTTTTATTTATTTTTAACTAGTGTTACCATTTTTATATTTATTACTGTGCTTTTTAGAGGTATGCAGGGACCGCAGCGTTTGGCGCTCCGTTCTCTTTGACTACACCGCTAGGGATAAAGCGTGAAGGTATGTACAAAATATGTATGTTATATTAAGTTAAGATAAATTAGATTTGTGAGTAGCTCATGTACTTACAAATATATAATGTTTTAGAGTTTGAATATATTGTAAACGGTCAATTATTGCCTTGATTCATGATTTTACAATATATAAGAATAATAATTTTTAAAACAATTTAGTGATGGTTTTGTCTTATATGTTTATGAGTTCAAATCATATAAGGAAAAAGTTTATGTACAATACCAAGAGAAAATGAAAAATGCGGTGAATGTATCGCTAGATTACCTATCATTACTCTATAAAGGTAAACCTTATATATAAATACTTATAAAAAATAATATATAGTATTTGTAAAGCTGGCTTTGTGAAACTATTTAAGGAGTGTCTACCCGTCGTCTTCGAAGGTCTTTTTTTTTCGTTGGTCTTATATCAAGCTAAAATTAGTTTCAAATATCCATGTTTCTCTTTCTTGAAGCACAAAAAATGTCAAACTTGTGAGTTGACACAAAAAGAATATCATAATATCAAAAGAATATATTCAAAATCTATATGATAAATCCCGTTAACGTGCTACGATGAAATTTGTTACAAAATTTAAAATTATGATAGTTAAAGTGGAAAAACTTCTCACTAACTATTGTTAAGTACAAAATTAATATTAAACGATGCTTTAAGAAAATAAAACTATTAAAATAGCATCAAATGAAATAATGTTTATACAGGTGATATTATTAAACTGAATTACTCGTATTTCTTAAATTACATTTCATTAATTATTTCGACAGAAGGTACGTCTCTTCTGAGTTATTTCAATTTGGCATACGAGCAACGGCGTAGGCAAAAGCTAGCTTTTAGTACAAACAATAACATAAATAATATAGAACTGTAAATATCAAATTATGAACATTTCCCATATATATTATATGAATAGAAAGAACTCCACATCAGAATGGCCACGATTATCGTAATTCGTAACACTTGGCACTGTGTTCGCTCCGTCTATTTTGTTAGGAATGTACCATGAAATTGTGTTCTTGTAAAATACGCAATACAATGCTATTACAAAAGTTTTCAACTAAACAAATTATTTTATTTCGCTGGTCCCATGATTCAGTTCAGTGTTTATTTGCTAGGCGGGGGTCGTTGAGCGTGGCACAATGCCTGACTGTAAACACGACGATTATGAGTTCGATTCCCACTTAGCGTAATGAATTATTACTAGGGTGAGTGTTTAAACAGTGGTACTTAACTCTAGGTTGCTGTCCACCTCGATGTACTAAAAAGTAAATCTGATAAGAATTACATAAATAAGTTAATACAATATTTACGTAAAATTTTTTATAAGACCAAGATTTTTTATTACTTTTCTGTCGTATATAGCTGTCGTATTCAGTAATGTATTGTAATATGTGTATGAACTGTCTTAGCGTGATGTCTTGGTAGATTGAGCGTATTTTCTTTGCTCATATATTGGACAATGTATGAAACAAAAATTATAATTATTGAAGTGATACAGTGCCTGATTATGGATAATGATAAACGAAGTATCTTAACACATGTAAAGCTGATAAGAAATAGATAAAAAATATATAGACAAATACATTTTTGTGATATTTAAAGTGTTAATCCACATGAAGGATATCCGTGCATCTTCATCTTGCCGCGTTGAAATTCTTATATGCTTTATATAACTTATTACGTTGTGAGCATCTCTATAGGGAATAAGTTTATTAAACACTTATCTAAAATATATTCTTATAAGAACATGACTTTCTATTGCTTATATATATATATATATATATATATATATATATATATATATATATATATATATATATATATATATATATATATATATATATATATATATATATATATATATATATATATATATATATATATATATATATATATATATATATATATATATATATATATATATATATATATATATATATATATATATATATATATATATATATATATATATATATATATATATATATATATATATATATATATATATATATACTTAGTCTTGCCATAAATATTGTTATAAAGAAAAGCACGATTTTTTTTTTATACGTAACATTTATTCCTTTCATAGTGAGTTAGTTTAATACATCAATATATAACTATTAAAAATATACAATGTTTATTCGAAGTGGTCCCCATTGGCTGCAATACAGTCTTTTAAACGTTGAGGCCAGTTATCAATAGCAGCACGAACTCTTTCTAGAGGAAAATTCTTCACTGCCAACCGAATGGATCGTTTTAGGGACTCCAAATTATCATGGCGTTTAGAGCAAGCCTTACTCTCTAAAACTGACCATAAATCATAATCCAATGGATTTAGGTCAGGACTTGACGACGGCCAGTTTTCAGTGATGATAAAGTCCGGAACGTTAGTTTTCAACCAAGATTGGGTGGATCGAGCTCTATGACCCGGTGACGAGTCTTGTTGAAAGCACCATTCTTTGTTATTGAACATGGTGTTAGTTAAAGACTTAACTACCGTCTCAAGAATGGTATTTTGATAAACTTGTGCCGACGTTTTAATACCTTTTTCACAAAAATATGGCTCAGTCACCCCTTCATAGCTAACACCCCACCAAACCATCACTGAAGTGGGATAATGCCCACGGTGTACTCTGTTTACTAATTGCGAAGCTTCTTTAGAGCTTCCAGCATAAATACGGTCATTTTGTTTATTAAAATACTGCTCAATTGTAAAAATTTTCTCATCCGTAAACAAAATTTTTTTGTGACCTTCTTTTGCGTACCGCTTAAGTAGTTATTTGGATTTTACCACCCTATTCTTCTTTAAATTATCAGTTAAGAAGTGACCAGTACGTCTCTTATAGGCTGCAAGTCCTAAGTCATCTTTTAATATACGCGACATGGTTCTAGGAGCTATCTTCATCTCCCGAGATAAAATCTTTTGCTTACGGACAGGATTTCTTCGAATTCTTTCCCTAACTGCTTTAATCACCCTTTTCACACGAACGGTACGTGGACGGCCAGATCTTTTTCTGTAACAAACAGAGGAGGTATCATTGTACCTATCAATAGCCCGGTAAACAAACATTTGACTAATACCAAGCGGGTGGAAGGTTTTAAAAATTGCACTTTTCTCCATACCTACTTTATGTAAGGCAATCACAGCGATTCGGTTCTCTTTATCACCCCACTCCATTTTAATATAACAAAATATTTAACAATATAATGGCGCGAAAATAAGAAAACACATCAAGCAATCATATAAAAATGACAGATTCCAAATTCAAACGTAATATTTTCTTTTTTTGAATAGTAACAGTATTTATGGCCAGACTAAGTATATATATATATATATATATATATATATATATATATATATATATATATATATATATATATATATATATATATATATATATATATATATATATATATATATATATATATATATATATATATATATATATATATATATATATATATATATATATATATATATATATATATCGGCGTCGGTCGAAAGACGGAGCTCAGTGGGCACGTATTTTTACCAAGTTCAGACATAGTGGGTATGTCTCAAGCACTAGCACAAACGAACAGACACGTCCGCTCGCTACGAACTCCGGTTGTAGAATGCCGGTTCGCTCTACGGCCGCGTCCAAGCATGACTCGGTCGTGTTGTTTTCAATGACGTCCCGCTTGCGTTCGGTGATTGGAGTTGATTCTCCGACACGGCCATCGCTGACGGCTCACACGTCCACGTGTGTGTTAACTGCAAGAATAAATCACAGGACAGCATTTTTGTTCGGCTATTCTGACTACGAAGTAAACCACAGGACCTCGTTTTAAAACCAAGAAAAATACTGTTTACTATCTCTATTCTAATAATCAATAAACCACACAAACTATTGTTTCTTTCTCACTTACTCATTATTCACAATCACAAATATCCATCACTAGATCACATCTTAACGTAACCATTACTATTTTCGTCGCATCAACGACTCATCTCATTTTCGCACCAACGAAAATAATAACAGAGATTGCAATAGTACTGCGTCGCATCAACGACTCATCTCATTTTCGCACCAACGAAAATAATGACAGAGATTACAAAATCACTGCGTCGCTTCAACGACTCATCTCATTTTCGCACCAACGAAAATGAGGATAGAGATTATAAAAGCACTGCGTCGCTTCAACGACTCATCTCATTTCCGCACCAACGAAAATGAGGATAGAGATTACAAAAGCACTGCGTCGTACCAACGACTCATCTCGTTATTCGCTCCGACGTTAACGAGGTTATAACACTACTAGTACCGCACCAACGGCTTACTACAAACAAAAAGTACCTTAATTTATAACTAATTACAATTCTAAGACGCAACCACGTTCATTGATTATCATTTATAACTTCATTCATTATCGTTTACAACATCATTAATCATCATTAACATCTGTTTCCTGACATACATCCAATTCGACTGGAACTTCATAAACTGGTATTTTCCTAACCCTTTCGTGTGGGTTACTTATACGTTCTCTTAGAATTTAAGGACTTTAAAAGATATCTATCATGATCCAGTATCGGTATGATCTTAATTGGACCTTTAAATTTTGGTTCCAGCTTAGTTTGATTCCTCTCCTCACTTTCTATGAGAACACAGTCACCCACATCAAAACATTTTACTGCGGCTTTATTTGTATCAAACCGAGACTTATCGTACGAAACAGCTTCGCTAATATTCTACGCTGCTTGTTCCCTTATCGCACTAAGATCGATTTCTGCAATATCATCCTCATTAGTAACTGTCATTAATTCTAAAGGTCTTGCTACTTAACCGATCATCAATTCTAATGGACTGGCTTTGGTAACACGATTTATGGTTGAGTTCATAGGCAACTGCACCTCACCCAATGTGTCTTGCCATGATCGATTCCTACTCGACTCTACCGCTGTTAGCATGTCCTTTAAGGTAGACATTACTCTCTCGATCCGTCCATTAGCCCGACTACAACCCTCACAATAGGTAGCAAATTCTTTGCTAGCAAAACATCTACCTTGATCAGCCACCACACGAACGGGGGCACCAAAAAAAAGCCACGCTGGACTCGAGAACTCGAATACTGCTCTTCCTGTCGATGTTTAACGAGTGATAGAGCAAAACAAATTTAGTTAAGGCATTTATTAAGACAAAGACATATTCTTTAACGTCGTTTTTACAACTAAGCTTTCCAGAGACATCAATATGTACAGTATGCCAAGGAATATTTTTGGGAATTGCGTGAAGCTCAACCTAAACACGACCTGAATTTGTCTTAGAAATTTTACAAGTAATGCAATTTTCGACTTCTCGACAACTTTCGTACAAACTTAGACATGCCTTCGAACCAATAATGTTCATAAATCTTTTCAAGAGTTTTACTCCAACCCAGATGCATGATTGATTCGTGAATATTATTTACTACCGACCATCTAATCGCTCGGGGTACCATAGGCAGACATCGATTTCTACCATTCCTCTGCACCTTACGATAAAGAATACCTGATCTAATTTCATAAGTTTTTTTTTTACATCCTTTGACAACACTTCATTTTGAATGTCCAACATTATTTTTTTAGATTTCAGAATCCTTCACCTGCTTAACTTGATGCCAATTATTAGACAACTCAGCTATGTTGACATGTTTCATTCTAGAACCTTCTATGTAAACAATATCAAAGTCGACTACAAACAAACGACTGAAGTTAAGCCCACCACCTGTGAACGCGCGGAGAGATCTCAATTTTATTTTTCGAGACTTTGACAGAGTTGCAGTCTGTAATTACAGTAAACTTTCGTCCTTGCAAATAGTGTTTGAAATGTTTAATTGCATTGACAACTGCCAGTGTTTCGAGTTCGTAGGAATGATACCTAGACTCAGGAGCAGAAGTGCAATAACTATAGTAAGCGATTGGATGCTGCTCACCATCGACCTTCTGGATAAGTACAGCAATTCGGATCGAAAATTCTTAAACTGGATGTGAAGTCAAACAAGTTAAAATTCGCTGTCTGTCTGTCTGATCTGCTCGTGAGCTGGCTGCCAATCTATGCTACGGGTTTTACCACTCCTTAACTTGAGCACTGCAGCCACAATATTCGAAAATTTTGGAATAAATTGCCGAAAATAGGAAGCTAATCCTATAAACTGCCGTAGCTGTGAAATCGTACACGGAGGTGGAAGTCGAGTTAAAGCTTCCTTTTTCTTCTTCGGATTTGGCATAACTTTACCATCCTCGATAACAAAACCTAGGTATTCATCGCGACGCTTCAAGAACTGCTGCACTTACTTAGGTTTAAGGAAAATCCTGTTTTTGTCAAGCACGAAACAAGACGTAGACGCCCTATCCCCTGGTGCTAAAATCAACCAATCGTCAACACAAGCTACGACAAACGTGTGACCAACTCTCCCAATGCCTGCATTACCGCTCGCTGATAGACCGATGCGTTCTTAAACCAAATGGCATAGCTAAGTATTCCCACTGGCCATCGGTTGTAACAAACGCGGTCTTCTCTATCGACAACGGATCTACAGGTATTTGATTACATCCGCTAACAGCGTCTAAACAGGTATCCCATTTTGCCCCACCTAACCTGGCAACTTGGTATTCAATCAATGGAAGTGGATATCTGTCAGCAACAGTATTTTCATTTAATTCCCGGAAATCCACGCATATGCGATCTGACCCATCCTTCTTTTTACTAATAGTACTGGGCTAGAGAATGGAGAACAACTAGGTCTTATCACGCCTGCTTCCAACAATTCATTGACTTTTTTACGAACAACCTGTCACTCATATGCACCGAGACGATACGGACGCCGCGTAACAACTTTTGTAGGATCAATTAAACGAATTTCAAGTCCACCTGTGTTGATACGAGACCTGGATATACCACAAGAAAAAGACGACGAAAACTCATTTAAAACAGCTGTTAATTTTTCTTTAAATTCCGAGGGTACATCGATATGAATATTATCAAACTCTAACTTATTATTCAAACTACAATTTTCACATGAAAGAATACTCTTATGACATGTCAAAATAACATTGTCGGATGTTACACTAACATTAAAGCCTTGTTCTTCCAATTAAAATATCATCGTTAAGATAGTCATCAATAATTACATGAAATAAAATTTCTAAGTTATATTCACTCATCATAACTTGGGAAAAAATTTATAAATTGCAAAAAAAAACACTATATTGACTTGTACCCGTTAATTTTACAACATTATTTACCCGTTTTCCAGATAACTTTAAAAATTGCGATACTTTCTTTAATAAGGGAATATTTAGCGCCAGAATCGAAACAAAATGAATAAGACTCACCGTTGTGCATAAGTTGGCCCCGTGGGCTGCTCACACTGCACTGGTTAACCTTATGTTCACGTCCATGTGTAGTTGAGGGCCCCGCCACGTTAGTCCCTTGCATATTGCTTCCTTCGCTGCCACCACTTGCACCTGGTCCCCAAAAACACTTTGCAGCGAAGTGACCCATCTCGCCACAGCGGAAACATATGACTCGCGATCACTGGTTACTCGTAGTGGAGCAGGATGGCAATTATTAACGATTTTTTCATATTTTACAGCTCGATCAATTTTCGTAACAAGTCATCTCTCTCCTCTCTTGACGGTGGTATAGGTTTGTTACTTTAACGTGCTCGAGATGATCCCGCTTCTGATATCGGCGTCGGTCGAAAGACGGAGCTCAGTGGGCACGTATTTTTACCAGGTTCAGACATAGTGGGTATGTCTCAAGCACTAGCACAAACGAACAGACACGTCCGCTCGCTACGAACTCCGGTTGTAGAATGCCGGTTCGCTCTACGGCCGCGTCCAAGCATGACTCGGTCGTGTTGTTTTCAATGACGTCACGCTTGCGTTCGGTGATTGGAGTTGATTCTCCGACATATATATATATATATATATATATATATATATATATATATATATATATATATATATATATATATATATATATATATATATATATATATATATATATATATATATATATATATATATATATATATATATATATATATATATATATATATATATATATATATATATATATATATATATATATATATATATATATATATATATATATATATATATATATATATATATATATATATATATATATATATATAATATATATATATATATATATATATATATATATATATATATATATATATATATATATATATATATATATTGTTGTTAAGCTGTCTATATATACGCTTTCGTAGCTTGGTGTTACATTGCCTGATGTCTCTGTAGAATAAGCGTAGTTTCCTAGCTCATACACTGCATAGCTCGTATGGTATGTGCGGGAAATGGATGAGACAAGAATTACATTAAGTAAAAGATAACGATTCTTTATATATTATAAATTGACATCCCTTTGTTGTGCTATTAATCCCCTGTAATACTCAGAGCACTTATATAGTTAGGTCAATGTAGCATTTGAAAACAAGTAAAATTACATTTCAATCTTTGTAATTATCTCAAAAACAATGGCCTTAGAAGGAATTAAATATATAGATATATTTTTTATAAATAATTTTATGATCTTATTGAAAATTTTCAAATTTTATTATTGATTATTATTTGAATAATTCCACTTATATTCAGCTTAATGGAAATTTTTGTCCATATTTTTTATTTCTATGCTCCGGGGTTACAGATTTGTGTTGTCTGTTTATAATTTGCTACCAAATTGATAATGTTATTAGTATTTAATACTTACTAGTGGGTTATCCATGTTTTATTACCTTAATATTTGTTAGATATGATAAAGTTAAAAAAGCTTTTCGTCAAAAAAATTACTGTCAGACTAACAAAAAGCAGGTGCAAACGTCAAGTGTAAAGTGAAAAATTTCAATCAAATTGGCTAACGTATAGAATTTGTATAATCAATTAGCAATTGAACGGTATACTAAAAGTAAAATTCTAAGTCAAATACTCGCCTTTCTAATAGTCAGTGATTATGACGTGTCCGTAAATAATATTACATATAATGATGTTGTTGAAATATTTTAAAAGAAGCGCTTTATACGTTTTTTGTATTAAAACAACATTATTCATTATCGACAAAGTGAACTTTTTACAAAACTAGTTAAAATATTATAATTATTCATCTTTCATGTAGCTATTTATTTTAAATTTTATTTGACATAATAGATCTGTGAAACCGCCATCCAACCAATGACAGTTTATTTAAGGCTTCAAATGAACGATATTGAAAACCACCTAGCGAAATAAAATATAAATTCAAAATGTAGTATATATATATATATATATATATATATATATATATATATATATATATATATATATATATATATATATATATATATATATATATATATATATATATATATATATATATATATATATATATATATATATATATATATATATATATATATATATATATATATATATATATATATATATATATATATATATATATATATAAAACATTATAGTTTAACAAATATTATAGGTAGTTAGTTTCCTCCATAAATTTTTTAATAACATAATTATAGGTTATCTATATTTTAAAAACCAAGAAAAGAAAAGAATAAAAAAAGGAGAGAAAAGAATCAAAATAATACAATAGCAATAGACTAATATAGATTAATATTAATTTAAAATTGCAAACCACTGAAAATTGTCTCCACTGTTGACTCGGATCTAAATTAATTACTGTTAAATGAACCGGCGCCGATAAAGGATATTATGAAATGATTTAAAAGAAAAGCTGCTCTTTATGTGTCGCTGTAACTTATTCTTCACAGTTATTTAATTTGCCACGAATTATTTTAATTTCTTCAATCTGGTAACTAGAAACCTGTTGCTAAGTAAATGAGTGAGTGACTTAACAGCAAACTTTGTTTTCTACCTCTAAACGCGACGGTTTGTGGGTTCGATTCCCACTCGAGAAGATGTGTTTTTCTACTTCTATTCCCTTCACTTTGGAAAAATATAAGTATATTAAATAGTAGTAGTTGCTAATCTGTAAATAATACTTAGTGATGTTTCACAAAAGAATAGATTTTCTGTCTACTTTCCTGATGAAACAAGCCGTGTATTCCAGTTCAAGCATTCGTCTAAAACATTTCGTATTGTTCTACTTGGAAAGGTTAATACTGTTGTTAAAGATTGTTTTTTTTAAAACAGAACATGATCAAATTAATTAGCTAAAATACTGAATATGAGGCTATTTTGGGTTCGTAACTGTAAACATATAAATAAATAATTGTATTTGTATAGTGTTAGGTATAGCCAATTAAAATATCTTCATGTGTTGAACTGTAATTAGCATGTCCTTAAATAGTGTGTTATGGTAAGTAGTAGAAGCACAAATTAAATGTTTCCACATCACTGTTCTAATTTGGGATCAGTATTTTAATAGCTTAGAAATTGTTGATTCAATACATTATAAATATACAAAATCAAATTAGTTTGATTTGAATTTATCTAAAATATGATTATAAATTATTTTTTTTATTTCGGTTGTATATGAACATTATTTTATACTACAGTTATTTTAAGCATTTCATTATCTATTAAGATCGTAAATTGTTTGGTAGTGAAGATCACAGTTGTAGACTTGATACTCGGTCGAAGAAATTTTCCTGTACTGGTATGTGTTTATATTAGGGTCTATGTATATGTTGCAATATACAATGAAAAAAAAAAGAAAAAATGCTCTAGATGAATTTAGTAATGATCATGTTCAATTACCTTAAAAACTTCCACTCATATAACAGCCTAACTAAACTCAGCCTACCCGATAAATTGGAAAGTTCTATCAATTAGATAGGCTGGTTTTGTTTCCGAAATTTAGTTTTTCCAGAAACTCCGAATATATCATATATTCCGTCCGGTCGCAGAACACTCATATTAAGTGGTTATCGGTTTTTCGTTAAGCTTTCAAATTAAACGTGCGTGTTGATTGATGATTACAGTGTTCACTTTTTTTGGTAGTAGGATTTAAAGAAAAAAGACGTTAGCTATTGCGCGCTATAATTTCGATAAAAACCGTTCAAATTTAATTAAGCCTTTAAGAACTTTTCTGCCTACCAGATGATTACATCTGGTCATAGAAGCAAAGAAAAATTATCTGGAAAAGCTCACTAACCGATGTTGGATGGATATTAGATTTTCAGAGGCAATTAAATTGCTTTGGTCCTTCTACAGTAAGTCGAACAACAAATATTCAAAGTCAGATTAATTTATTTCCCCTTTGTTGATATAGTTATAATATGAATACAGAAACCGTTAGCGGTAGTTTGATATAAGACTATATTAAATGACAGACGAATACCTACTCAGTCTCTCAACTCGAAACTTTGGGTTTTATAAAATAGTACGCCAATAATCCATTTAAACATATATTTAATTAATTAAATAAATATATTAATCTGTGATAAAATGTTTAATTAATAGTTACCTCAAAGAAAAAAGAAATGGCAAAGCATTCGTTCTTGATTACGCCGACGCAAGCTTTACAACTATTTAAATAAATTAAAATTATAAGAAAAGTTATTGCGATATTGATAACCTATATCTTCATATGGTGGTGATAATAATCTAATATTTTACATAGTACATGTGTCTTAACACTAGGTTCATATGGTTCCTGCAGCTGCCTACCCTGTAATATACGGGTCAAAGCGTAACGCTAAAATAAAGATATTATTATTTAAATAACTTTAATATACCATGCTAAAAAATCATCATTTCATGAATTTTTATTCGAGCAATTCGGGTCACAGGTGATGATGACCATGACTAAGATGTTACAGAAGGTAAATTTGCAACTGTAAATTAGACTTGCACGTGAAAATCTAAATAAAACCAACAAAACAAAATATAAAAACTGAAACATTAAAAACAAAACGAAACTCACAAATATGGATAAAAACATGGATATACTACTATCGAAACTCGAAGAAAAGCTGAACCAACAAACATTAGCTATTACAGCATCAGTTACTAAAAGCGTCATGGAAGCATTGGACGAGAAAATTAAAACGTTAACAGAGGAAAATCATGTGCTTAAAACTAAAGTAACGAATTTGGAACAGAAACTAACTAATATAGATAACGAAAAGCGTAAAAATAACCTGATCTTTTTTGGAATTGAAGAAAGTGGGAAAACGGAATGTGAGCTAGTGGACTACATAAAAGAGCTGATAATAGATGCAGGCGTACAAATAAATAGGAAGCAAGAAAGAAGTACAAATAAATAGCCAGGAAATAAATAATGTCTACAGAATTGGGCGACCTACCAACAACAAAAATCGACCGGTGGTAGTCTCCTTTACAACCTTATGGAAAAAACATACCATAATGAAAAACAAGGCTGGCCTGCCAACAGGTACCTACATCAAAGAAGATTTCTCCAAAGAAATCCTAGAACAACGCAAACAATTACAGTCCCTAGTTGACGAAGAAAGAAAGAAAGGAAAGATAGCATTTCTGAAATACAACAAAATAATCATAAAAACACCTTCGCAACAAGACAAAAACCGCGATAAAAGGAAAAGAGAGGAATCTGTTTCACCGAAGCTAGCAACCCAAAAGAAAAGTAACAAGCAACAACCTATAACAAAAGAAATTTTGAAACCCGGCATACTTAACTACATTGAGAGAGGAAGATCCTCGTCACTATCAGAAAATCCAAAAAACTAGATTCTAACATTGATCCCCGGAACCGAAACAAACAACTTACTCTAATTAATAAACAACCAACACAACATAAAAATCTCCCAATACGGCTGGTCCCCGCGGGAGTACAAGACCATAACCCTCCAGTAAAAATTAGCAGAAAAACAAGCAAAATGAATATAGCAACATTAAACACCAGAACCTTAAGAACCCAAGATACCCTGGCAGAACTGAACATGGCCATCCAAGATTTAAAGTGGGACATACTCGGAATTTGTGAAATGAGAAGAGAAGGTGAAACAATATACGAATACCAAGATTATATATTATTCAGCAAAGGAGAAAAAGGTGGACAAAGAGGAGTTGGGTTCCTCATAAAGTCTACTCTGAAGAAACAAATACAGAACATCTTCGGGATCTCTGACAGAATAGCAGTGCTCAACATTAAGTTTCCTAACTACACGAAAACTTGGACTATTATACAAGCTTATGCACCAACTGAGAAAGCTGCAGAATCAGAGATCAATATATTTTATGCTGAACTGGCAAAAGTCATCAGAGATTTCGCAAACAACCATATTATATTGATGGGCGATTTTAACGCTCAAATTGGAGAGAAGCAAAACAACGAGGAATATGTATTGGGAAGATATGGCTATGGGAAAAGAAGCCCCAATGGCCAACTACTGGTTGAATTCTTGCTTGAGCACAATTTAACTCTTCTGAACAGTATGTTTAAAAAACCTCCAAAGAAAAAATGGACCTGGATGTCACCTGATGGTAGTTACAAGAATGAGATAGACTATATCATAAGCAATTTTCCCAAGGCGTTTACTGATGCAAGTGTAATCTCAAAACTTAACTTCAATACAGATCACCGAATGGTCAGAAGTTCAATTCGGCCAGCACCACCAAAAAAAGCAAGAAAGAACGTTACCTCTCACACTCCAGGCAACATCACCGCCGAGAGTTTTAGAGAAGTCGGACAAACGTTAATAGCAAAACTAAAAGAAATGACATATGAAAAGGAAAGCGACATCAAAGCTAACTATAAAAACCTGGAAAAACTACTCACTACTACTAGCAATTCCAACAAATGCAAAAGTAAATATGTGCTCAGTGAAGAGACTATCCAACTTATAGACCGCAGGAAAGCTATACTCGCTCAGGGAAAAAACAAAGAGAACATAAAAACAATTACAGAGATCAGCAAACAAATCAGAACACATATGAGGAAAGATCGTAAAAATAATAGAAGAGAAGTGCTAGAAAAGGGAATATTGAGAACAGGCGGGGTAAGGAAAGCCCTGAAAGACCTTAAAGAAACAGGAAAAGAGTGGATACCCAAACTACAAAGAAAAGGAAAGGATAATCCTACCACGAACAGGGGAAAAATACAAGAAATAGCCACAGAATTCTACAAAGACTTATATTCAAACAAAGATACACAAAGCTATTCACGTATACAACCATGCAGGAATGGATCTACAGTCTACCAGCCAGAGGGGCAACCTGAACCTGAGTTTTTGCAGAGCGAAGTGGAAAAGGCTATCAAAAGTCAAAAAATGGAAAAGGCACCTGGACCGGACAAAATACCAAACGAGATGTTGCGAGGAACTATTGATGAACTAGTCCCAATACTTACGAAGATGTTCAACCAAATTCTGAGAAGCGGATATATACCAGCACAATGGGAAATATCATACATAATTCTACTACACAAAAAAGGCGCAAGAGATGACATCGGTAACTACCGACCGATCAGTCTACTATCAAACGTTTATAAAATATTTGCAAAGATCATCTTGGGAAGAATAACAGCAAGACTAGACGAAAACCAACCAATGGAACAGGCCGGCTTCAGACGAAACTTTTCAACAATAGACCATATACACACGCTGAAACAGATAATGGAGAGGTATAGCGAGTTCAATAAGACACTTTATGTAGCCTTCATAGACTATGCAAAGGCGTTTGACTGCATCAGCCACAAGTCAATATGGGAAAGTTTACATAGGCAAGGCATACCAAAACTATATACTAATCTTATAAAATCTATATATGCAAACACTAAAGCTAAAATCCAACTGGAAGCACTGGGCAAAGAATTCCAAATCCAGCGAGGTGTCAGACAAGGAGACCCACTGTCGCCGAAGCTATTCTCAGCAGTTTTGGAGAATGTATTCCGTAATCTGGACTGGGAACATCTAGGCCTTAATATAGACGGGAGAAAGTTAAATCACCTCAGATTTGCGGACGACCTAGTTCTGCTCGAAGAATCTCCAAAGAAGCTTCAGGAGATGATACGAACTCTAAACACGGAAAGTGCAAAAGTGGGTCTAAAAATGAACATAACAAAGACGAAGCTGATGACCAACTCAAAAATGGAACCCATTGATATTGAGGAACAGCAACTTGAATATGTTGACGAGTATTGTTATTTGGGACAGATCATATCTCCTATAAACCAAACAACAAAAGAAATAAACAAGAGGATTGCCAGTGGGTGGAGGAGATATTGGTCCCTGAAGGAAATAGTCAAGTCTAAAGTCCATAACATGTCAACTAAAAGAAAGGTCTTCAACACATGTATTCTTCCATGCATCTCCTACGGCTGCGAAACATGGTCTCTAACCAAACACCATAGAGACAAGTTAGAAAAATGCCAGAGAGCCATGGAGCGGAGCATGACAGGAGTAAGAAGGCAAGACAGAATTAGCAATGTCGACTTAAGAACTAAAACTAAATTAACCGACATCTTGGAAAGGATAGACCTTCAAAAATGGAGATGGACTGGCCATATGCTGAGATCTAGGCAGGAAAAGTGGAGCCAAATTATAACACAATGGTACCCTAGAGATGGCAAAAGACGCCGAGGAAGGCAACAAATGCGCTGGGAGGACGAGCTTAAACTCACTGCGGGATCCAAATGGAGAAGAGTTACTCAAGACCGCAAACAATGGAAACTACTGGAGGAGGCCTTTGCCAACCGGCAATCTTTCAGATTCAATTCATAAAAAAAACGTGTAAATTTTCTTTAATAAATAATAGGCATGTAATATGGTAGCTTATAAGCTAGCATAGTACATGCGATTGTTGTAAAATTTCAGGCTGAAAGCAGACGTTAACTAAAAGGAAAGCCTGTCGCCAAAATTAACAAGGTTTGGTAACGTTTCGAAATCGCCGTTAGCTAAACGTAGCTGTCTAGTTCTATCTGAGGCCTGAAACTGTTCTATCTAACTGAACATCATATGATGTATATTTAAAACATACTTAAAAATGTTGCTAAATACATGAATGAATTCACTATTTTATTCAATATTTATTCTTATACATACTTATATATGTTATTATTAAAGATTCATATTGTTGATTAAATTTTAATCTCGTTTTATCCAATACAAAGGAAATTACTTTTCAGTTTAAACTTCCTTCAAAGCGGGAAAAATGAAACGTAGAACGGAAGGAGGCTATTAATAACAATGTTCGATGCTATAGTTCACTAAGTACGAGTACATTAGCATGAATGTTTATAAATTGTTATATTTTTTTACTCTTCTATATTATTATAAAAGCATTTTATTATTATAATTATAGTAGCGCCCGTTTGTGTTTGCCTTTTTATCTGCGTTTTGTCATTGAATTTTATACAAATTTGGAACCCCATATTATTTGTATGAGCTTTCTGTAATTTTTAACGTTTACTCAGCGCGCAAGTAAAGCTCTAAAAAATATAAATTTTACAGATTTCACATTTCTTTTGTTACTCTACTCCATTTAGTTATAAAATGATGTTACATAATTTAAAATCTTTCAAAATGTATGGATTATTCGAGAATAACTTAAATTTTTGTATCGGACCAGTCCTTTATCAGTTTAAAGTGTTTAGGAAAACAAACAATCTCTTCTGTAAAATGTTTCTGTAAATAAAGTATAATGTAAAGGTGAACTTGTTAATGACCATTTCAAATTAAACTATTTTGAAATGTATATGCATAGCTTTACTTTAACATATTTATTTTCATCAAAATTTATTTTCATCAAATGTACTTTTATAAGGGGCAATAATAAAAAAAAATAAATGAAGCAGCATCTCGCTTTTGTATCTCAGAATAAACAGAGGGAACCTAGTGTTGAGTTATTACACTACTACGAGCCCAATTATTGAGATATCTCTACTCAACGCCGCGCTTTAAACATTACAATATTTTAAAATGTATTTATTATGAAACATTTTTAATCTTTGCGAATACAAATAGACGACCATCGTGGCGCAGGAGCGTAGCGTCTACCTGTAAACGCGACAGCTTGTGGGTTTGATCCTCACTCGAAGAAGATGGATTTTACGATTTCCATTTGGCAACGCTCTGGCCAACTAGGCGGAGCGCGGCGTTGAGTTCCGCCACTTAACACGCTTCGAAATGCTTCGAAAAAGATGGAAAGCAGGGACGGAGAAAACAGTGACTAAGCAACAGATTAACACTAGGTTCCTATGGTTCCTGCAGTTCCCTCTGTCTAACCTGCCAAGTGCGGAATAAGGTATGAAGCTAAAAAAAATACGAATACGAGTATAATGTGTTACATTTTTTTGAATATATTTATAAGCGATTTTCACATTATCGATAAGTAGATGTATACGAAAAATATTTCCAACAGAGCCGACGTCATTAAAGATCAAAGGCTTCATATGAATTCTTTACAATACTAATGCTGAGGCTGTACAATGACACCAAAATTTACGGCTCTAGTCAATGATGTATGTATTTAGTACAAAAATATAATATTGATATAAAATATGTAATAATTAAACATTAAATATATTTTTTTACTGTCACAATGTAACCCGCTTATAGGAGGTGACTAAATAGAATAAACCAAATGTTAAGATAGTCTATTACCCGTCCTGAGTTTTTCGAGAGTTTTCTTCGACATCGATTGCGTGTTGAGTGCCTTTACTCAGTGGCAATTGCCTGTTTATTTAGCGAAGACAACGGTAATCATTAATTTATTCCCGGCTCAATATTTTGTTTTAACCAGATGATGTGCTGCTTGCGCCACGACTGGAGTTTTATAAAAAAAAATATTGTTTTATTACAGTAACTATCCGGTAAAAAAGATATCATCCCTTGTCTTATCAAAATGAAAAAGTAATAAAAAGATAATTTCTCTTACTATATACTAATTAGAGATGATGGCGTCAAAATTACGTATATTAAGTACCTGCTACTATATTAAGATCCATTTAGCTCAGAACTAGCTTAACTACGATACATGTTTCTACAATTATCCCGAGAAAAACAGCATGCTTGATATATTAGGGATGCTCAAGTTCTTAATTATATTGTAGCTTTCAGTAGCAAAGCGTGTAAAATTTAATAAATATAAATGAAAAAAATATATAATTAATTCACAATAAAAATCGTAATAAAATATAAAAAAATATGTAATGTGCCTAAAACTGAATACTATTATTTACTTTTCAAACTCCATAGGTTACATGACCTTACTACAAACTGTAAGTGAATCCTAATAAATATACGTCATTTCAAAGAAAAAAATACAATACACGTCTGGTTCTCTAAATCTAATGAGATATTTTATATAAAGCCTACAAAAATTAGTTTATTTTATCGAAAGATCCCAAAGACCGTTTTAGGAGCACTGCCATATTGTCCTATTACCTACGTATTTACAATAGTCCGATGGCGATCTTCGGCAGAAATTTGGTTTGCAAAAATTCTTGGTATACCCTTGCGAAGTATTAAATGTGAACGTTCGTATACGAGTATATTTGAATAAAAATAAAGAGATCGGACTTGATATGCACTTTATAGGACAAATCGAAATATAAAAATCATAAAGCTTTTATTGGAATTTCTAAAAAAAATCAAATTATAATCTTACGGCCTTATTCATAAAAAGTTATAGCACGTTTAAAGACTCGCTACAGTACAGTTGTCAAAAAACGTTATTCATAACAGCATTTTAGTGCTAATCAGTTCTATAAACCTATCATAAAGTTATAGAGCCGAGAACCCTACTATAAGAGTGTTTTAACGTCCAAAGATGGCGGATTCATGTAACAGCTGATTATAGCTCTTACTAATATGAGCATTGATATGACGTCGTCGAGTCGGTTGTCATCATGAGTGTCAATTTCAGTTGCGTAAACAAAACAATCGATATTTATTAACTATATTTAGTTATTAACAAGTTTATTAATAATAAATTCTACATAAGAAAGGTGCACAGAACATAGGTAATACTTGTCCACGTCTAAACAAATTTAAATTCTTTGTCGTTTTAATTTTTTAAAATTTAAGTTTGTAAGCTAAAATAAAATAAACATTAGTGTTTTTGTGATAACAATGACGTAAATCAAGCCGGTATATGTCAAGCCAGATCCAATAACATATTTTTATATGTAATATTATGTGTGGTCATACGAAGTCAATGTGTTTGTCGCTTATTATCTGTATTTTTGAATAAACTAGTATTTTCAGCAACTAGTCGACCGACTTCAGTGTAGTGACAACATTGTGAACTTATAACTCATATTAGTGACACATTAGTTATAGAAGGTTTATAGAGCGTTTATGAATACAAACATTTGTCGAACGTTCTATAAGCCTATAGAGCGTTTTAACTAATGTATGCTTAAAACGTTCTATAAGACTTTTTTTATGAATAAGGCCGTTAGTATGTAAGGTAATGTTATTTAGAATTATTTTTGTCAACATATTTTTTATGCAGAAATATTTTTGTATAAAAGTATGGGATTATTGTGGCTTAATAAGTATCGATAAGATTTTCAATTATTAAACAAGGGAACTGATATTAGTTTCGATTATTTTTTTTTTTTTTTTTTTTTTTATAGCTTCACGCTTTTATCCCGCACATGGCAGGGTAGGCAGAGGGAACTGCAGGAACCATACGAACCTAGTGTTAAGACACTCCGTTACTTAGTTCCTGCTTACTCCGTCCCCACTTTCCGCCGTTTTCGAGGCATTGCGTGTTGAGTGGCGCTTTGCCTTAGATGCCAGAGCGAAGAAAATGGAAATAGAAAAATCCATCCTCCCCGACTGGGAATCGAACCCAGTAACCGTCGCGTTACAGGCAGACGTTACGCCTCTGCGCCACGACGGTCCTCAATTCGATTATTTACCATGAATTAAAAGTCCCACTGAGTTTTTTTGCACAGATTTTTCACAGACATAAGGTCTCACAACTCTAGTGGTGGTAATGTTTTTGTCGATCAAAAAATTGATTTTGTATTCTTTTTGATAATAAAATTATTTCAAATTGGAATTAGTTGAGTCTTTCCTAATTCTCCTGCAATTTTTCATTGACGTCAAATTAAAAAATCTTTATATTTAGCAAAAAATAAGTAAAAATAATTTGTGTATCTGAATTCATATTATAAAATAATTTCACTTGTTTTATATATTTAGTATTACTGACAAAATTTAAGTTTCTGAGCTTATTTTTGTTTATAGGGTAACATAAGTTTTAGCTGCACTTGATGATAATTTGATAATACGAATCGAAATGGAAGTACGAATCATAAAAGCTTATAAACTTAAATTTGCGGACGTCTACGTCTAAATTTTTAATTTTTATTTTTATTTATTTATTTATTTTTTTTTAGCTTCACGCTTTATCCCGCACATGGCAGGGTAGGCAGAGGGAACTGCAGGAACTATATAAGAACCTAGTGTTAAGACACTCCGTTACTTAGTCCCTGCTTACTCCGTCCCCACTTTCCGCCGTTTTCGAGGCATTGCGTGTTGAGTGGCGGAACTCAACGCCACGCTTTTGCCTTAGATGCCAGAGCGAAGAAAATGGAAATAGAAAAATCCATCTTCTCCGACTGGGGATCGAACCCAGTAACCGTCGCGCTACAGGCAGACGTTGTGCCTCTGTGCCACGACGGTCCTATATGGTTTATATTCTCTTTATTTAACTTCAATTTGTAGCTCCAATGCTTTCTTTTTAATTTTCATTGAAAATGAGTATCAGTTTTGAATACGCGCTTATTTTTATATTAATGCGGCAATAAGAAAGCATTAAAGTCTCATACCAATACTATACGTTCTGAAGGACCACTGACCATTAGATATTCTATTAATTTCAACATGATTTCCCATGCAATTTAAGCAAAAGATTCTGCAATTTAGAAATGCTTCGGTTTATGAGAATAAACAGTTGTTTTTTTACGTTTGAGAAACTATCTTCATATGTTTAAATTATTTTATATTAAATTATTTAGAAATAAATGTCCCTAATGGACAGACAAAAAGGTGGACAGCAATGTGATCATATATGCTTTTTTTTGAGATAATAACAAGGACAACAGAAAATAAATAAGGACATATAATAAATATTATAAACTGTGTTTATGTATATCACTGCCTGTAACATATGGACGGACAAATATATGGTGAAAATGTAAGGGTCAGTTTTTTCCATTTGGCCGTGGAAACCTAATAATTAGATTTTTTTATAAACTATATATACCTGAATCATTACTAACTCTCGAAAAAGCAACGTAGAGTTGGCCGTGAGAAAAACACCCAGTCCTTAGGTCGACACCAGCTGCTTTGAGCTGTCACAGGAAATTTTGTGCGTTTGAATTGAAATGGGAAGTTATGGGGATAAGTGGTATACGCGGTACAAATACAGACTTAACGGCTCCACTACCAGTGAGAATATCAGCTTCAATTACATTACTGTAAAGACAGAGTTTCATAGAAACTTACCCCTCCTTTTGACCCACGTTAAGGCAGAATTTCCAAAAATCCTTATTGCGTCGTTCTTAATTTCTAACTAAACAGCAAAATATTAATTTTAATAAAATTAGCTTCAAAACTGACGAAGTTTCATATAAACTTACCCCCCGCACTTTTACACCCTTTCCGTTTCCAAAAAAATAGCCTATATATTAGCGAGGACTAATAGCTATATAACAAAAAAGGTTCATCACAATCCGTCCAGTTGTTTCTGAGATTAGCGTGTAACTTTTCACAATTATAATAAAATTATATATGTTTAAGTGTACACACACACATACACACACACATACACACACACACACACACACACACAGATACACACGCTCGCACACACACACACACACTATTTTTTTTTCTAGTTACGTTATAAAATTGTTCACATTTTTTTATATTAAAATATTACTAAGTATAAATCTGTGTAACAAAGTCATTGTTAACTTTCTAGTTGTCTTGGTGGGTGAGCGGCACCCAGTAATACGGGTTTGCACCTAGTACAGGGGCCCTTGCAACTTGTTTATAATGTAATCCTTAAGTCAATAAAGTTTATTTTTATTTTTTATTTTATTTTTTATTTATTAGGGTGTGCAGACAGACAAACTTTCAAACATACAAACAGATATCTTTTTTTTTAATTACTTACTCTTTTTTCATTTAACCTAATAACTCTACATGTTTTGTTTTGTAAAAATATTTAATGTATAGACACCTTTTTTTATTTATTATAAATACAGATAAAAAAATAGAATAGTAAACTAAGTACTAATTTACTTAAAGAAAGTATACACATTTTTAAAAGAAATAACGGAATTTAAACGCAGCTGTTTTTGAACCTGCGTCGAATGGAAACTGTCCAAGCTTTCTAATCACTAAGCCATGTGTTCTATATCACACCGTGTCTTTTATGTATAGTATGATTAACATTTTAAATTCACTAATGTAGATAAATTAGTATACTCTAAAAATTCAACCAGGCAACACTAGATATATCATAAACATAATAATTTGCCTGAAAATTCATATACGAGAGAGAATTTGTATAATTTTATACACTTCCACGGTCTATCCGACTAAGACCCTGCCGTGTAACGGCTTAAATTATGTTCTTCATACAAGTGTTTGTTTACTGTTAACGTGGCGCAAGGGGAGAGAAATGGAAACTCATTCATATTTATTTTGAATAATCAGGTAAGCGAAATATATAAATGTATGTATTTATAAAATATAAAGTTGAACCATAGTCGAACTTTATTTTATATTATTCTTTATTTTTTATTATAAAAGCATAAATATTTATTTGGTTAAGCGTGTAATAAAAGAAGATCTTTTTTTTGTTAGTGTATTTGTAAAGGGGGACTGTTGTTTTTTTTTTTTTTTTATATTATCCGGGTAGGCATATGACTCCACTCCACCTGATGGTAAGTGGAAGTGGAGTCCAAACGCGAAGACGACTAGTACTGACAACAAAAATGAGCTGCACTAGTCACCCTCGCCATGCCGGCCCGCAAGATGCCTCTTCACGCCTCGTTTAAAGAGACGTGAAGGGAGCGACGCTTTGCCATGCGACATAGCTCGCTCAGGCTTTTTGTTATTTTCGCCGATATTGCATCACATTAATAGTTTACATCACATTAATAGTTTCGATATAAGCTGCTGATCAAAACTACTCTAGTGTCATATATCTTTACTGTGTAAGATATTTTGAAACTGCATTTGTTTGAGTCACTATATGCACTAAAGGGACTCATTATATGATAAATAAAATAAAGTTTCTGACGAAAGTGAATATATAAATACTACATTTTTTATATATGTGAAGAAATAGCCTATTACACTATAAGGCAATTACACTATAAGGCATTTACAAAATAATCTTATAAAAAATTTAACATCAATAGTTAAATTATGTGCCTAGTATTTATATAGAACATCTCAAATAATAATGATCGACACAATGGCCTTACAATCTAGTTCATCTGGACAAAGTTGAGGATGCTCGTTAAAATTGTAGATATAAATATCTTCACGAATATCATACTTATATAAAATATTAAGTTCACTTTTTACATTTAAGCTATTACTGGAGACGAAGAATGAATTTCATGTTTACCTTATTCAATGATAATTTATATGGACTTAATGCCATTAAATATAAGTACTAACAAGGGTGTTGTTGCTTTTCTGAATAGGATTGATTTTATAATATTAAAAAATCTATTTGTTGTTTAAAACGTGGTTCTATACGTTTTTATACCAAAGCTACCGGAGAAATCATCAGCCAATAAAGTCAGCTCATAAAATTGACATGTTGATTATCTTTGTAGCGAAATGTAAAAGTAATCACAGACAAAAATGTAAGTAGTAACTAAACTAGATAAAAGTAGAAACTAATACCTAGTTTATTTTTGTGAAACATCTATAAAATCTATCTATATAATTTCCTTAATTAAAATTTAAAATTTAAATCTTTTATTAAAAAGTATACACAATACACAAAATGTAATAAAGTTGAAATTTTCATCGTCATTTAAAAAAAAACCACGGAACAAAAACATAAAAACATATTATAAATCGTTAGTCACTCTGTGTGTATTTTAGCTTGTCTGGGATAAAGAAATAGAAGTAATAGTGAAATGGACAAAAATAGTACCCGTGAGATGGTAAGTAAAATGAAGGTAGATAAATAAAACGTTGGAAAGACAACATAAAGAACATAGCAGGACCAAAAAGGACACGTAATGCCAAAGACGGGAACACAATGGAAAGCCTTAGATAGGACAAAACGGTCTTTGGTAAAAGAGAAGCTAATAAATAATAACTAAAAATTAAATAAACTATAATACATATATATATATATATATATATATATATATATATATATATATATATATATATATATATATATATATATATATATATATATATATATATATATATATATATATATTATAATATTTAACAATAGTTAAACTATGTGCCTGGTAGTTATTTAGAGCATCTCCAACAATAATGATCGATACTATGGCCTTACAATCTTGTTCACCTGGAGAAAGTTGAGGATGCTCGTTAAAAATGTTGAAATATATTCACTGAATATCATATTTGTATAAAATATAAGTTCACATTTTACATTGAAATTTTATTATTATTTGTGATGAAGAAATAATTTGATGTTAAACAACTATCTTACGCTTGATGTAAAAAAGAAATCATTTCTTCTTTTCGTAAATGTACAATGTAAGATTATTATTACTAATTTCTGATTTGAACCATTATTTTGAATAGTTGACGTATTGGGGCGCTATATTATATTACGTATTAAAGAAATGGTAGAGCCAAGCTACATCAACACCATTAAAAAAGGCTCAAAAGGGCTCAGGCTCGAACCGGGTAATTACCATAATTCCACAGAATATTGTCGTGAAAGAGCAGCATATGAATGCCGCTGTGTTTCGTCAGGTGAACTAGATTTCCGGAAGCCCCTTGTGTTGTGATTTAATTATACTGTCATTGAACAATACTTTATTATTATTTGTATAACATGATATTGTCTTAAATGTCATTTCTTATTTGTCTATCAAGTATTTGGTAATATTTTTAATATACGATGTTGTAACAATTAATTGTTACAATTGTTTGTTATAATTAAATATATATTTTATCATGGAATTTTATTTCGAAATCTAAAGTATTATAGTTTATTTAATTTTTAGTTAATATTTATTAGCTTCTCTTTTACCAAAGACCGTTTTGTCCTATCTAAGGCTTTCCATTGTGTCCCGTCTTTGGCATTACGTGTCCTATTTGGTCCTGCTATGTTCTTTATGTTGTCTTTCCAACGTTTTATTTATCTACCTTCATTTTTCTTACCATCTCGCGGGTAATATTTTTGTCCATTTCACTATTACTTCTATTTCTTTATCCCAGACAAGCTAAAATACACACAGAGTGACTAACGATTTATAATATGTTTTTATGTTTTTGTTCAGTGGTGTTTTTTTTAAATGACGATGAAAATTTCAACTTTATTACATTTTCTGTATTGTGTATACTTTTTAATAAAAGATTTAAATTTTAAATTTTAATTAAGGAAATTATATAGATAGATTTTATAGATGTTTCACAAAAATAAACTAGGTATTAGTTTCTACTTTTATCTAGTTTAGTTACTACTTACATTTTTGTCTGTGATTACTTTTACATTTCGCTACAAAGATAATGAACATGTCAATTTTATGAGCTGACTTACTCAAATTGCTAAAAAATCTATTGGCTGATGATTTCTCCGATAGCTTTGGTATAAAAACGTATAGAACCACGTTTTAAGCAAGAAATCGATTTTTTAATAATATAAAATCAATTCTATTCAGAAAAGCAACATCACCCTTGTTAGTACTTATATTTAATGGCATTAAGTCCATATAAATTGTCATTGAATAAGGTCAACATGAAATTCATTCTTGGTCTCCAGTAATAGCTTAAATGTAAAAAGTGAATTTAATATTTTATATAAGTATGATATTCGTGATATCATTTATATGTACAATTTTAACGAGCATCCTCAACTTTGTCCAGATGAACTAGATTGTAAGGCCATTGTGTCGATCATTATTATTTGAGATGTTCTATATAAATACTAGGCACATAATTTAACTATTGATGTTCAATTTTTTATAAGATTATTTTGTAATTGCCTTATAGTGTAATAGGCTATTTTTTCACATATATAAAAAATGTAGTATTTATATATTCACTTTCGTCAGAAACTTTAATTTATTTCTGATATAATGAGTCCCACCTTTAGTGCATATAGTGACTCAAACAAATGCAGTTTCAAAATATCTTACACAGTAAAGATATATGACACTAGAGTAGTTTTGACCAGCAGCTTATATCGAAACTATTAATGTGATGTAAACTATTAATGTGATGCAATATCGGCGAAAATAATAAAAAGCCTGAGCGAGCTATGTCGCATGGCAAAGCGTCGCTCACTTCACGTCTCTTTAAACGAGGCGTGAAGAGGCATCTTGCGGGCCGGCATGGCGAGGGTGACTAGTGCAGCTCATTTTTGTTATCAGTACTAGTCGTCTTCGCGTTTGGACTCCACTTCCACTTACCATCAGGTGGAGTGGAGTCATATGCCTACCCGGATAATATAAAAAAAAAAAAAAAAACAGTCCCCCTTAACAAATACAATAACAAAAGAAAGATCTTCTTTTGTTACACGTTTAACCAATTATGCTTTTATAATAAAAAATAAAGAATAATGTAAAATAAAGTTCGACTATGGTTCAACTTTATATTTTATAAACACATACATTTATATATTTCGCTTACCTGATTATTCAAAGTAAATATGAATGAGTTTCCATTTCTCTCCCCTTGCGCCACGTTAACAGTAAACAAACACTTGTATGAAGAACATAATTTAAGCCGTTACACGGCAGGGTCTTAGTCGGATAGACCGTGGAAGTGTATAAAATTATACAAATTCTCTCTCGTATACGAATTTTCAGGCAAATTGTTATGTTTATGATATATCTAGTGTTGCCTGGTTGAATTTTTAGAGTATATTAATTTATCTACATCAGTGAATTTCAAATGTTAATTATACTATACATAAAAGACACGGTGTAATGTAGAACACCTGGCTTAGTGATTAGAAAGTTTGGACAGTTTCCATTCGACGCAGGTTCAAAAACAGCTGCGTTTAAATTCTGTTATTTCTTTAAAAAATGTGTATACTTTCTTTAAGTAAATTAGTACTTAGTTTACTATTCTATTTTTTTATCTGTATTTATAATAAATAAAACAATAAAAAAAAGTGTCTATACATTAAATATTTTTACAAAACAAAATCAAAAGGGTTCGATCCCCGGTCGGAAAAGATGGAGTTTTCTATTTCCATTTTCTTCGCTCTGGCATCTAAGGCAAAGCGCGGCGTTGAGTTCCGCCTCTCAACACGCAATGCCTCGAAAACGGCGGAAAGTGGGGACGGAGTAAGCAGAGACTAAGTAACGGAGTGTCTTAACACTAGGTTCTTATGGTTCCTGCAGTTCCCTCTGCCTACCCTGCCATGTGCGGGATAAAGCGTGAAGCTAAAAAAAAAAAAAAAAACATGTAGAGTTATTAGTTTAAATGACAAAAGAGTAAGTAATTAAAAAAAAATGTCTGTTTGTATGTTTAAAGGTTTGTCTG
This sequence comes from Dione vanillae, assembly GCA_037178615.1. NCBI lineage: Eukaryota > Metazoa > Arthropoda > Insecta > Lepidoptera > Nymphalidae > Dione > Dione vanillae. Next base: position 1,569,530 of record JAZFAU010000246.1, read on the forward strand.
TTTGCACACGCTAATCTCAGAAACCACTGGACGGATTTTGATGAACCTTTTTTTTTGGAAACGGAAAGGGTGTAAAAGTGCGGGGGGTAAGTTTATATGAAACTCCGTCAGTTTTGAAGCTAATTCTATTAAAATTAATATTTTGCTGTTTAGTTAGAAATTAAGAATGACGCAATAAGGATTTTTGGAATTCTGCCTTAATGTGGTTCAAAAAGGAGGGGTAAGTTTCCGTCTTTACAGTAATGTAATTGAAGCTGATATTCTTACTGGAAGTGGAGCTGGTAAGTCTATAATATATATATATATATATATATATATATATATATATATATATATATATATATATATATATATATATATATATATATATATATATATATATATATATATATATATATATATATATATATATATATATATATATATATATATATATATATATATATATATATCTCACATACCTGATTATTCAAAGTAAATATGAATGAGTTTCCATTTCTCTCCCCTTACGCCACGTTAACAGTAAACAAACACTTGTATGAAGAACATAATTTAAGCCGTTACACGGCAGGGTCTTAGTCGGATAGACCGTGCAAGTGTATAAAATTATACAAATTCCCTCTCGTATAATTTTCAGGCAAATTGTTATGCTTAGGATATATGTAGTGTTGCCTTGTTGTATTTTTTTTCTAACAAATTAATCCTTTTTGTTATATATTTATCAAAACATTACAGAGTAATAGAGAACCGAAATGTACTATTGCTTGAAATTATATTAATATGTAGTCAGTGGTGGTCTTATGAACTTCTGTTTGCGTTAGTTTAGTTTTTTGTGATTTTCGAATGTTAGTCATACTATATAACATCGTTTCGAATTTGGTTAAATAGTGGTAGCTCGGACAGTTAAGGTGAACGTTGATGCACTTTTAAAGAGACCCCTTTAAACCTACACTTGGGTCGCAAGTCCCAGGTGCTAATCGGAGTTCTCTTCCTACAACGCGATGGGCCTGGCACGGTGAATCCATGAAATACCAAGCAGTTTCTTCTCTTCCTAGAGACACAGTGTGATGAAGAACGCATGGCTTAGTAATTAAAAAGCTTGGACAGCTTCCATTAGACGCAGGTTCAAATGTATATATTTTCTGTAACTAATTTAGTAAAAATTTATCATTCTATTTTTTTTTATATTTATATATATTGGTGTAATTGCATTTTTTGTGAAAATTATTTCTGGAACTAACTTTAGCAAACCAATAATTAAATTTTTGACGTTAATAAATTTTGTTATCATCGCATATTTTATATATAAAAACAATCGGTTTTGGCCTATGCAGTATATTTTGGGTCCATACTCTTTATTCCTTATTCAAATATACTCATATATAAACGGTTACATTTAGTACTTTGCAAGGATATACCAAGAACGTTTACAAACCCAATTTCTGCCGAAGATTGCCATCGGGCTATCGTAAATACGTATGTAATAGGACAATAAGCAGTACGCTTAATACGGTCTTTGCGATCTTCAGATAAGTTAAACAATTTTTTATAAGCTTTATTAAAAAAAATATTAGATTTAGATAACACGATGTAATTTGTATTTGTTGTTACGTAACGACGTAAGTATATATATGAAAATTAACTAACAATTGCAGTAAGAAGCTGACTTATGGAGTTTAAAAAGTAAAAAGTGATTTGTAGTCTGTTAAGTTAAATTTCATTTTCTCTTTACGTATTGTTACGATCTTTGACTGTCAATTAGTTTCTCAATCAATCTATTTTAAGACTCAATCTATTGTTGTGATATTAAACATTGTTCTGTTAAACAAGCCAAAGCAAAAATTATTTCTTGGCTCTTCTCATTGACTTATGATACCATCGAAAAACTTTTCTCGCACTTAGTATAGTAACTATTTAACATAAGACCATGTGTAAGTTACTTCAACATAACTACTACTTAAATTATGCAATCAATCAATAAACATGTACTGTAAAACTATCAATAGGTACCCACGACACAGGAATACCTAGTGTGGGTACCACCAGACATTTCATTTTATAATGTTGTTTTTTTTTTGTTAGTAAATATTTTTCATTTTCATTTTCATTTTATGTGTATAGTTTTACAAGTACAGTTAAATAAATAGAATTCATAAATTAAGAACAATTTATATGATAACTATTTTCTTTTTCATTTGTATTTATTAAATTTTACACGCTTTGCTACTACGATTTACTTTATAATTAAGAATTTGAGTAACTCTATTGTATCAAGCATGCTATACTTTTCTAAGGATAATTGTAGAAACAATATCGTAGTAAAGATGAGCTCTGAGATAATTGGATCTTAATATAGTGGCAGGTAATTACGTTGTAATATACCGAAATTTTGACATCATTGTTTCGAAATAGTACATAGGGGAAATGATATTTTTTTAATTTTATTATTTTGATAAGTCAAGGGCTGGTGCCTTTTCTACCAGATAATTACTGTATTTAAAAAAATCTCCGTCGTGGCACAGCGTCTGGTTGATATAAGATTTAGGTCGGGAATAAATATTCTCTTTAGTTTTCTTCGCTTGGCAACACACAAAACGTGGAATTGATTTCAAACACTTGATATCAATCAATGGAGAAGCAAAGTCACGAAAACCCGGGTAATAGAATGTCGTAACACTTGGTTTACTTTATATTTTCCTCTTATAAACAATAAATATCGTGAAAATAAAAAAAAACTGTGTATTATACTTAATTTGACATAAATATTTTATTTTTTATTAAATACGTACTTATATCACTAACTGGTGCGTAATGTTAGGCATCATTGTACATCCTCAGCTTTAGGATTGTAAAGAATTTATATGAAGCCTTTGATCTCTTTAATGACGTTGGCTCTTTTTGATACATCATACATTTATCCATCATGATCTGAAAATCACTTATAAAGACATCCAAAATTATACTAGTGTTTTTATTCGCATAAATAAAAAATGTTTTATATAACATTTTATGAATCAACGCGTGGCGTTGAATCGAGATATCTCAAAAATTAGGCTTGTGTAGTGACTCAACACTAATTTTCGTCTGTTTATTCTGCTATATGTTGGAGAAATGTAAAAGCCTTAATCCCGTTAAAAAAATGCTACGCAGACAAAGCGAGCGGCCACTAGTATAATTTTGTTTTTAAAATGCTTCAAGGGTAATATAGAGGTAATATAGAGAGCATACAATATTTTATAGATATTTATGCTTATGTAATGAAGTGAACTAAAAATTTTTATAAATAGCCTCCTTCCGTTCTACATTTCATGTTTCCCGCTTTAAAAGTAGTTTAAGCTGAAAAATAAATTCCTTTGTATTCTTTAGAACGAGATCAAAATTTCATCAGCATTATAAATTTTAACTAATAACGTATATTAGTATGTATAAGATTAAATATTAAATAAATGACTAACTTGCTTTAAAATAAATGAGTATATTTTAAAGCAAGATTGTTTAAGTATATTTTGATTATACATCATATGATATTCATTTAAGTAGAATAGTTTCGAGCCTCAGATAGAACTAGACTGCTACATTTAGCTATCGGCGATTTCGAAAATTAAACGTTACCAAACCTTGCTAATTTAGGTGAAAGCCTTTCCTTTCAGTTCACGTCAGCTTTCAGCCTACAATTTTACAACAATCACATGTACAATGCTAGCTTCTATGCTTTTAAAGCTGGAAACAATATAAATAAAATTTATTATTTATAACAAAATTGAATTATTTACAATTTAACAATAACAAATTGTATGTGAATAAATTTATAATAATATTATTAATATTTTCATATGTTATTTTGTATGATTATATCAAATTAAATTACACGGTGTTTGTACGTTATTGTATATCTACATAGTATTTTTTAGTCACTTGCAAGTCCAATTTACAACTGCAATTTTACCCTCTGTAACACCATAGCTACCCGGGGCACACCTTTGAATTGCTGAAAAATCCAGACCAAAATCCAAAAAATCCAGAGAAAAATAATAAAAGCAATGAAAGGCGATCTTATGACACACTTAAATAAATTTAATTATATATCTGATGCATGTTTTTCAGAAAAAGTTAATCTAGAAACTTGTCGACAATTGAATTAAATTATTTACGGCCCTTTTAAACAAAAACCAATGACTTTATTTGACGAATATTTAAAGCTAAGTTGTATCATAAATTTATGTACATATAATTGTCATATAATTTTCTTATTATGCATCGAAATGCATAGCGTTAAGTTGTATAGTGATCAAATCCTGTAACAATGATAAAGTCATTTTCCTTCTACTACTTAATTTTTACCACTCTGTTTAAAACATACTAATTACAGTTCAATACACGAAAAAATTTAAATTGGCTAGAGCCAAAGCTGTACAATTACACTTACTTAGCTCTATATACAGTCACTGACGGCCGCTGGGGCAAAAAGATTCTCGAGTGGAGACCACATACCGGCAAGCGCAGCGTGGGACAGCCTCCTACCAGGTGGACGTACGACTTGGTACGGGTTGCAGGCAGCCACTGGATGCGAATAGCGTTAGACTGGGTGCACTTGAGGTCCCTGGGGAAGACCTATGTCCAGCAGTGGACGTCCTACGGCTGGCATGGTGATGATGATGATGATATACAGTTATGAAGCCAAATTATCAGTATTTTAGCTACTTAATTTGTTCATGTTCTACTTTAATTAGACTGTTATTAACCTTTACTACCTTTACAAGAACAATAATTTCACAGACTAAATGTTGGACTTAATAGAAAGCTGTCCTGTATTTTTTAAAAATGCTTGTAAACTAGTAAAAAAGGTAAAAATACACGGCTCATCTCATCAAGTAGAGTAGACGGTGAAAATCTAGTGTCATATCACTGCTTCCTTCACTTTTGACCAATTTTAAGACATTATTTTGCCAGAGCGAGGGTATTAAAATAATTTGTTTACTTTATTAAAACACGAAATCCAGTTATTTACATTGGAAATATATTATTATATTAAAGCTAAATTATTTCTCTCAAGTTACCATACATTTAAGATGATAAAAAACAGACTATTGAATATTAATTTCATCAATGTTGTATGTTTTTTTATCATCAAGATGGGCAAACTAGACAAATACTGTAATTTAAAAATCGCTTTATATTTCTTTCGATAATATTTCTCTAAGTTTAGAGAAATATTGATAAATTAAACGTTTTTGATGCTAAATTATCGTTGGTCTTTTGAAAATACTTTTACCCAGCATTAAATAGCGTTAAAATGAAGTAAATGTTTTAAACAAGCACTTTATCTTTGTAAAACATGAGCAAGCTATATAGATTAGCAAAAATTACTATTTATTTTATTTTCGTAAATAAAATACTATTATGCCTTTACTCTAAAAATTTTAAAAGACTCTCAGAAAAAGCAGAAACAAAGAAACAGCTGAATCTCAAGTCACTCGCTCATTACTTAGTACCGCGTTTCTTGTCATTAGAATGAAGAAATTAAAATAATTTGTAGCTGCCATGCCATGTTCTGATTACTCCAGTAATATTTTTAAAATGTTTTGCATATCACGTATATATTATTAATATATACTAAAATTATTTTTTTGCAACTTTCTTATAATTCAAAAGTAAAGTAAAAGCTCTTGTAGTGCAGTGTAGGCGACGTATGATAATCATTTTAAAAGTACCGCTTAAGCTTACATTTGTGTCGCTACTTCAAGCAAATAAAATTACGATCCCGCGAAAAATATAACCCACCAAGCCTCTTGGAAACGAAGGGCTTAGCGGTAAAAGCTCTTGGATGTTATGCAAGAGGTGCAAATTCAAATCTCTCTAAGTTTAAATCGGATTTTAATTTTCTTTTTTTACTGTAAACTAATACTTTGATATCTAAAGGACAATATTTTAAAAAGAAAAGGTAAAATGAAATAACTGCGAAGAATAAGTTACAGCGGCATATAAAGAGCAGCTTTTCTTTTTAACCATTTCATAATATCCTTTATCGGAGCCGGTTCATTTAACAGTAATTAATTTAGACCCTAGTCAATGGTGGAGAGGATTTCAAGAGGTTTGCGATTTTAAATTAATATTTCTTTAAACAATTCTATTGCTGTTGTATTATAGTCATTCTGTTTTTTTTAAAAATCTAAAACAATTTATATACTGCCTTTGTATTTGGAAGATTTTATGGAGGAAACTAATTGGCCATAATTTCTGTTGAGCTATAGCGTAATTTGTCTTATAAAACCTAGGTAAATATCTAATTAAAGCAAATAAAAGTCACTTATTACAAGGAAGCCATTGAAGCCGTTGGATTCCCGTTAGAGAAACATGAATTATTGTAATTTATTAGCTCTTATTACAATACAAAGCGTTACGTTGAGTTACGTCACTCAACACGCAACGTCTCGAAAATTGACAGAGAGCGTGGTATGCAATCAGTTTCATTTCAAGCTCTAGCGATAAAAAGCACAGCTTTGAGTTTTAGCGTTTTTAAAGACTTAAGTTTGCTAAAGAAGAAATATCCAAATTAACCTAACGAAAAACTTGAACTTCAGCAAATATCATGCTCCGAAAGTTTGCCTTACAACTGCTTGGATTTTTCTTTTAAGAAATATTTGTACTTAAAATATTCAAGTCAATAATATTTAATAATATTTGTAAATTTTTTATGCTACTTCTTGCGGATAAGTTTAAGAGATAATGTGTTTCATACAAATTTCGGCAGAGTTCAAATTTAAATAGTAGTGAGTAAATATGACTTATATGTAAATGAGCTTTTGTCGTATTTTAATTAATTATTTTAATTTTCTTCGTTATGGCAACAGATAAAATTTATCATAGAGTTCAGTCACTTAACATGCAATCGATTGCGAAGAAAAGTCTCGAAAACCTGAAATGAAGTGTCTTAACACTTGGTTTATTCTCCTCCCATAAGCAGTAGCAGCAGCAGAAAATGCTGTTAGTACTATAAAAATGCGTTTAATACTATAATTTTACATAAATATTTTACTTTATATTAAATACATACACCATTAACTGGAGTCATAATTTTAGGTATCATTGAACAGCCTCAGCTTTGGTATTGTAAAGAATTCATATGAAGCCTTTGATTTGTAATGACGCTGCTCTATTGGAAACATCATATATATATCTACTTATCCTGATGTGAAAATCGCTTATAAAGATATCCAAAAACTTGTATTGTATACATTTTACTTGTATTATAAGGAGCACTTCGTCAGAAGTACGGCAAATATAATATAAAACTATTTTATATTAAATATATTTTGGAATATTGTAATTTTCAAAACACGGCATTGAATCAAGATAACTAGGCTAGTTGTAGCGATGTAGCAGGTTTCTTCTGTTTATTCTGCTACATGTATGAAAGCGAGAGGTTACTTCATTTTATTTATTTTTTATTGACCATTACATTAACCGTCATATACATTTGATTAAAGTATACGTGTTAAAGTAGAGCTAAGCGCATTTCGAAACATTTAATTTGAAATAGTCATTAACAGGTACCTACTATACTTAACATACTTACCTATACTTAACAGCATAATTTATTCATTACATACTCTACTGAAGAGTTTTTTTTTTCTTAAAAAATATTTTAGATATGGAATATATTGAGAATACTTCAGTGAATTAACATCATAACTAACAGGAATGAAGTAACAAAAAAATTGTGAAAACTAGAAAATTTATGTTTTTTAGAGCTTTCCTTGTGCGCTGAGTAAACGTTGAAAATAATGAAACGTTCACTTTAGAAATAAGGGTTCTAAGTTGGTACAAAACTCGAAGACAAAAAAGACTACGAGGGCAAAGTCGCGAACGCTAGTATAATTATATTGTTAAAATATTTTAACGATAATATAGAGATTAAAATACATACAAACTTTTAAAGACTTTTTTGCTAATGTAATTATGTAACCTATAGCATCAGATATTTTTATAAAAAGCCTCCTTCCGTTCTACATTTCATTTTTTCCGCTTTAAACGAAATTTAAACTCATAAGTAATTTTTCCTCGCTCTGGCAACTAAGGCAAAGCGCGGCGTTGAGTTCCGCCACTCAACACGCAATGCCTCGAAAACAGCGGAAAGCGGGGACGGAGTAAGCAGGGACTAAGTAATGGAGTTATCACTAGGTTCGTATGGTTCCTGCAGTTCCCTCTGCCTACCCTGCCATGTGCGGGATAAAAGCGTGAAGCTAAAAAAAAAATTGCCAATGCCGATGATTCACATAATATTTGTACTAGAAATAGACAATGGGGCAATGTGTACGCGTTTACAATGATAATAGTAGAGGAATGTTCTATATATTTAATTTAAAATAATTGTTAAAACACGTTAATGTGGTAAACATTATTACTTAGTTAATTATTTTTAAATGCCCAAAACACTCTGGAAATAAATTTCTTGCTATACTGTAATTTTTACATGTTAAATTTGTTTTAGGTGAAGGAATTTTTATGGATCTCTTTTATACATGCATTCTATTATTGTGTAAAACTTATTTTCTTTTGGCACCGTACATTCTCCTTCGTGTACTCTCCATACAACGTGACACTGGCGAAGTGAATTGTGCTCAACTGGCACGCTCGGAACGCCATTACCATAGAACAGAACAGAACAGAACAGAATTTCTTGCTCCTGTCTAATGAAACGTATATTTCAAACAAAGGTATATTTATATGTAAAATTATATGACCATACAAAAAACGGTTCGCTGAGTTTCTTTGCGTCAGATCTTCTCAGATCTGAGGCATTAATTGTAGTCAACTGGTGGTTATATTTTATGTGCAAAAAATGACAAATTCTTATTTTAAATAAAATGAATATAATTAAATTAATATCTGCCCAAAGAAGTGCTGCTAAAATTTCCAACGACTATCTCATAGTTTATGTTGCATTCATCAGTAAAATTAGCCTAAAGGTTAATTATTAAAGCTACAGATGAGGATTTCTAGTGCGTTTTTTATTTATATCCAATTATGTGGATCTAGAATATCTTTGAAGAAATTAAAATTATTCGTTTAATATCTGAAATGAAGTCTCTATATCTGTAAAAATATTCTTTATAAAAATCTGGTTAGTATGTTAAGCTATAACCGTTAGTGCCAATATCGGCCACAATTAGCATATAAAGCTTGAAGTTACAGCTCATGGACAAGCTTTTTTATACCTTCACGCTATAAAAAAGCTTGTCCAAGCGCTGTGACTTCATAGCCCGAGGATATAATATAACAATTTATAAATATTCACGCTAATGTTCCTAAGTGAACTTTAGCATCAAACATTGTCATAAATAGCCTTCTTTCGTTCTACATTTAATTTTTCCAGCTTTAAAGAAAGTTTAAACGGAAAAATAAGTTACTTTGTATTGAATAGTAAGAGACTAAAATTTATTCAACATTATAAAGATATGAGAATAAAACAAATAGATTCACGGTTATAAATATGTAGTAGTATATATTGTAAGTGTGTATATATTGCCAAGTTTATACTAAAAATATACTTAATCTTACAGCGACTGTAACTAAATTACAAGTCCGCAATTCTTTCACGAGGCAATGTATACGCGCTTACAATGGGAATAGTCCAACTGTGCTCTTTGTCACAATTTAAAATAATTGTAATTGCTAAAATTTCAACGACTATTTTATGAAATAACATAACCTATGGGTTATGTTGTATTCAACGGTAATATTAGCCTAAAGGCTAATTACTAAAGCTACCGTTACTTATTTATATTCAATAAAGTGGATGTAGTATATCTTGGAGGTAATGTGGTTAGTATTTTAAGCTAAAACCATTAGTGCCAATATCGAGTATAACCGTAATGTACTGCAAGGCTTTATCTTTTCACTCTGAAAAGCTAACTCTAAAGTATATCCACTCCTTGTGACTTCATAGCTCTTACAAGCACCTCCACATATAATCTTAAAAAATTCAGTAAGTTTCAGTTCAAACAGGTTCCCAGAACGCTCCCCATGATATAACCTACGTTCAAATTAGTTAAGTAATAATTATAATTCGTATCAGTAATTGGGTCCTATATTGACTTAAACTTAACATTGTATATTACAGTTTATAGTAGTTAGCAAAATAGTATTAAAGCGCTTCTGGATTAGATTCTACAGTTTTTTTTTGTTAAATATTAATGTATTAGCAAAACGCTGGAGAATTTTCTGAAGCTTGCATTTGGATCGCAAGAATCTTTTGTTAATGAAAATCAGGGCAAAATTAATATGCCATCAAGTTGTACTTATTCAAAGTACACCCTGATGGCATTTGGCGAATTTCTCTGGAGATCTGCAACCTATATATATACCTTTATGTCGGTACATTTTATAGAGATACTTGAAATTTATATATTTTAACCATGAAATATTTATCATTGAACGAATTTAAATATAATATAAATTTAAAGTGACTATATAAGTAGTTATAAGAGTAGACATACAGTGAGATCTACAAAAAGCTAAAAATTGTGGACATGAAAGGACAAATTTATTAGTATATATATATATATATATATATATATATATATATATATATATATATATATATATATATATATATATATATATATATATATATATATATATATATATATATATATATATATATATATATATATATATATATATATATATATATATATATATATATATATATATATATATATATATATATATATATATATATATATATATATATATATATATATATATATATATATATATATATATATATATATATATATATATATATATATATATATATATATATATATATATATATATATATATATATATATATATATATATATATATACTTTAACATATGAACATACATATACATATCTTATGAATACTTGAAAGTAAGTTGTACCACAACTTTATTACTTGAACTAGTAAAGGGCTAATCCTATAATTATCTTCTTAAGTATCGAAATTCATATCGATCAAACCTTGTAGCAATGAGCAATAGGTCTAAATAGAGAAAACTACTTGAGTTTTGAACGAAAATGAGATGTTTCCCTTTGAGGTAACTATGAAACCAGTTTATCATTTATTGAAATATATTCAAAGAATACAAAAGTTTTGATAATATGACATGATCCACTTTATTAAATGAGCTACTAAAGGCGTACGAAAAAAGTATTAAAATTATACATTTTACAATATCCATATTCTACAGAGTAATAATATTAGTAACCTCAACTAAAGCAGAAGTCGTACTATTTGAAAGTGGTGGATTAATTTCTCAAAAATCAAAAAGGGTTTTCAATTTCAGGTAGAGAGATCGATTGATGGGAAAATTAAAAGTATGGACTAATATTTGACACATGATATCGAGGATCGGAATAATCATACTACCATGCGTTTGGGACCCAAGATTGTATATTTTTTTAAATAAAACAATTTAAGCGAATTAATGTTGTATATTATCATTTTATGAATCCCAAAGTTTCAAATTCTTTGCAGTAGTCCTTAGTCAAGGATAGACTGAGATAACATTCGTCTGTCATTCAATTATATGCCATCAATTATATCAAAAAGCGAAAACTTAAACTGATTTTCAATATTTGCTATAGGATTTACTGTAGAAGGACCAGAGTCATTTAATTGCTTATGAAAATCTAAAATCTTAGTAATACAGTGGTTAGTGGTGAGCTCTTCTAGAATATTCTTCGTTACTTTCATGATCTTATTATCTAAATAAATGTAACGTTTTGTTCATTATTATTTGTATTGCTTTAAAGGACAACTGGCGGGCAGAAATTTCTTACAGGCTGAATAAAATTTATTTAATTTTATTACAGTTTAAACATATCGTACAAAAAATTAATGTCATTTATTCTTCCTACTATCATTCAAAAAAATTAAAAAGTATCCATTAACCAACGTGTACATTTTAATTGAAAACGTTTAACGAAAATCCGATAACCACTTAATACCACTCGTATTAAGTGGTTATCGGATTTTCGTTCTGCAACCGGACGTAATATATTTGGAGTTTCTGGAAACATCAAAACGATCACTTATAGCTTTGCATAGATTGCGAAAACAAAACATGCCTATTTCATTCATAAAACGTTCCAATTTAGTGGGTAGACTGGGTTTACTGAAGTATATACAAGTGGAAATTTTTGACGTAACTCATTATGATTGTTAGTAAATTTATCTAGAGAGTTAAGAATTAAGTGGTGAGTCACCGGCCATTTCAAAATGTGACTTATAAAAATATAATATAAATTCAAATTTTACATAAATTTAATTTAATTTGGGTGGAATTTAACAATTCATTACACTAAGTGGAAATTGAACCTACAACCGTCACGGTCATTATTAGATGCTGACCCACTGTACTATTGATACAAAATAACAAAATATTATAATTTGATCTTATTCTAGCCATTTCCCTCAAAATTGTAAGTACATGAGAATAAACAAAATCAAAATATAAAAAATGTAATGTTCTATTTATATATATTTTAATCAACAATTTCTTCACCATAAAAAATGTTAATTTAAACCCAAATTAAATAGTGATGTGAAACCATTTTATGTTCCTACAACGTACCATTACCACACTATTCAAAGACGTGCTAATTACAGTTCAATACATGAAGACATTATACAATTCAATTGGCTAGGGCTAAGGCTAAACAAATATAATTCCGCTATTTAGAGTTGCGAACCCAAAATACCCTCATATTCAGTATTTTAGCTACTTAATAGGCTCATGTTGTGCTTTAACTGGGGTGTTATTGACCTTTCCAACTAGAACAAAAATTACACTGACTAAATGTTGGACCTAATCGAAAGCCCTTGTATAATTTTTGCAGACTTTTAGAACCTGTAAGGGTAGACAAAAAATATTGTGTAGAATAATTTACTAATTTTATAAGAAAATCGATTAATATCGTGTTACATTCCTTCATTGTCACTCAGCGCCACAATGGATTCGAAATAAGTTATAATAATAGTAAATTTCGATTTTTTCTATCTATACCAAGAAACTTGTGATAGTAAAAAATATACCAATAAATATTAATTTTCTTAGTGTCGTACTGTTTCGTCTGAACAAGATTGACAACACTTTTTTTAATTGTAAGCATTATTCTGTTTAAAAGATTAAACAAAGATAACCTAACCCTCTTCTTCTTAACCACTCTTTTGTCCACTTTTCATCCAACGAAATATCTGCCAGAGATACCGTCTTGGCTGGCTGAATTTAACGTCGCGCTTTATCTTACTGATTGAGTAAAAGGTAGATATTATGTTTACTCAAAGAAATGTCCGACTGTAAACTTGTTACGATCGTGTTTACAGTCGGACATTTCTCTGTCAACTACGATGGCGTCATATGTGACTTCATTGAAATTTTTTTCTGTGAAAATTCCACTACAGTTGTGTAAGTTTAAAGAAATATTGAAAAATGGATCGTTTTTTAACGCTAAATTATAGTTGGTCTCTTAAAAAGGTTTTTCTCGAGCATTAAATAGCCTTCTGTCTACGTTGTTTTGTTTTACAAAACAGCAAGGTAGTAGTTTTAAATAAGCACTTGCTTTTGTGAAATGTCTTTAATTATTTATATATTTGAAAACGCTATAATTTGCTACATTTACATGAATAAAATATTAATATTCTAAACCTATACTTGAATATTGAAGAAGATATTTTAAAGTTAATTATTATTAAAATAATTATTTTGACGAGTGAGTTTCGAAATCACTGTAAATGCTATTATTTTGTACATATCATATCTTTTTATTATTTATTTATATTATTTTGCGTTTCAAATAGCTTAAGGCATAAGCTCTTATATTGTAGTGTAGGCGACGTTTAGTACGCATTTCAAAAGGACCACTTAAGCCTACATTTGTGTCGCAAGTTGTCCTCTATCCGCAACGCGCTGGACTGTGTGACTATACAGTAAATCATTGATGGTAAAGAGTTTATTTTCTCTTACAAAATATTTGCATGAAAAAGCTAATCATAAAGGTTAACTTACATTCAGAAAAATGATTTTATCTTGCAAAAATTTGTACCGGCGGCGTCTAGAGCTAGTCTATATCTAAGAGAAGCAAATTTAAAAACAGCTAAGTTCAAATCTAATTGCATATGGTTGTTTAAACGATTTTCTTTACTCGTTGTTCAATGACACACTGACACTAAAATATTGATATCCAGAGGATAATATATAAGGAAGGCAAGGGAAAACGAAGTAACTGTGAAGAATAAATTACAGCGACATGCAGCTTTCCTTTTTAAACATTTCAATAATTTCCTAAATCGGAGTCAGTCATTTAACAGTAATTAATTTAGATTCGAGTCAACGGTGGAGAGGATTTCAAGCGTTATGCAAGTTTAAGTTAATCTTAAATTGAGTTAGCTTTTGTATTTGGAGGATTTGGAGTATTTAAGTTTGCTTATATAATATTAATTTATTATAGTAATATATATATATATATATATATATATATATATATATATATATATATATATATATATATATATATATATATATATATATATATATATATATATATATATATATATATATATATATATATATATATATATATATATATATATATATATATATATATATATATATATATATATATATATATATATATATATATATATATATATATATATATATATAATGAGGCAGACGTAGCGCACCACTGTCACTGTCACTGACTGCGACAACTGCGAGTTACATTTTCATCATGAAAATATTAATTACTTTTTCGTAATTATCTCAAAGCGTGGCGTTGAGTTCCGCAACTCAGCACGCAATGTCTCAAAATTTAGGCAGAAAGTGCGAAAAGAATTATTTCCGCTTCACAGCTCTAGTAATAAAAATCGCAGCTTTAAGATTTACGGCCTTATTCATAAAAAGTCTTATAGAACGTTTTAAGCACACTTTAGCTAAAACGCTCTATAAGCTTATAAAACGTTCGATAAATGTTTGTTTTTTTTTCCTGAAGGGCTTGAATGCTGTTGACCTCAATTGGTCTTGACAGCGTCACCGGGCGGGGGGGACGGAGTGTGCTTCGTCTCCAGGGAATAAAATGAGCATTAATGGCTGCTCAGAAGAAGGTGTGTAGGGCGGTTATAAATGTTTGTATTCATAAACGCTCTATAAACCTTCTGTAACTAAAGTGTCGCTAATATGAGTTATAAGTTCACAATGTTGCCACTATACTGAAGTCGGTCGACTTGTTGCCGAAAATACCATTTTATCAACAGACAATAAGCGACAAACGCATCGACTTAGTGTGACCACAGATAATATTACGTATAAAAATATATTGTTATATTGTTTTGTTTACGAAACTGAAATTGACACTCTTGATGACAAGCGACTCGACGACGTCATATCAATGCTCATATAAGTATGAGCCATAATCAGCTGTTATATGAATCGGCCATCTTTGGACGTTTTAACACTTTTATAGTAGGGTTCTCGGATCTATAACTTGATGATAGGTTTATAAAGTTTTTTGACTACTGTACTATAGCGAGCCCTTAAACGTGCTATAACTTTTTATGAATAAAGCCGTTAATGTTTTTTGAGACTTAAGTTTCCTGAAAAAAAATATCCAACAAATATCATGCCGCGTAATTTTTTCTTACAAATGCTTGGATTTTTACTTATAAGAAATATTTGCTCTTATAATATTAAAGGAAACAAATTTTATAATACTATTTTATGCTGCTTTCTATTGAACAGCTAATTTTACATTTTCTTTATTTTCTTACACATTTCGGTGTAGTTTAATTTTACGGGTGATTTAAATTGTTGTGATATAATTTCTTCTATAATTTAATTTTTGTTTTATTTTTGCAGTGACTCCTAACTTTTTAATTCTCGACATCACTCTGCCATTCAGTTACACGTCAAACTTCATATAATATAAAAAAGAATAAATTTGTACCTTTGAATTATTGACTTACGATAATATATAAGTATATATTCCCTTGCAGATTATATACTTTGACATATGATAACAAGCCAGTTTAATATGTTGAGAAAAATACTCCTAACACACGTAGAAACGTAAAAAACAAGCAGACGGTCAATAAAGTAATTGTATAAGGCTTCTGTTATCTTATTATAATGTACAGAACATAATAAAATGCGAGCAATGGACTTAAAAAATATTTATTTTTTATATTCGTAAGCCAACTTTTACCTGCCGACTTCGAGTGTACGTTTAAAAGAGAGTTATATTCCTAAATCCCTTTTTTATTTTTTTGTCGCTGGGAAAATGCTTTTAAGCAGACCATCCCTGTGAAGAAAAATATGTCCTACAAACGGATAGTACTGTGGTACTCATCAAAAACCGACACTAAAACACAGCGTTAGTCCTCTCCACCTATAAGAGACTCTGCAGGATCGCTGGCGCATACCACCACAGCGCCTTAGTGGAAGGTCCACCTATTGTCTTGCCACCATTGCCTTCAGGGTTTGTCAGGAAATTCCTAGGGCTTACATGAGGATCAACGCCTTGTTTAGTAAATATATCCTAAATGCCTAAAGTAACTCTAATAAGTTTTAAAGCAATTACATATTCCGTATTACAAAACCAATAACAATTACCTTTGGATACTCAGAGATAGATGGTGATACATCACAGTAATTTTTTTTATATTCTCTAATAGACCTATACTTGTTGAATTGGTAAGAGAAACAAAGTAACAATAATGAAATAACATGTGGCACGCATCTTGTGGATAAAAATAGTAAACAAAATACTACCAGAACGACTATATATATTCTGAGTTATAATTGTAGAAAATGTTACAAAGTTTGACAAGTATAATTAGAAATGTTAGACTTCGTTTATTTTGGTGCATACACATGCTAAAGAATTTCTTAGTTAAAGCATGTGATAGTGTATATATATATATATATATATATATATATATATATATATATATATATATATATATATATATATATATATATATATATATATATATATATATATATATATATATATATATATATATATATATATATATATATATATATATATATATATATATATATATATATATATATATATATATATATATATATATATATATATATATATATATATATATATATATATATATATATATATATATATATATATATATATATATATATATATATATATATATATATATATATATATATATATATATATATATATATATATATATATATATATATATATATATATATATATATATATATATATATATATATATATATATATATATATATATATACTCGTACATTTTATGAAAACCTTATTAACATAAGAGCTTGCAATTATTACTCTACACGCATTAGTACTTACCAATTAAAGTATATAGATATTCAATACTATATCATATATATAGGTATTGAAAGTATAAATCAGAATGATATATAATTACAGGAAATAATTATTAAATAGTTATTTACAGTAAATAATGAATCTAAATGTCAATAGTGATATAAGAGTAATGTATGGTTGTTTATTGAAGTACTAAAGTAATCATACTTTAATATTATAGTAAAATTGTACAAGGTTTCATACAATATTTACTTCTTGTACTCATTTAAGCTCGCTGCGCTTGTTATAATGGCAAAACAAAACTCTTTGAAGAGCATCAATATAGTTAAGTATTGCCCGTCTGTCAATATATTTTTGTTCAAAAATTCGTTAAGTTAATAGATGATGATATAAAATATTCAGGTCTCAATTTACTTGTAAAATCAAAATTCTAAGGCAACGCAATCTAAACATATCAACGTCAATATACTAGCAAAAGCGTCTACGTATCAGAGTAAATATATCAGCAATTTAAACATATCTTTATGCTACATTTTGATTACATTGATATACAATTTACTGCCTAATTAACATCTGTAGTAATTATAATATTTAAAAAATTGGTTGTTTAAATTTATAGTAAAATTGCAGAGAAGTATCTGAAAGTCGGAAATTTAAAGGTGTATTACAAAAAATATCCATTTTAAGCTTATATCTGTCTCAAAAAAAACAAAAAAATAAAATGATCAATTTTTAAAAGCACTTATACTTCAATTACTTTAAATGTCATTTATATTATTTTATTTATTATATTTAACATCTTATATAACAACAGGTAAAGGCATCAAATTTCAGGATTGTACACTGGAAAATTCGCACTACGATCGTTTTACCTATCGTGTTACGTGAAAAAAAGTGTGGCACTGAAGCTTATAAAATAAGGTCATAATAATTGGTTTTTCTTTTGTCTTGTTTGCCCAATATTTCCAGTAAGGTCATATCAAATATAAGTAATGTTTTCTACAGAGAATCAAACCAGAAACCATAATGCTTAGAGTCAGCAATGGAAAATTTAATAAAAAAACATAAAATTTATTCTATAATCATTTTAATCTGAAAATTAAAACGAGGTCAAAAGTAGTATGTGCGAATGATATTTTCCACAAAAATATTGCTTTTGCAGAGGAAATTTTAATGCGGGAAAGCCACAGCATTTACCGTTAAGTGTGTTTTATCATTTTATTTCTCACTTTTCTATGATATACACTCCGGGGAATGAATCATTCTACAGAACCTTAACAATGGGTCCGTTTTAGTAAGCGATAGTCAGTCCACTGTTTATTTGTTCAATATTCTGTACTGTAAAATACGAGAATTCTAACATTTTCACTGCGGTATTTTTAAAACGAAACTAACGCATGAAAAATGCGCAAAGTGTTAAAGTTCAGCCAATTTTTAAATATACATCGAAAAGTTCAAATTTGACACATATATTCTTTGTTATTTGTGTAAAAATATGTATAGGTTCTCTACCTACATGTATTTGCGTGCAAATATAAAAAATAAAAAAGAAATATTGCCCATTATACCGTCACGATATACCTATTGCATATATAACAGGGTAGATAAATGGTTGTTTCTTACAAAATCCGTATATTTTGTCACAAAACTTTGGCAAAATTCTTAATTTTTTTTGACATTTCTTAAAATTAGATTATGACTAGATCCAATAATTTGTTCCATTTGCTAACTAGTATTAATACTAAATTATCACTAAGTAATTAGATTAATTTTTTTATATTAGTATATAGTTATAATAAAAAATAATAATTGACCTAGTGTTAAGACACTTCGATCTCCAATTTCTGCTATTTCATATGAACTAAGCACTTGGAGCTGGAAAAACGCTAACCTAAGATAAATTGAAGTTACGTAGAAGCTGAAAGAGTTCGTCTCTACTGTCCCTAAATTACTATATTGATAACCTTTTTTTTCTTATTGTATGGCTTATACAAACAATAATACAGGACATATAAAATAAACATAACAATCTCTAAGCCAAGGCTTTAATTATATTGAGGTATTAAATTGCGCTATTATAAAATAATTTATTGCTCGATAAATTTATTAAGTAATTAAATAAATGAAAGTAAATTTCAAGATTTATCTTCATTTATACTACGAAATATTAAAATAATTATTAATATATTTTAAAATAAATATATAAAAAGAAGAAGAAATATTAAATATATATATATATATATATATATATATATATATATATATATATATATATATATATATATATATATATATATATATATATATATATATATATATATATATATATATATATATATATATATATATATATATATATATATATATATATATATATATATATATATATATATATATATATATA
The DNA here is from genome assembly GCA_037178615.1 of Dione vanillae. Classification (NCBI taxonomy): domain Eukaryota; kingdom Metazoa; phylum Arthropoda; class Insecta; order Lepidoptera; family Nymphalidae; genus Dione; species Dione vanillae. The sequence goes on from JAZFAU010000246.1 coordinate 1,589,324, forward strand.
TATATATATATATATATATATATATATATATATATATATATATATATATATATATATATATATATATATAAAAAGAGAAACAAAAAATAAATATGTAAAAAATATTCGAAGTCCAAATGAAATTTATATATAATGATTTCAAGACAATTCTCGCGAGCCTAATTAATTTCATATTATGCAAGAAAATCGTCTGCCTTTGTAGTAAATAAGCTCAAAGCGACTCAACCACCCGTAGTTGGCTTAAATCCTTTTCATGGGTGCTCTCTAGTTTCCCTTTGTGAAGCGTTGATTTTTTTGTACGTGCGGCTTTTAGAATTTTTATTGGGCGACTACTTTGCGCGGGAATTAAACTCCAATTAAGGGCAGAATGAGCTTCGAGTACGTTTTAGGTTTATGCTAAACGTTTCTTTTCTAGTTTTTCAAATTTTAGCAGTTTCAGCAATATATTAGCAGGTAGTTCCTGAACTAGTGGCAAGCATAATATAATGAAGTAGTAACGAGTTATGGAACTAATTATTTATATATATATATATATATATATATATATATATATATATATATATATATATATATATATATATATATATATATATATATATATATATATATATATATATATATATATATATATATATATATATATATATATATATATATATATATCTTACACATTTCATGTCATTACCGTATGCATACATATACTCGTATATTGTATAAGAACGTTATTAACATAACAGCTTGCAATTAATACACTACACGCATTAGTACTTACCAAATAGAGTAAACAAAGTATAATGAAGTACTTAACAAAACATAGATAAATAAAATACTATTTTCTAAACTAATTCGTCCAAATAAATGTTTTTAGCCATCACTTTGTTAGCAATTTAAAAGACGAATAGTTTCGGAAATTCCCGAAGTGGCCAAAAACAAAACACTCGATAAATAAATCTACATTCGGTCGCAAGAGATCTGATCTAATTTGTTGAACAGAGCGTGGTTACTGTAGCATTAAATTCCAAAAAGATTGTAGGTAGCGTAATAAGAAAAATAGTTTAATCATTGTAGAAAATTGATGTGAAACAATAATGGCAGAGTAAGATAGAATGTATCTGATGGTAAAGATGGTTGGGTATTAAAATGTTAATATATTTGAATTTGAATGCTATTTGTACTTTTATATTGAATAAAATTATTTAAATTGAATTGAATTTTATTTCATTAATTTATTTTTATTTCTCAAATAAAATAAATTACGACGTTAAATACCAGCGAGGATGTCACAGTAAGAATGAAGAAGAACGTGCTCAAGTGGTTTGGGCACGTCGAAAAAATGAGTGACGAAAGAATGGTAAAAAAGATATACGATGGAAAAGTGAGTGGTAAGAGAGGTAAGGGGAGACCTCGGTTGACTTTCGAAAACACAGTACCGAAGATACTGGAGGAAGGTCACGTAAAAAGCATGAGGACTCCCCGGAGAACATGCATGAAGAGGTTAATGACAGTGAACGAGGCGAAAGAGGTATGCAGGCCGCAGCGTTTGACGCTCCGTTCTCTCTGACTATCCCGCCAGGGATAGAGCGTGAAGCTAAGTAGTAGTAGTAGTAGTAGTTAAATACCACCACTTAGTTAAGCGTTGACGATTGTCAACGTCTCGCATAACAAAGCTGGAAAAACTGTGAAATATTATACTGGATCTCTTTCAAACATGCATTCTTAAACTATGTAATGACATCACTTTTTTACTGCACATTCTCCTTTGTGTGTGTCTGGTCCAACTGGCATGTTTGAAACGCCATAATTAAAGAGAAGAAGAAGAACTGTGAAGTGTTCAAACAATTTTATCTAAAATTTTATATATATATATATATATATATATATATATATATATATATATATATATATATATATATATATATATATATATATATATATATATATATATATATATATATATATATATATATATACACCCGCTGGACCAGAAAGGTTCTCGAGTGGAGACCACGTACCGGCAAGCGCAGCGGACTTGGTCCGGGTTGCAGGCAGCTACTAGATGCGAATAGCATTAGACAGGGTGCACTGGAGATCCCTGGGGGAGACCTATGACCTATTTTTAAATGTAATGGCGTTTTCTGTACATACTAGAAACATAGGACCAGGTGAAGCCCCTACTGACAGATATTTTTTTGTTATATATATTTTTAGAGATATATATTCAGTATACGTTAAAATGCTTCAAGGTAATTAAAGGGGGAAACATGATTTTTCTGAGCTTAATCTGAAATTTGAATCTTTTTCTTTATATCAGTTAACATAAATGGATATTGTATAATTAAATTTGTACTTTTTGACATTTTTTTCCCCAAATACTTAATTTCAACTTAGCTGTTTAACTAAAATTGGAACAACTTTTCGGTCTTTAGCTTCAAGAGCACTGTCTCTGTCACCTTTTTGTCCTTTTGTGACATTTCTTCTTTAAGGTTTCCTTTTATAATATCCCTGATGCTCTACAATAGCCCCTACTGCTTAGCTGATCTCGTCATCATCGTCGACTTCCACATGAGAAACACTCTCAGAGTCTCAGTAAGCTTCCACTGTGCAACTGCCAAATTTAACCTATATAGATTTTTTCAACTTCGGTAAATCGTTTCTATGTCGTTATGGATGGGATGGCGTTTGTGTGGGTGTCGAGCTCGTTTCCTGTAGCGAATCCGAATCCTCAGATCTGTCTCACCTATTTCTCGCAGAAGATGTCGATTCTGTGACCTTATATATTCTACAATTTCATTATTTGTGAGGCAGTTAAGGCTCCTTCTCTCGCAATGCATCCTAGTTTCAAGGCTGGCTTCAAGTTAAGATTTGTGTTCAGTGACTTCCACTGGTCAGATGATTCCATTTCCTTGCTGTTTTTGTATTGGGAATCCGTTAGCTCTTTTATAGCTCTCATTATGATGGCTTTCCGGATTTCTTTGATCATGATATCCGGAAAGCCACCATAGCCCAGCCAGTTTCAAACGGCTTGTACCTCCTTCAGAATATTTTTTATGCCGTTTCGGGCACTATTTCTTTGCTGTGCGCTCTCTTGATATACACTATCGAACTAAAGCTAGAATAAAGGGAATTATCTCTTAAAAATCACTATGTTAGTATATATGAATACGCTGGTAATAAGTTCTATTTTCTCTTGAATGAATGGTAAGGCAACAAACCGCTTTTCAGCACACATTGTTTCGAAACTATCTTAATAACCGTTATACGCACTTAACAATACAATCAGACTGCTTCTATAAGTGATTTACCTAGAGCAATTGAAAGTATCAATTCTAATTTACAAATTATTAACACCTGGAGTTTTAAGCTAGTTAAGTTAAGTTAAGATTAAGTTGTTTGGACTGTCTGTAAATCCTACTAATTCTAAAGTATGTACTCGTATGTTTGGAACCTCTAAGCAGTTATATAAAACTCCTTCACCTCTCCCTTTAATTCTATATGATAATATTTGTTTAGAGCATAGTGCTAGTGTCGTGAATTTGGGAAACAGATTGGATAGTACATTCTCCTGGTCGCCTCAAATTTCTGAACTAAGCCATAAGATCTTTTGTGCTATAGGAAGTCTAAGAAGAAAGCAATTTTTTTGCCGTTAAAAACTAAAATATCTCTTGCTCAAACTCTTCTTCTTTCTATACTCGATTAAGCTGAGGAAGTACGATCACGTAACACAATACCGTACCCAACTAAATTGGTTAACCGTTAAAGACCGGTGGAATCTACATTTACTTACTCTTGAACGATTTAAGGTCTTGGGGTCGAGCACCCTTCATTCCCAGCATCTCCGTTCCCGCAACAACAATCTCCTAGAAATTCCTCTTTCCCACACTAAATGCTATGGAGACTCTTTTACCATCAAAACTGTAAAACTCTGGAATGCGTTGCCGGAGAAAATAAGGAAATCTCAGACGATAGAAATATTCAAACGTCGGATTAAAAAGTACTTCTCTCTTCACAGTATCTTACACAGTAGTCTCCTGTATGTATGAATTTAATTTATATGTATATATGTACGTATGTATGTACGTATGTAGGTGTGTATGTATGTATACATGTATTTATGTATGGTAGTATGTATGTATTGATATGTACGTGTATGTATATTCAAACCATTTTAACGATAGTGTATGTATATTAAAATTTTTTGTACTCTTCCGTGTCCTTGATCGATCGATCTCTGTAAAAGATCACTTGCAATGATAAGGCCGCCGTTATACATATGATACACCTATACCGATTTACCTTGTCTGTTACATTTTATGTTTTATGTGCAATAAAAAATTATTATATATATATATATATATATATATATATATATATATATATATATATATATATATATATATATATATATATATATATATATATATATATATATATATATATATATATATATATATATATATATATATATATATATATATATATATATATATATATATATATATATATTTATATATATATATATATATATATATATATATATATATATATATATATATATATATATATATATATATATATATATATATATATATATATATATATATATATATATATATATATATATATATATATATATATATATATATATATATATATATATATACATATATATAAATACTGGTATAATGGGAAGTAATTATTTATTTCTTGAACTTGACCTTATATATATATATATATATATATATATATATATATATATATATATATATATATATATATATATATATATATATATATATATATATATATATATATATATATATATATATATATATATATATATATTTATATATATATATATATATATATATATATATATATATATATATATATATATATATATATATATATATATATATATATATATATATATATATATATATATATATATATATATATATATATATATATATATATATATATATATATATATATATATATATATATATATATATATATATATATATATATATATATATATATATATACATATATATAAATACTGGTATAATGGGAAGTAATTATTTATTTCTTGAACTTGACCTTACATGCAGATCAATAACGACTATTAAGTAGGGCAATAAAAAAGTATTACCTGCAAATGAACACATAAAGAAAATATTGAGAATAAAATATTACTTTTACAAATTCACATACACATCTGGAAAAAACTAGGCTTTAATCACAAATCAAATTTGATAGATAACTAATTATAATAGATAACTATTATTAATTATTAGTTTTAATAAAATTATTATTAATTTTATTATTATTTAATCTTATTTCTGGACCTTTAATTGATTTGACAACTATATTGACAATATATAAATCATAAAATAGATTAAAAATACATAAATTAAATATTATACTCGTTTAACAATAAATATAAATTGTTTCCTACACCATTAACATTATTTTAAGACGCCGATATTATTTCTTTCAACATTTAATATTAATTAGTTTTCAATTTTAAATAAATATTTTTTTGTTTTCTTAGTAAAATACTTAATGATAACCCCTAATATTAAGTGTGAGGCATCTTTATAATGTAGTGCGTACTATCACACTCCGTGTTCTACTGGCGATTTCGGTTGATTCGTCATTATTTTCTGCAGATTTATCTCATTTTTACGAAAATTTTAAGCACATAGTGAGTTTGAATTAGATCTAAAACTATTCATGTTAAAATATTGAAGTTCATATTTCATTATTTGAAATATCTAGCACTGAGTCGTACTAGTGGTATGCAATGCTGAGTTTTAGTGAGTGGTGTCAGGTTCCTATAAGGTTCACAGTTAAGGAAATATACAATTGAAACAATTAAAATACATAAGGAATAATTTTTGCACAACGCGATTTGAAACCGCGCCTTTTGGCAACCGTCCATGCGCTCTGACCACTAAACCATGCGGCGTCACACTGCTTCGAAACTCTTATATGTTTTATGTCTTGTGAATCTTGGATGCGGAGGATGCCCGTGACCATAAAAGTATGTACGGCTGAAACTAAAAAATGAGTTTAAGGTACATATTAAGAGAATACAAAATCGCTAAGAAAATATCGAAATATATTTAATATCGTTTTAAAGTTGTGCAAAATCTCCACAGTAACAGTACTTATATTTTTTATACCCAGGTAAGGTGAATATGGAATGTTAAACAGTGTAGTCGTACCACCTAATACCAAAACTGGAATATAAAGAATTTATTCAATCACGTTGTGGGTTAGAAGAAATCAGTGACATTATTTTTGCAGATTAAATATTTGCCTAATTTTAATGCAGATAACTAAAACGTAAAACTAAAAAACTAGTTCCGAGAAACTGAAATTAATACTTGGCTAAATGTACAAATAAAAAATAGAACTTACTTATTAAACTTGATGACCTCCCTTTGCAGCTTTAACGTTAAAAGGACAGTCTGGTAGCTCGTCTTTATTCCATTTCCATAAAACGTCATATGGCAAATGAGAAAATGCATTTGTAAAAATATTAAATCTTTTCCTTGTTAACAAAGATGGATGATTTTAAATAGGGCATAAAATATTTAAGGCTTGTACTAAACTATAAATATTTTACACCCTATTTAGAAGAATTCTGATATTTTTTAAGTTTTTAAAATATATACTGCGTATATAAGACATTTGATTATATAATTCAAAGCTGTCAGAACACAGGATATACATTTTAGTGGGCTATGATGATCGTCGGCCCTACATTAATTGTCTTTGTCTGTAGGTTATTCGTCAATTACATGAAAACTATACTGTTAAAGAATTCTTTCAGTTATATTGGTATCTCTCTTGGGGTACAAAATTTTCGTAAAAAAATAAATAACCAATCTGGTTTGACTGCTGGTAACTACTGAATAATATATCCAAAAATTTTAACATAGTCATGTTAAAACATGACTATGTTAAAATTTTTGGATATTTTATTTTGGATATTTTTAATTTTAAAAAATCTAAAACAATTCATAGATTTAAAATTGGTTTTATTCACGCCTAATTTTCCGTAGAAAGATAATAATTTTTTTTTTCGTTTTCTATACTTTTTCGATGACTTTGTATAAATTTTCTATTATGGTAATTTTTATATAATATACAACCATCTATTATTTACTCTATGGTGAATTTAACAATAGTAGCCACTTTGAGCAACCCCAATTGAAAATCAATACGATTTACGATTACTTTAATATGTATGCAATAAAAATAGATAAACTCAGTCATATCGATTTTATTTTACACTACGTTGCATTGACAGAATCATGTTAACTGATTATTATAAAATTGAGACTAGACTAGAAAAGGTTTCTTTCCACTATTTGCATGGAACCTATTTCTTAAATAGTGATAGAAAGAGCTTGTAATGAAAATAATACTTTAACAAATACAATAAATATTGCTTAAAAATGTTGTATTTGTCCGACGAAAGGTTTTGCAATTCCGAAGATTCTAGTTGCGCATCAAAAGCCACAGATACGAGGTTATATGCCATTTTCATATGTACAACAAGGCAGTTTGCATTTCTTTCTACTACTATTTTGTTTGTTGTAATTGTGTTCTCTGTTTTCCTACGCTTCAACAAGTGAACGAAACAATACCTGATGGCATAGTGGTGATGTAAGAAATACGGCTAAAACACTTTAAATGACTCACACCTATTAAGTAAAAGAAAAATTAAGAGAAATATTTTATACATCTTGGAAACTTTATTTGCTATATAATATATTTAAACAGTATGCTGACGAATATATATATATATATATATATATATATATATATATATATATATATATATATATATATATATATATATATATATATATATATATATATATATATATATATATATATATATATATATATATATATATATATATATATATATATATATATATATATATATATATATATATATATATATATATATATATATATATATATATATATATACATACTTAGGTTAGCTAATAACACAACAGAATTCCGTAAGTAAGGAAGTAGAAAGAAGAATAGTTAATAGCTGCAAGCAAACTATACAATTCTAGCATTTTACCAGTTCTCATATATGGCAGCCAAACATGGAAATTAACGCAAAACACAATAAACAAATTAAGAACATGCTAACATAGAACGGAGAGGAGTATGTTGAATATTAAGAAAACAAATAGAACTAAACATTATTGTCTGAGAAATACAGATTGAATTGTGGTGTTAGACAAGGCGAGTTAACCTCTCCTAAGCTCTTTAATCTGTATGTCAACGAATTGATCTCAGAACTTAGCAGTAAACAAATAGGGTGTAGTATTGATGGGCTTATGGTCAACAACCTAAGCTACGCAGACGATATGGTGCTATTAGGTCCTACTGCCGGCTCAATAAGACAATTAATTAGCATCTGTGAAAAGTACACAGCTAGACATGGTCTTATCTACAATAGTAAAAAGAGCGAGTATGTAGTGTTTAAGGCCCGCGGAAGAAATATTTCTTACAATCCGCTTATACTCTTAAATGGAACTCCACTCAAAAGAGTTAAGCAGTTTAAATACCTAGGCCACTATGTATCTGAGGACCTTAAAGATCAGGTTGATATAGAACGTGAACGCAGGGCCTTGGCTGCCAGATGCAACATGTTGGCCCACAGGTTTAGTCGTTGCAGTGTTGATGTTAAAATTACTTTATTTAAAGCATATTGCCAAACTTTTTATACAAGCTGCCTGTGGTCCAATTATACGCAAAAGGCAGTCAATACCCTTCGAATTCAGTACAACAACGGTTTCAGGTTACTACTGGGACTGCCAAAATATTGCAGTGCATCGAATATGTTTGCACAAGCAAGAGTGGATGACTTTTACGCAGTGCTCAGAAAAAAGACAGCCTCACTGCTTGCCCGAATAAGAAACAGTCCTAATAGTATCCTGAAAACGTTAGCAGATAAGTGGGATGGGAAAATGATGGGCCACTTCGTAAAACTGCTTGTGTATGGATAATTGTGTTATGTGCTCTAGTTGTATTGGAAATTATGAAGTGTATATGTATTTAAAATTTTTAATGTATTTTAATTTTAATGTATTATTTAATTATAAAATTTATTAATTGAAATTACAATAAATTAAATTAAACAATAATAGTTGAATTATAAAATATTATTTAATTTGATTGAAATGATTTATAACAGAATATAAACAACAATCTAAAAATTAGTGATGGGAATTGTATTATAAATTAAAAATTTTCAATTTTATTATTTGTAATTACCTAGTTACTTTTTACTTGTAAATTGGTTTGAACTAAATTGTTACTAACATAGGTTTAAGGAAGCTGTTACTAACATAATGGGCCAAAGATGCTTAAATGAATAAATAAATTATTATTATTATTACTATTATAACCCACAAACTGTCGCGTTTACAGGCAGGCGCCATTGCGCCACGACAGTAAATTATTGTATTATAACATTTAATATAAATATATAACAATACAAATTAATACTAAATACAAACATACTTATTGTCCATCTGTGTGTCCGATTTTTTTTCTCAAAGTCGCGATGTATCTATGTGAAATTAATATTAAATACCTAGAACTTACCTATATCTGTTCAAGTTCCTTGAAGAAATGATTAAAAATTATACCTACGTTCATAAAATCAAATGGTTCATGGGTTTATATAAGTTTATATTAAGGGCTCAGATTTGGCTATGACTGAAAAGTAAAAAAAATACGGTCTAGGAAAATATGACCACTCACAATATTTTCATGCTTTTCCATCACATATTCTGTCATAAGCATATCCATTCCATCCCTGCGTTTTCATTTTAAAATTCTTTCCAGTCCAACATGGTTGAAGAGGATTTTTGATGTACCAATGCTTAGTAACTACTATTGTTTTATATGAATAGATTAGAAAGAGTATATGAAAATTATGCTAAATTCCTTTTCCGTACAAGCTCCACTACATTAAAGTAAGCTTCCTAAGTCTATTTAGGTAAGCTAATCAATCGCATCTCTTTAAATCTTTATTGGAACAACACATATCATAATGATATTATGATATATGTTGATGTTGAATGATATTATGACTAAATACCTTATTTGTCTTAATTTATGTATATTACTTTTATAGTTTTGAATATGTGGCAATTTCTTTACAAATTGTGATAAAAAGGCAGAAGCATATTACAAAGTGTAGTAAAGTTCAGTTTTATATAAATTGACTCAAATCAAACAAATCGGATAGGTCGAAACGAACGTTGTGCCAAAATTATTAATTTTATTTCAACTTTACGCTATTTCTCATACATAGTAAGGTAGGCAGATAAACCTTGTGTTAAATCAAACTCCGTTAAAAACATTACACTTGTACTTTAAGATCACGTTAACAAGACAACGTGTGATGATAGGGAAAATAATCACAGACTAATAATAATAAAATAAAATATAAATCTTTTTTTTTATGGGAAGGACAAGGCAAACGAGCGGTCGGGTCACCTGATGGTAAGTGATCACCGACGCCCACGGCCCTGTGTAACAGCAGAGGTGTTACAAGAGCGTTGCCGGCCTTTAAGGTGGATGTAGACGCACTTTTTGAAGGTGTATATATATATGAAAATATCACTTATTCGATATACTATTTCTTGACTTGTAATCTCTTGCCACACAATAAATATTGAGCCAGCTGTGTTTTAAATACGTTAAACGAGCTTAAATTTAACTAATACTACAATTAAATTGTAGTAAGTGTACAATTTAAGTGTATTAATTTAAGTCTTGATAATCAAGTCAAAATTGTAAAAATAATTGTAGATACTAAAATATGAGTAATAATGAACTTTGATTTATGATAATTTGTCACAAAAATTTTATGTTGATAATAAATATTATATAACTATACTCGTTAATGAGAAATAATTGACAGTAATTACATGCATAAAATATTAACAGCTGTTAAAATTTATTCGTTTTTTTTTTTACTTTTTATTTAAAATAGTTATATAATCGGTATAGTTTTGACACACACGTGTTTGTTATTTTAGGACTTGTCTTTGTTATAATATTGCAAAAAATAATTTATTTGGTTTATTAATTGACACTCTTTTTTATCCAGCATGTGCCAAATTAATGCTACGTGGTACAGAAAAATCTGCATTTGAGTCAAAAAATATCTTTAATGCGTAAACCACGACTAGAGGATTGGAGGAAAGGAAAACGAGATAATTTTATATAAGTATTTATTCCATAACTTTTTATAATTTAAACAAGAGCTCACATTTTCTGTACAATATCCCAAATAGACATCTATTATATTTGGTTGAATACTACGATAGCTCAGTGGATGATTTTAAAATTTTATGTGTTACTTTTAAATCTCTTGGGCTCGACTTACCGCCACGATATTGATGATAGTTGAAAGTCCTGGGACGGTTGTATAAGTTGTATTTTTCATTATACAGTTCGTTAAGTAACACGGATCACAATGTCAACGCAGCTTAGCACAGTTCACACCTTATTATTTTGAATTTTGAATATATTCGCGGAGCTCACGGCGCGTGATTAGACAATCCTCGGTGAACGGGTTGACCCTAGCGCCGTCTTGGCGAAACAGCCCGTCGATTTTGGCGGATATAAAATGAGCCCAAGATCCTACAATATTCATTATTACTTTTGACGCTCATATTCACATTCCACTTATCAACTAGTAGAGTCACTCCATATCCCATTTTCTGCATAGATTTTTAATTTTTTTAAAAAAATCCAAATTACTGACATATGAAATTTGTCTTATCAATTATAAATAAACAGGTAATGTTTTAACAACGGTTCTATAATTTCAATCAATCTATCTTTAAATCGGTAATGAAAGTAACATTCTAGGTCTAAAACGCCTAAATTATTCGCCTTAGTCCCGCAAATATACTCTTCCACAAATTACATATGATGATTAATAGCTTACAGATTGTCTTTAGATAGAGTCATGCCTTTAAATTTTACAACTAAGCTCAGAAACGTGTGGTGACCAGAAAAGTTCACTATCCATCTTCATTACCAATTTTCGTAAAACACTCACACTCTAAGTAAACGTTGTGTAATGAAATTGATAGATATGACCAAATAAAAGCATTCAGTCTAGTAACATAAAAAGTGTCATGCTTGATAAACCACGGGGATGAGCACTATTTACTGTAGTAAGTTCAGACAGGAAACCAGTGCTATAGAGATTACACAGTTAACTGCCCATTGCGTTTGGGAAACACTCTAACTACGTAGACGAAGATTATATTTGATCTTTAAAATAAAGATCTTTAAGATAAAGATCTCGTATGTGAGGATTATAAGTTTCGTTGCAGCTGTAACGTTATGCAAGGTAAAGCAGATACCACAGTCTAACGGTGGCACCCAAGCAAATCATTCAGATCGGAAAAGAACAATCATTCACATTTGTAAGTTTATAAAACTAAATTAAGACCGGCATGAACCTAAGATCTTTTCCCTGTAAAAGTGAAGAACGTTAAATAAATTTAACTCTACAGAAAAGTTGCAGAAACATCTGTTCCTTTCAAGAAACTAAATGGAAAGTCTCAAAATCATAGCAATTTAGTAAGTGACGTTCCTCTTATTACATTTGGGTAGTTAAAATATAATAAAAGATGTGGAATAAAACGGCATTTGATTGTCTTTAAATTGACATTAAATGGCCAACAAATACTGAAGATTATTTCAGCTAACGAACCACAATAAGGATGAACAGAAGTATAGGAGACTGAATTTTGAAAAGACAGGGATGTGTGAATACATACAATTTGATATTTGATCCCCGTCCACGTCTTCTCAAAATTCAGTTTCGTCTCTAGTAAAATAGGAGGTGACGTATATGGCCACCTGAGCTAAAAATTTCTAAGTATTTAGGACAGGGGTACATTGTGTATTTTGCCTAGAAGAAACAAATAAATAAAAAAAAGTAATTTTGGGATCGGCAGATATAAATTAATATTGTTGCTATCTTTAGAACCTATTAAAACCTTGGTTTACAAAACTCTACTAATTGTAAAAATTTTGATGAAGTTAGAGTTAATTATCGATATTTTTTATTTTTATTTAGTTTAAATTGTAAAAAAGCAATGGAAGCAGTAATCACAGGACTCTCTGAGGGACATCCTGGTCTTGCTAAGAATCATAGATTAGTAGCGCGAAGCGGTTCCACAAGAATCATAGAATTATGGAACGAAGCAGGCCTTAGCAAACAAAAAAAAAACAGTTTTATGGAGTGGCAAAGCTTGCAGTAGGATAAATACAAGATTATATACAATAAAGCAAAGAGTTAAAATTCTCCGTAATGTTCATTCACATTCCAACATTTCTGTGCAAATGACGGAACTCGAATCGATAGAAACACAGTAGATTGTTGGACGAGAGATGTAAATAAAATTGGTTATTAAATAAGGATTCAAGGTAGGTAGAATTGCAAGATAAGAGGTTTTGGGAACAAAAAAATCAAAGGCATTACAAGGCAGTGAATAATTTACAATGTGAGTGATGACCGGCACAATATACTCCTACACGGGAAAAAATATCTCTAGACTGAGTTTGTCACTTTTGCATGCTTTAGTGGAAATGGAGCGAAAACACTTCTTGATATCATCCTCAGAGACTTAAAAAGAGAGGCTTAAAAAGAAGAGTAACTAGAGTCTGGTAGGTCAATTTGAGACAACAATGCAAGTGTTTCAGATTTTACATATGGTCTAATATTAAATACTGGAATTGTAAAAAAGGAATTAATAGCATGAAAATTCATTGAAACTCGACAGGTATCAATAGATTTACCTACACGAAATGACTCCAAGAATCTCTATATTTGTGAGCGACAAAGATTATTCAGAATCTATTCTAAAGTCTAATCTAAAGTGTTGTGAAAATAGCGACGTTTAGCATCCCTACACTCTCTGTTACAGATGTTTCGCAGCCTCTTATATGAACTAAGATTTTCTGAAGTGTGGATGTCATTTATAATTAGCTTTGTCTCTGTTACATTTTGCCATAGTGTTCTTAATAAATTTATTAATACAAACAGATCTGACAGGGGTATGGATATTATTCATATTAATCAGCTCAGTAATCAAAGATCCTACTACGTAGTCAATTCTCGTGGATGACATTATGGATAACTACTCGACGTTCCTTAAATCCTCTTTCAACCATTCAAGATCCATATGCTTAAAATTGAGGGCGTAATTTATAAGAAAGATAAATGAAATCGTAAAAGGAGAAAGGGGCGGTCGTTTGACCACGAAAAATAACGAGATTTTATATTTAGAGACGGAAATAAGATCCATAAGAGAAGGCCTACAGTTGGCAAAATGTTGAGAAAGACATTTCCTATGTCTAGGCGAAGATATTTCCAGGTGGGATAAATTATATGAATCACATAGTCCTATTAACAAATGACTTCTTTTATCATTTTTTAAAAGGCAAGTGTTTAAATCACCCTTGCAAATTATATGATCATATTGAGGTCGGAGCTTAATACCGTTATGTACCGTTGTATGACATAACGACAAGTCTAAAAAGAAATATTTTAGTGAATCCGAATTAATTGCGTATATTGATTTTTTTTGGATTAGCAGTAGTCCGTAATTACGGGTTGTCTGAGGTGCAAATCGTTTGTCAACATAATTGTTTTTTAAGTTGTCTCGCGTACTGTCCTTGACTTCTATAGAATTCCAACGGTTTTTTTTAATTAAGTTATGCTTTATAATAACTGTAGTAGCGCAGAGGCACAGCATTTACCTGTAAACGCGATGATATGTGGATTTGATTTCCACTTGAGGAAGATGAATTATTTCATTTCTATATTTTTTGTTCTGGATACTAGCAAGGCGGCACACAATGGCGTCGAGTTTCGTCACTCAACCACCAATGCCTCGAAAGGCTGAAAGCAGCGAAATGACTCTTTTAACACTAAGCTTCCAAGGCTCCCTCCCTTTTTCTTACCCTGCTCCGAAAGCAGCTTAGAGCGTAAAGCAAAAAGAAAACAAAAAAGAAAGAAAAAATATTTTATTTAAAATATGTAAATATGGTAAAAATCTAAAATCTTATTATAAATAAAATATTAAAATTATCTAAATTTAAATATGAAATTTAAAACAAAGTAAAGATAAAAAAACGACAGATAACATTTTGCAACAGATGGTATAAATATTTTGAGCTGCTACAAATTTCCAAACGTAGGTCCAACACCAATATTTGAGGTTCATCTAAAATCGTTTCATTCTAGGTTCATCTAAAACACTGAAAGGCCATAGATGCCGTATGCATGCCGCATATTTGAAAACATCTTGGAAAAATAGCGGCTTAAATTGGTTAATTAAACTTTTAAAAATGTTGACCACTAGGTATACTCCAGATTCATGGCACCAAAGCTACCATTACCATTTTATAAATATAAAAATACACATTGTTTTTCAGGTACCATGTAGTAGGCAAAAGATTTTAATGTTGGCTTACGAGAGGGAAAACTTAAAATAAAGATGAAAATTAAGATTAAGATTATCGACATAAGCTACATTAATATTTATATACAAGGTGATCCTTAGAATTAGTGGCTTTTGATATGGCTTTTCTTTACTTTAGAATTGTACCATGTATTTTTTTTTGCAACGTAATATACAAATCCTGGCAGAACTATAAAACCTATTAAGAGTATTAGTAATAATAATATTAATTTTATTTCGTAGTATTCTGTCCAGTGCATGTGGGCGCCATTGGCTTTTAAGTGTGAAGCGCCTTTGTGACGGAGAACGTACTCTGTCCACCACACTGCACGTTCTAGCGAGGATAGTGGTTGATCAACCATTATTTTGTGCAGCTTTATCATGTTATCGCGATAGCTGTAATCATAAAAATAACACTATCTTAGTGGTTATCATAATAAGCTTTCGAATTGGACAAATGTGTTAATATTATTATAATATTTCATTGTATATGAAATAATAGTTAATTAATGTCAAAGAATTGGCTTTTTTTTTCTCCATATTAGGTTAAATTACTGCCAACATTCTTCAGTTTATGAAAACAAATTTCTCGAGATTGTGTATTGGTGATGCATGACATGCATATTTGGACTAATTAGACCTTATTGAAATCACTGTTTGAATAGCTTTTTACTTATCGTTTAACACGTTATTTGCTGAATTATTTCATTATTATATTTTTCTAACGACCTGATTCGACCTATGCTCTATATATTTATCTAACTTCGCATTCAAACTCAAAATCCTTGAGTCGGCATAGGTTCATGAATGATAAAAAATATCAAGTGAGTTTTGCTTTGTGCTCTATGAAACAATTAATATTATCTATATTGCTTATAAACAACAGAGAAAATTTTAGTGATCTATATTACATAATTATTTTTCCTCTTTCATGAGTCAAGGATACTAAATGAAAAGTTTTAATAAAAAAAATACCTTGAATCGTCTATTATAGTATAAATAGCGTTTTTCAATTCTTCTTCAGTAAAAGTCTGTAGATCCAATTTCATGCCTATTTTATGCCTTATATATTGTTCTGCGTTATACCATTGATCAGCGAGCATCGGTATTCCAATGAGAGGAACACCTGCAGCAAGAGCCTCATCAGTAGATTGTAGACCACCTTGAGTTATAAATAGTTTGATTTTTTTGTGTTCTGCAATGAAATTTTATTATTGATCAAGTTTTAACAATAACACTATTTATATTATTTCAAATTTTTAAAGTGCTTTTATATCACAACCATTTCTATTATTGCCATCAAAAGACTATTTAAGACTATTTACTATGTGAACGGAGTCTAATAGTGTTGTTAGTCTACACCAAAGTACATTATTTTTAAAAAACATAAAATGTCAATGTAATGGAGTTTAAGCAACTGTGTTTAACAAAATAACAACATATATAGCTGAGTATGTTTGATGAGAATGTATAGTTTAGATAGTCTTTACTACAATTTTAATACTTGATTAAATCAAGTATCCTATCAAAAATATCTGTCATAAACATTGTAATTATGATACTCAAAATTATCATGATTACAATTGACAGATATTTATTAAATGAATTCTTAGCTTAAGAATTTTATATCACAAACATTTTATATTCGGCAAATTTCTTTATCAGCGTTTGTGCTGTGATAAAACTAGATTATTTAAAAAAACAATTTCTTTTATTTTTTAGCTACACTTTATCTTGTTCATAGCAAGGTACACAGGGGCGACTGCAAGTTGAAGTAAAGTAATTAAGTGTTAAAACACTCTGTTGCTAACTTTTCACAATTCGAAACAATTGCGTAAAATGAAAATCAACTAATTCTCCACGAGTAAGAAATTGCGCGCTTTTGCGCCACGAGCCCTCATAAAATTTTCCTCATTTATCTGGTTGTTTGCTTGTAAGCGCACTTATTCATATCTATAATACATTAAAACAAATATAAAATAATTAATTGAACATGATATTCGTTTTCCATTGACATCTATAAATCAATGAATTATAAAATTTTCCGCTACACTACTATACGTTTGTTTTGATAGACATGTTGTTGTCAACCTGCGTGATCATATTTGCGAGTCCTAGCGATCTAGGAAAAGAAAAGCTGAAAAAAGCAACCTTCGTCTTTATCTACACTTGCCATCATTTGAGATGGGAGACAAACGCCTGTTCCATTATAACTATAAAAAAAATTACCATTCAAATTGTGGTAAGTCATGAATATATTTTAAAAACTAGAAAGAACCATTATGACGTTGACAATGACTTAAGGCATCTCTTGTCATACACATCAACCTTCTGAAAACTAAAAAAATAAGGGGTCAGAAGATTGAGTACATATCCTCATGCGGCAATGATGTAACTTCATGACCAATGTTGAGTACTTACTGCAATCAAACAATTATGTACCAAAACTCTGTGACACTCTAAACTCAAAATTTATATCTTCAAACACCTCCAAAACCATACATAGATTTATACATGTCAATAATTCTTTTTTCCTGTCCTCGTCTGTCATCAGGAATTCCACAAGGCAGTGTCATTCTCTTTGCTATTTCCACTTTTATAATACAATCTCCAATCCTTTTCATCTGTATGCAAAAGACTTGCAGGTTTGCGTTTCCGCCCCTCCTCGTGATATGAACGGTGCTATTGCAGAAATTAATGATAACTTAGAAAGAGTCAGCATGTAGTGTAAAGATTATGGGATTCGTGTTAAAGCAGCAAAGTCACAGAAAATATATTTACACGCAAATATATTTAATTGGCGGCTACGCAACTTGCTAAGATCAATTATAACTCTTTACAACCAATATGCTTTGATAATTCTGTTCTTACTCACAGCAATTGTGTTAAAATCCTTAGTCCTTTATAGATAGCTCCTTTTCCTGATCCATGTAAACTTCTCAAGTCAGTGGGAAAATTTTTGCTACACTATCATCATTAAAGCCCACACTTTATGTCAATTAAGACTAAAATACTTTTAGCCCAATTTCTTATCCATAACATTATTAGTTAGATGTAAGAGATAATTGTTATTTAGATGTAAGAGAATCAAGTTAATAAGCTTGAAAGATTACAAAATATGTGTATAAAATTCTCGGCCAACGTAAGTTTCACCTCGTCACTACATAACTATTAGACACAGCTGCAATTTACACATACCTTTCTCTCCTTTATTCCATTCTTTTTAATCCTTTCTCTTCCAATTATCTCGTGCTAAGACGCGCTTCAAATTTATGGGCACTGATACAATTTGTCAATTCCAACTTCGGTCAACATATTACAACCAGTTAATATTACCAACAGCTAATACTACCTGTTTTGGTGAATCCTTCTCTATTGAAATCCGTAAAACTATGTCGTGAACGTAATTCTAAACTGTGGCGAAACTCAACGCCGCGCTTTCGCCTATTTTCCAGAGCGAGATTGACAGTGGGGGCCATATAGGCTATATATGAATGTTTTATATGTATGTTTGGCTATTTGATATGTATGTTTGTGTATATTTGATATGTGCCTACGTATATATACATTTGTTTATAGATATTTACCTTTTTTTTGTTCATTATTTGCACGATCTATATCTGTTAAGTCTCTGTCCATTCCTTTTGTCAAACGTTGTCCGTCAGAGATTGCTAAAAGCAATAAGATCGCCTTCGAACGATCTGTATGTTCTTGTTTGTTTGTATATTTGTGTGCAATAAAGGTTATCCATCTATCTCTAGATTTTGATAAAATCCTTTTTATTGTATACGTGCCGTGGGAAATAGCTGACACATCAGCTAGTACCTCTGAGATCTATTAAATTTGGTCAGTTTCTACATAAGAATAAAGTTGCTGGCATTACTTATGATGATGTTAAGAACAGTGGTCGGAATAAGATCAATAAGACTTGACTAAAGTGTTCTAGTCCAATACTGGTGATGTGCCCAAAAATGATGATGATAATCAAAACTGAAGAAAATTAAATGGGGGTACTATTTTGGTTGCAAGCATTGCTAGGTGCTCTTACAGAAATTCTTGTAAGCTAATGCTTACAAAAGAATGAAAATGAGAATGAAATAATTCTCAACCTGCAATGAACTTCTTTACTATTCAACATTGCCTCAACCCCTTTAAAAATCTGGAAAATCCTTAATAATGGCTCCACTAATTTTCCTAAAGAAATATAAAATAGTATAATTGAAAGAATAGTACAAAAATAAGTACTTAAAAGCTACTTCATATTGTTTTACTGTATTATCCTGTAGTTAGGGATCTCATGAAGAGATAGCTATTGCCTGATGACCCTTTTAGGATGTCAGGAGCAAAATATGATGAATACGGAGGTGATATCACTACCTGGCACTCTCCTCCTTTTTCCCCTATTCTTTCTTACAGCTAACAGATAGTGTTTTTGTGAGAGCCTTTAATATTTCCTTTCTTTCTATTTATAGTCCTCATCTCTCCTATTTCCTTTCCCTGGAGATAAATCAATTAATTCGTTACTTTTTTATCCTGTGACCAGCACAAGGTGGTTGGTGGGTGATTTTTACACCCATCACACTTTGTGGCGGAGCTGCGGCGGCGGGCACTGTGATAAATTTTCGTTCTCAATGGTGGATGTGATTGATATTGTTTATCTGTGCATCTTTACTGATGGTTTATGAACTCGTAGGGTTGATTCTTATTAAAATCCTTGGACAACTATTGGTCTTTTCTTCTTCTTTTTTATGTTCCCCAACTATGATGGTTCGTATTTCCTTCCACCCGTGGTACTGATTATAACGAAATCTTTTACTGGTAATTAATCGTCGTATTACATACACACGTGACTTATCTGGTGAATTTTTGTAATATTCGTCCGTTTGTTGATAGTATAGTGCTCTATTATAGTTCAAATTCTGTTAGGAACATAACTTTTCCCTAGTCATGGTCTACAACTATATTCAGCACATTGCCGAATGGTGATTAAATTTTATTACTGCTATTTCTCAAAAAAATTTATATAATGCCCTTATCATATTGATTATGCATTATCTGTTTAGGATCCATTTAACGTAAAATTGTTTGCGGCACAATAACTTTCTTAAATTCACCAATCTTCCTCATGCTTTTTCACGATTTTCCTGCAACCTATTGTATTGTACACCGCAGAAAACTTTGATTCACTGGGTAGCTAGCACAAATACAAGTACACTGATGTGTCAAAGTATTTTATGAAGGCCGTGTTCGTCCAGCTTGCTGAATTTCGAAATTTAAAGTCATTTTATAGTTTAAACGTCCTGAGTCTTTGATGTTCACAAGTGAGATAATTGGCTTATTAGAAGCAATCCTGATTAGACAATCCCATAACATTTAACAGACAGTTATTTGAATGATTCACAAAGCTGCTTCTTAATAGCTATAGAGAGAGATACATAATAAAGAGTAATCCATTTCAAAATAACGTAGTTTATTGTATCTTTAATTGTTTTAAAAATTCATGAAGAGTTATAATTCACGTCATCTTATTTATTTCTTTGGATATAGCTCTGGTATGGATTCCAAAATACTTTGGAATTAGAGATATTAAATCTACACACTTTTGCGCTAAATTAGCTGTCTAATATGGCACTCTGGAGCAAATTTTAAATTCCGCCCAAGATCTGTTGTCTCTTGTAGAGACTCAGTTGGATAAGTCTTAGTCCAAATACTAGGATTCCGTAAACCTCAGGAAGACAAATATTATGCATTTCTCCTCTCTAAAGTGTCCTTAGATTTTTTCTCAAAAATTTACGCAACTAAATGCTACATCAAGTTAGCCCCTTGAGAGTGCAGGTACTCTGTTTTATAAACAAGATCAGGATAAGGGACCATAATATTCACTGAGTGAATGTCGCTTATACAGTGGGTCTCCTTTCCATACACCTCACCCCTTTAATTTTGAGCGTGATGAGATTTGTTACTGAGAATTTGATTAATAAATATTGTACATCTGATGATATGATTTTGATTAATAAATATTATATAATAAGAAACACCTAATGTATCTTTAAATTAAAAAATTTAATAATAAATTCTCTATTGCCCACTTAAATAAAAAAAAACTTTAAAATAAAGAGAAAAAAAAAATATTAAATGAAATAAGAATAACATAAAAGAAAGAAATTGTGTATTTTAAGCCTTATTGTGAAAATAGTAATCTTTTCGTAGCAAACTTAAGACAGCTAGAGATTAGACATGAAAAGTGAAGTAGGTCCAAGTAATTACGTAAAGTAATAGATATGAACATATAAATTATACAAAATCTCTTAGTTATTATAAATCACAAAGTGCACCAAGGTAGCCGCGGACGTTTGTCATTTGATACCAATTAAAATCTCGAATGAGTTGTTATTAGTTTGCTGTTATTGTCAGTTGACATTTATTTATGTGCATAAACATTAAAAAATATATAAAAATTATTTCTCGAAGCCTTCCACAAAGTTATCGAATTGTAAGTGCAATTTTGCAATTAATATATGATAAAAATATTTGTGAATTTTAATCCTGTCTTCTTAAAAGTAGATAATGTAGACACTAATTAATAAATATGTAACAAACAGTTTGAGCTTGAATGTACTGTCTGTGAGTCGGCATTTGACTGTAAATTGTCAGCTTTTCCCCTTAAACCCCATATATATACCTTATAATATATATATATATATATATATATATATATATATATATATATATATATATATATATATATATATATATATATATATATATATATATATATATATATATATATATATATATATATATATATATATATATATATATATATATATATATATATATATATATATATATATATATATATATATATATATATATATATATATATATATATATATATATATATATAAAAAATAGTATTAATTCTTGTTCTCAGTATATTTTTAATTAATTAATTTATCTCACGCTAAAATACGCTCAAAAAAATAACTACTATTATTACAATTACATCATATTATATAAATACATCCATTATATGTTAATTAAAATTTTAAAATTCATAATTAAAATATTTTTAATAATAAACTAGTATCAGTAGTAACCGTAAAGCTATCGTGGCGCAGGTGTCTGACTATAAACGCGTTGGTTAAGGATTCTATTCCTTTTTAGAAAAATAAATTATTTTCATTTTCTCGCTCATGTTATAATACTCATACATTGTCACTAGGTTCCCTCAACTTATCTTGTTATTACCGGAAATAGTATATTTTTTTTTACTTCGAAAATAATAATTTTAATGAAAGCGACTTAGAAAAATAAATAATTATTTCTTTACATATTGTTCTGTTTTAGTTTTAAAATTTCTTAATCAAGTATTGCAATTTCATAACTATACTTTACCCAAAGGAATCCAGACTTCAATTTATTCGTGAAACAAAACTTACTCAGCAAATCTGACTGTGGAAACCACTTAGCAATTTTTACATTTTTGGGACAATCTAAGAAATTGTCGTTATCCCATTTCCATAATACATCATATTGTAACTCAGAAAATACTTTCTTCAATATCATCAATTTTTCAGCAGGCAGTAGAGACGGTTTCACGTTTGTACCAAAACTAACGTAAATCACCCCATGCCGGGAAGAATCTAGGTACGATATTAGATTCTGAAACACATTATTTTTCATTACAAATGACAAAAAATGGCAATTAAGCAAATTACAGCCAAAAAAATATAAACATTTTTATCTTAATCATTTTTTAAGGAATCAATCAATCAATCTTTAGTAAGGAATATCACTTTAAAAGTTATAAAGATATTTAATAAAAATTGCATTTTCTCTCGCCAACAAATATTGTTCATTGCAATAACTTTTGGGTAGCGGAAATTATTAAAATCTCCCATAGAGATGCTAACAACGCAATAAGTTGTATAGAGCATATAAGATGATTTTATCTGTTAAAAGATTAATTATAAATAAGACCATCACCTGTGGCAGTTCTTTTGGTGGATTTTGGTGTAATCCTCCTAAATATAACACGTTAGGTGGCACAGGGCGATTAAGATCCCAAATAGGGTAAGCGTTCACAAACAGCATGTCAACTTTTTTTTTCAATTCAGCCAAAGTTGGTGTTTTAGGACCAAAAAGTTTTTGCAGTGATCTATTTTCTAATATTTCTAATTCACTATAAAACTTTTGAAACGAGTAATACGTATATATTTCGGAAATTTTTTCTCGCATTGTTGCCCGATAATTTTTTTGTTGAAATACAGTAGGGTATATTAATGGATTTGAAGGGGCACCTATAGATTCGAAGGCGCCAATCAATCCACCTAGAGAGCTAAACTCAATCACAGGTGCATCATATAAATAGGAAAAGCTCAATCCCAATCTTGCACAATGTTCAGAAAATATTAAATCAAACTTTTTCTCTTTATTTTTTATAAGCTTCTGTACTTCAGAGGATTTAACTTGGGCTTCAAAAATTATTCTTAAAAGATTGTAAATAACATTCATTTGTTCAACGAGACCATCTGCTTTACCTTTTTCAGCTTCAACAAATTCATTCCATATATTATATGATATATTATGGACATCTATTTCAGTAAAATTTTCAGGTGTTTTTCCCTTAGGAAATATTGGATCAGGTGTTATTACAGTTACTTCATGTCCACGTCTAGCTAATTCCAGCATAAGAGGACGAAACACAATTTGATGGCTTATTGAAGGTGTTGGGAACACAGCTAATATATTTTTTGATTCACTTATACTTATAATGTAAAACGTCAACATTAATATTTTATGCATTGTGATACTTTTTAAAGAAAGAGTATGAAAAATTATTAATGTATAAAATAACACTCTAATGTTAAAACCGCATGCTGACCGTAGCGCAGCTATTATTAAAATGCAAAGTAAAAATGACCGTATGTTACAGTAAGTATTACTACTTATGAGAACAGAGTACCAGTTTCTTATAGATACTAATTTACATAATTAGTGATATTATAGCGCAATTAAAAACTTTATATGTATATTTAAAAAAAAAAAAACAAAATCTAACTATAAAATTAAAATAATTAAAGCATAATAAAATGTATATTTCACACTATAACTACTTACGGTCAGACAATACAAATGACTGAATTGGAATAAAACCTTATTTTCTTACATTTCGAGTGCTATTTCTACCATGGTTGTCTGTTTTTTCTTTAGTTATGGTGTTACGAGCATAACAGTTGAACACATCTCCACATTTTCAATGTCTATGTTGAAATTGTTACAGGATTATGATGACAAAAACATCATGTAGACGTAAAAAAATATTTTGACTGCGACTTTCGACATCACAACGAGATGAGAAATAGGAAAGGCAAAGGGTTATGGTAAACATACTCCATATTCCCACTTTCCGCCTCATTTTAGATTAGTCATAATTCCAAAGTATAAACTGTAGCGATAATTACTAACTAATTGTTTTTATTACTATTAGAGTACTTAAATAGTAAATATTTTGTGAATCAAAATAATTCTTTACAATAGTGTGAGACATAAATGAAGATTTTTTAAAAGACACATGTTTAAATAGCTCATGCAAATCACATATTTATATTGAGGATGCAGATCCTCGCGTATACCATCCAGAGCACTAAATTAATTGATTTAGTCATTAGGAGAATACAGAAAACCGATAAGGACTTTCGAATGACGTTGAGTCAGCTATAAGGTATTCAAGAGATCCATTAGCCTCAGGAGAAGAGAAAGAAACCACACTGGCAGCAATGTTGTTGCAGAGATGAACACCTGCGCCCCCACGCATAATAACTTATAGTCTGGTGGAGAGTAACAAATGGATGAAAGCAAGGGTTTTAATCAGGTCACTGACACAAATATGCCGTCAACTACACCGGACCTAAAGGATGTGAGAAGGTCATTATAGTGAGCTGGGACATTCTGTGCGTTGATATGCACCAGGAAAATGCTTCTGGTGGAGATAATGCTAAAGTTAGATGAAGGCGACTTCAATTTGTAAAAAGAAAACCGTTTTCAAAAAAACGTCCTTGTTCTTTGTAAATATTATTACTGTAGCCGATATCAATAAACAAAAATAAATTCGACTCTTAAGTTAAAGTTATCAAGAACTGGTCCTATTGATTGTATCCAAAAGCAACATTTTGACCTAAAGATTCTTCAGAAATTGACGTGTATTTCTTGACCCAAAAGATATTGGATTTATGTACTAGTAAACACACTTGTACGTAAATCCAATATTTTTTATTCCTTGTTTGACGCGTGTAATTTATGAATGTGAGAAATTATTTTAACAATGTCGTAAAAGGCAAGATATAATAATAAACATGTTTGTAATATGACAATTTATACTATATAACAGATAATATATAATAGTTATATTATACATAAATTAGACAAATTTGTGATTTTAATCATAGGGAAACTTTTATATATATTATTGGAGTTTTTTATAAAGAGTTCACAGTTGGTTACCTAACTTTTAAATAGAAATTATAATTAACTTTGTTCAAAATAACTATTAATATAAAAAAAAACAATATATTATTTTGTAAAATTGAAGTCCTTAACCGTATTTACACCAGTAATTTTAAACTAGTGAATTTTTATGCACGTGCCGTCGTCAAAAACTCGATTAAGACACGATTATTTTGACGGAGTTAGCTGTTTAATTTTCAGTTGCAGTGCTCTAAATTTGGCAGTTCTAATCATTGCACCTTTGTGTTAATTTATTGTCAAATGACCTTTGTCTGCACTTCTTAGCTAATATTTTGTTCTCTTTCCTATCGACGAATCAGTCACATTATATTATGAAGTCTCTCAAACAAAATATTGGTGAGGTGAAAGAGCTCTTTGAATCGAGAATAACAGAGTTTCAAAGAAATCTCCAACGTTCATCTATTTTATTTTTATTATGGAGAGTATGAAAAATTAAGGCGACCCTATCTAATGGAACAACAGTCTCAAATTAAAAGGTCGGTCGACGGTCACTCGCTTGACCATTAGATAGACAAAGCGGCTTAATTCCTCGGGCACAACAACACCCTTAGCCTTAGTTATTACCGTTAAGTTCCGTCAGGTTTCCCCGTTAATATGCAGATTGCGCACTTCCAATCCATTCGAGCATGCAGCTCTTGAGCTTTACTCTGACATCCAAAGAGGGCAAGCTAAATGTGTGTTTGACGTATTCGGAAGTCATGACTACGGCTAAGAATCTGATATGCCTACGAGATCTAGATTTTGAAGAGGCAAAGGCTAAACGAGCAATGATGAGAGGCATAATTTTGTTGTAAGTAGACAGGATAATGATAATAAAGCTGACCTACTTGCTAACCTCTGTGCTTATAGCACGTTCAAATAAAATGGCCGAAATCCGCGTTAAAGATTTAGATGATGCTGTAACTCCGGAAGAGGTAGTGTCGGCAGTTGCTGATGTATGATGTATGTTGGTGATGTTTAAGAGACAGTATGAAAGTAGGGGAAATCCTACGATCACCCACAACACTGGAAACCGTTTGGGTTCGTTGTCTTGTGACAGCTATGAAAAAACTTTTAGAATCAGCACATATTCGAATAGGTTAGAACTCTGTTAGAGTTGAAATTTTGGAAAGTAGATCATTGTAGTGCTTAACCTAAATGTCCTCTATGTTTGGACCTAGGCTGCCAAGCAGAGCACAGACTTGGCACTAAGAATTGTTGTGAAAATAAGAGAACCTTACATTTAACTCTCAATTGAAGTCCAATTCGGAGATTAATGCCGACGTCGGGCCATCAATGATGCTTAGCAGGATTTTTCAAGGCAACCTCAACTACTGTCGCAATGCTCAGCTCCTTTTTATGCAAAGTGTTTTAGAGTTGTCTATTGATATCGCCGTAGTGGCAGAATCATATATTGTTCCAGATCTTGCGTTGGTTAGGGGACGATACATCAACTGTTTGTATCTAATAGGCAGGAGGAAAAAATATTCCAACTTTCCTAATGGTTTAAAAGGGAATAGGATATGTAGTAGTGAAATGGGGAGCTTTTATGTTTGTTGGCTGTTAGGTTTGTTTAAATAGGTCTATCGCAGAGTATGAAATATATCTAGATTGCTTATAACAATTATTAGTTTTAGGTGATTTCAATGCTCATGCTAGGGCTTGAGGATATTATAAAGATAATTCTAAGGGCCTAACTCTCCTTGAGCGGGCAGCTGCATTTGACCTCCGATTTTTAAATCGAGGAGAGTCTATTGTGGATTTAACATGGGCAAATCCAGCTATTATTTGTGTGCCCTCGGGCTGAAACGTTGCTAAAAAGGTAGATACAATGTCTTACCACCGCTTTATTATTTATTTACGGCAAACGAGTTTTGGAATATGTTATTCCTACTCTAATTAATAAAATTCCCTAATGATATTAAAAAACAATTAAACATAAAAAATTACAAAAAGAAATTAAAAAAAATCTATTTGGAACATGCTGTATAGTGTAGCTATTCAAATTGTAAATTCCACATAAGTTCTACCCTCAATTTTGTATTTCTGTTACACTTATTATTTTTACTCATACTCATTGTTAATTCATCATAATTTTAATATTCTGTTATCGTCGTTTGAATCCGCGGTGCACAGGAAAACCGACTGTGGTTTGTGTTGTACCGTTTTTGTGTATTATTAATATATTGTTCCTTTGGTTTAATAAAAATAAAAAAAAAATATTTAATAGGCAAGCCAACGTAACTTACAGTATTATTTATTACAAATAATATGAGTTGTAATAAAAAAGCGAATTATATTGCGCATTAAACTTACAGGCTAGTTCAACATGATTTAAAAATAACAACAAGCATTTCTAATCTAATACCTTACACCAAGCTAAAGACAAATTAAGTTACAACTTTCACATAAATACACATAATATACATTAATGGCAAAGATAAAAACTTACAACTAAACTTTTATAACGACACCCTAAAAAAATCCAAACAAACAGTAATAATATTAAATAAACATAATATATGCTAAAGTAGTGGATATTTCTTCTTAATCATTCATTCTTAATCATTACAGTCATTCTTTACATGTATTGTAATATTATTTTAATTATTTTTTAAATATTACTATGGAGTCTTTAAAATCAATATTGGCTATGATAAAAATAAGGATTGTAAGATGTCACAACTCTATTTAAAGGGGCATTTGTGCCAAGGTTAGTCTTTACCATCCTGCTAAAAAGTGTTTTTATTTTTTAATTGAGCTCTGCAAGCTGTTGCCGTTGTTGGATCGTGATCCGAAGAATCCACTCCCAGCAGATGTCTCCCTTTTGCCAAATTTCTAGGTATATAGAATTTTCCTCTGTTTATCATCCTATGTGTTTATTAAATGAGGTTGGAAAATTATTTGAGCGGATTATTATCTGAATAAGCACTTGAAAAATGGACGATCGACGATCGACGTAATTTCGCGCGTGCATTCTTTGTCAATGCATGTAGTATTATAAGGTGGAATAGCATTAGCGATAACTTTAGATATAATTAATGTCATTAATTCAGTTTCCTGGACTGCAATTAGGAGTGCATTAATATATCGTCAAGTTCCTGTGTATTTGTATCTACGCTCTAGACATATAACATATTTAGACCAACATGGAAGACACCGTAGAGTACAAAGGGAAGTTTATTGTGAGATTCCTCAATGATCTGTTTTAGGATCGCTATTACGGAATCTCGTATACAACCCAGTGTTGTGATCTGAACTGCCTGTTGGAATCAATATTGTCTGCTATGTAGATGATACGTTGATACTGGCCTCTGGATACAGTTTCGAGTAAACCAAAAATCTTATTGAATTAGGAGTAGATATAGTGATTAAAAATAATTAGGAGTAGATATAGTGATTTCGTGTAAACCACACGTAGCAATCCATAAACCGAGGCACTTTGGTTCCATAAGCTACCAAAAACCAAAGAACCCGACTTGCTTATATGTATAAGCTTCAAGTGGGCCAGTACATGAAGTACCTGGATCTTGTATTAGATAGCCGCTGGAGTTTCAATGGACATTTCGATCGTCTGGATACCCGGAGTGATAAAATAGTGGTGTAATGCATATATTGTTACTAAATCTTGGAGCTTTAAGTGAGGGAATTCGTTGTCTATGCGCAGGCGTTGTACGATCTATCCTCTTTTAAAGCGCGCCCGTATGGTCACATATATATATTAAGTATTAGGTGTAATAGAATGAAAGTGCGTTCTCTTCAGCGAAGAATAACAGTCAGGATCGTAAGGGGATATCGGATAATATCTTTCGAGGCAGCCTTATTAGCCTATTAGATATCTTAGCAGATATGAATGCTAGGGTATTTGAACTAATCGTAATGTGTTCTCTGAAAATCGTCTGAAATAGTATAATAAAGAAATAGTATAATCTCTAACCAATATTTGTGAAATTGTGCAGAAAGAGCGGAGGATTGCCTTTGTAACAAGGTGCAACCGGCTCCGTGAAGAGAGGTATGCTCGTAAATGCGTCGTTGGGATTATAAAATAACCTAACCTTCATTTGAAGTCTAGATCAGGTGACATAACATACTAACAGTCAAATTGAGATAGATAGATACCAGAGACTTGTTAATACTTTAACTAAACTGTTACTGCCGTTTCAGTATCGAAAGGATAGCAACGATAACTTTAGTTAAAGACAGATAGTATTCGTTATCTTTAGTTAACGTGTCACTCTGAAGCGTTTCGTTGCATGTTTCTAAGAATACGACTGTATCATTAAAGTTATTATTATTTAGAATGTTTTTTTTTATGAAAATAGAGGTAAAACCTATATAGTTCTTCCTTGAAATATATATTTATATTATTTCGCACAAAGATGTAGATTTAGTAAATTATATCATATTTTTATGATTTTTAAAGTGTTAATCCACTCTGAGGATCTTTAAAAGATGAGATCTTTAAAAATCATAAAAATATTTAATAAAAATAGCATTCTCTCTCGCCAAACGATTGTTCTTTGTAATGGTCTTTGGGTAGCGGAAATTTGTAAAAATCTCCCTACAGAGATGCTAACAACGATATAAGTGGTATAAAAGCATATAAGAATTTCAACGCGGCGTGATGTAGAACGCATGGCTCAGTGGTGAGAGCACCTGCATGGTTCGCAGGAGGGCGCGGGTTCGAGTCCCGCTGCGTTCAAATTTTTATATGTTTTCTTTAAGTAAATTATATTATGTTAAAATACAAATTCTAACGTTAACGAAACGCATTTATTATTTGCCATTTATTTGACAGCAGATGATTATTCATGATTGAAGAAATATAAATAAGAAAAAAAAGTTAAAATTTGTTATAATTTCAAGTGTTTTTCGTAAAAGTTTATAAATAATAAGTGTTTCTCGTGAAATATTTCAAATAATGTCGGTTTGGAGTAGGCTTGTGTTTTTCGTCATTGAACCATTTGTATTTAAAACCGATATATTCATTCCAGATTAAGACATTTTAAAAGGCAAATGATTAAAATTTTAAAGTTACTTCGAAGATTGCTAGATCTAGTAAGTATTTCCTGTTATACATTGCTTTTATTTTTTGTTGTCAATTTCATTGAATGTGATTGATTAACATTGGAACTAATAGTTCATAATAATATAAAATAAAATAAACTTTATTTCACACCAAATTTGAAATGTGACGAATCATTTCAAGTACAACAAAATGTGAAACAGGCGGCCTTATCACTTTAAATTATCTCTTCCAGGCAACCAAATAGAAAAATGAAAATATCATATTGTTAGAGCGAGGCGTGGTACAAATATTATAGTTGTTTATTCTTATCATTTCATTTTATTTTTAGAATAAAGCGAAAACGCTGACCAAAGACAACATCACTCTACTGCTCTCACAATAAATTAAAAGAAGAAAGAAATCGACTGCGCAGGAGTTAATTGTTATAACCGGCGACATAGGGCGTCCGGAAAAACTGTGTCTGAAGTGGGAAAACTTTAAAAAAGCAGCAAAAAAACAAAGTGCATTAATAAGGCACAGCAACCATAAGGTCTGATATTCTGCCAGTTATGATCTAGTCTATTATTTAATTCTGATTTTTTTTGTAATCCCCAATAAAACTTGTAAGTCACATAACTATTTTTAAAACTATAAAAATACCTACAAAAATTATGTTCTATTTACACAATAATATTAATAATATGCTAATATTTTTTTTTTTTTTTTTTTTTTTTTTTTTAGCTTCACGCTTTATCCCTGCACATGGCAGGGTAGGCAGAGGGAACTGCAGGAACCACACGAACCTAGTGTTAAGACACTCCGTTGCTTAAGTCTTGCTTTCTCCAGTCCCCACTTTCCGCCTTTTTCGAGGCATTGCGTGTTGAGTGGCAGAACTCAACGCTGCGCTTTGCCTAGTTTCCAGAGCGAAGAAAATGGAAATAGAAAAATCCATTTTACCCGAGTGGGAATCGAACCCACAAACCGTCGCGTTTACAGGCAGACGCTTACGTCTCTGCGCCACTACGGTCCTCAAATTTTTTTAACATTCATAATGAATTTTAGAAGGCAAATGAGTAAAAATTCATGTGCTTGGTTATCTTATTTACAAATTTATATTTCAATGATTTGTTTTAGCATAAGTAAAGGAATATTAATAAAATATTATTGCATTAAAATATTATGAAATATAAGTGCAGAAAACTAAATAAATAGAGTTACAAAATAAAAAAATATATATTTAGAATGCTTAAAATTAGAATTAGAAATTAAAATATTAAAACATTATATTGACTGAGGTATAAATTTATTCAAAATTATTTTTATAATTTTTATGTGAATAAAAAAGTATGTATATGATCCTTGTTTTTTATTATATCCATATGGTTAAATTTTCTTTATGTAGATTTATTTAAGTTCTTATATTAATTTGATATTTTGTGTTCACTATTTCAATTTTGTATAATAATTTAGAATACGTGCTGATTCATCTGAAAAAATAGCACTTGATTATTTACTATACTATATTTACCACCACCATAACATATGATATTATTACTACAGTCACAAGACAGACAATTAAAATAATTGTCTATCAAATGTTGTCCAACAATATGACGTTGGTGAGCTACTACGTCAACTGGATCATTTTCAGACTGCTCAACCATTATCTCTACTTCAGGTTTCACATCATTAATATTATATTTCTGACAAATACTTTGTAATACTGAAGTAGTAATAATAACAGCTTCCGTTGTCTTTAATGAAAGGGGATTTTTTAGTGATAGTACTAAAAAACACCTTTTCCATAAACCAAAACACCTGGAAAAATCATAAGTGAGGTATCTATGTACAAACAATTGTTGAGCTACTTTGTAATATAAACCTTTTTATAATATTTCTAGTCTTAATCTGTGCTTCATTATAATGATTCTCTACGATAGTTCTTGGATTAAGCAGAGGTGTTAATAAGTATGAAATATTTCATAAAAGTTAAGAATTTAACATTGAATCATTAATTAATATATGTAATTAATAATTATCTAAAAAATATACTTCTAAATATTGACTAGTTGAATAAAAGCCAATGCAACCAAATTCATAAACATTAAATCTGCATTACACACTGCTTGGACATTGGTTTAGAATATATCTTTTCTGTTCCTGTATTCTTCTCCTATATTTGAATCAAAAATATAATAAAATTTAATTGTTACTACATCTAAATCAAGAAAATAAGGGGTTTTACCTACCAGGTATGACTTTTACGCCAGACTGTATAGGTATATATGTACAATCTATTGCATCAAGAACTTTGGGAAACTCAGCAATTGAATAAAAGGCGGGCTGGGTATGTTCTGTAACTTCAACAAATTCTGAAATCCGCAACGGACACAAGCATTGTGCCCAATGCATAAAAGTCAAGGATCAACAACAACTGGTGGAGGAGTGAAACACCATAACTTCTGTAAAGTAAAGAAACTAACAAGAAATCATATAATAATTAGGTACTACTTATAATACCATAACATAGATATAATTAAAGTAATAGAATTTTGTACTTACCGAGAGGACTTTACTCTCGGTGATGGTAGTATCTAGTATTTATTTAATTTAGTAAATAGTTTATCAACACTAATTTAAATATTCAGCGTCTGAAAATTCATTATAATAATTTATGCGATTATATCTTTTACTTTCTGCAGGTTTGTATTTGCATTAGAATCAAATACACCGGCCTCATACATTTCGTTATCACTTTCATCACTAAACAAAGCCATTATTTTTATTACACTCGGAAATTAAATCTGTAACTAACGATTTATCGCCCAAATTCGAGCGACATAAATTTGTTGACAGATAGTATTTAAAACAAACTAAAGTTGAATGACAGAGCGTTATTGAAACGCTCTACATTGTATGTAACTATATATCTCTGGTAAGCAGTTGGCTCTCCCAAAGATAGTTTAAACTCAAAGATATAAATTCTGATCTATTGAAACGCAAATTTGACGTTTCGCCTACTGGCGGTAACCAATTTGACAGATTGTTAAATGTTAGTAGGTTATTGAGATCGGCCGTAGAACAACCAAATAACGAGAGTTAAGTTGAGAACGAACTAAAGTATTAAGGTGATATTTGAATTTCGTTTCAAGGTTGATTTGTCAGGATTGGTTGACATCTAAATATTTACGCGTACTAGTCGGTTGTAAAGAGTCCATAGTATATCTGGTTTCTAGTATAAAATTATTGGGGTCGATTATTACGCTTTTGACACAAAATATTTTATTTATCAAAAGCGGTCGCCAGCTTCCCCATCGTCTTAATATAAATCTCAAATTTCATATCAACATTATTTGAGAATTTTTGAATTTGAGGCGATGTAAAGACCGAATAGTTACTGTATAATTTGATATCGACCATGAACAGCGTGAGAGTTATATGTTTGTTTGATCTTGCAAAAGGGTTTAGTGCAAGACAGAACTTTATGTTATACTTTGTTTTGTTACCAGAGATAAAACATATGTAAATTATAAAAGAAGCCAAAAGATTAAAGTAATGTCGATAACTATAACTACATAATTTGCATAGATATTTACATACAAAATATTTTTTGGAATTAGTGGCATAGTCTAAAAAAGACGAAAAAAACTAAACAAGTGGGGACGGAGTAAGCAGGGACTAAGTAACGGAGTGTCTTAACACTAGGTTCTTATGGTTCCTGCAGTTCCCTCAGCCTATTCTGCCATGTGCGGGATAAAGCGTGAAGCTAAAAAAAAAAAAAAAATTAAACATGTCGCTTGATTACTTCTATCCATACAAAAGAAATGTACGTAAAATGAATAGTAAAAGTATATAATGCTTTCTATTTTTTTTTATTATCAATAACATACAAATTATATGCTAGTTTTGTTTTACTTTAGAATTGTAAGTTGTATATTTTTTGGCAACGTAGTATATTAAAAATCCTGTCAATACTATAAAACCTATTAGAAGTGTTTGTAATAATAGTATTAATTTTATTTCGTAATATTCTGTCCAATGCATGTGAGCGCCATTTGCCTTTAAGTGTGAAGCGCCTTTATGTCGAAGTACGTGCTCTGTCCACCACACTGCACGTTCTAGTGACGATAGTGGTTGATCATTCATTATATTGTGTAGCTTTATTACGTTATCGCGATAGCTGTAATTATAAAAACAATGGTTAAGACTATCATACTAAGCTTTCGAAATGGACAAAAGCTGTGGAGAAATAAAATAAGAAACTAAATACTATCATTATTATAATTTATTCATCATATATCAAGTAATTAATTCATATCAAGGAAATTCATTTTTTACCGTAGCCGAGTAAGTATAGTTAAACAAGGGGCTAACATTTTTCGGTTTATTAGAACAAAATTCACGACATCGTGTAGGAAGGCTTTTAATGAAATAGATAAGTAAAGTTCATTGAAGGGCAACTTATTTGGACTTATTGGACCAAATTAAAATCATTATCTGACAAGAATTATTCTTACCGTTTAACACATAATTGAGGTTGTATATAAATATTTGAAGTGATAAAACTCAGATAAAATTCTAATTTCACATTCAAATTCAAAAAACTTAGTACAGGTTCGTAAATTATTAATTATATTAAGTACGTCATTGTGCTCTATAAAATAACAAATATTTCTTTTAAACTACTGAAAAGGTTTCTATAATAAATTTTTATATGGTTCTTATTTATGGTTACAGGACGCGAAGTGAACTGAGAGGAAATAACCAAGCAAAAATTTCAAATAAATAAAAAAATTACCTTGTATTGTTTATTATAGTATTAATAGCGTGTTTCAGATCTTCTTCAGTAAAACGATGTAGATCTAATTTCATGCCTATTTTATGCCTTACATATTGTTCTGCGTTATACCATTGATCAGCAAGCATCGGTACTCCGATGAGCGGAACACCTGCAGCTAGAGCCTCGTCAGTAGATTGAAGACCACCTTGTGTTATAAATAGTTTGATTTTTTTATGTCCTATAATGAAAATTTATTATTGGACCAACTTTTAACAAAACGACAATATCTATTATTATAAACTCTCATGTGCTAACATATCGTAGCCATTTTTATTACTACCATCAAAAAAAGAAACGTCCACTGTAAGTGTTGTTAGTCTACACCAGACTAAAAATATTAAAGAAAAACACTGTAAATATAATGGAATTTGAGTGAGATTTGAGATTGATTTGAGTGAGATTTAAGCAATTAGTAAAATAAATAAGTTACAACAAATATAGCAGAGTATGAAAGATGTACTCGTACCTTGACGAGAATATATTAGCTTAGTAAGTCCCTACTATAATTTCGATATGAGTATTCTGTTAAAGGTGTCAAGCATCAAATTTGTAATGAAATTGATAATCATTAATATGTAAAAATTTAAGATCTGAAAACTTATAATGTCTAACTAAACTATATATGGAAATAATACGCTAACGACATGTGGTTTAACGTGATGTCATTTTAAATATACTTAAATACTTTTTATGATTTTTTAAAGTGTTAATCCACACTGAGGATAGAAAAAATACTTAAAGAAAACATATAAAAATTTTAACGCAACGGGGCTCGAACCCACGCCTTCTGACGAACCGTGCAAGCGCTCTAACCACTGACTATTGAACGCATGGGGCGTTCAATAAAATTTGAACGCAGCGGGACATAATGTCATTTTTATTGAATAAAATTGTTATTAATAAAATTGTTTAAAAGAAAAATGGAACAGAAAGAACAAATTATGTGCTAAAAACGGACATATTGCGGAAGTTGTCATCTCTTCCAAGCAACGTTATGGCGTTGGAGATTAGAAATTAAAAGTAGAATACGGTCTAAATAATAATGTATAGTAATCGATATATAAAGATAAATGACATAAAGTCTTAATAATTATAAATCGTAAAATGCACGCCAATGAAGTTAAGAACGTTTATCGTTACTGATTTAAATCTTGAATGAGTTATTATTATTTGCTATCATTTTCAGTAATAAACGTTAGTTTAATTATATGCATAAATACAAAAAGCATATATAAATTATTTTCCGAAGCAATCTACGAAATTACGGGAATGTGTTATTTATTTGTAATTAAAATATATGTTATTTTTTTTAATTCTATATATTTTAAATTAGACGATTTACGCTTTTAAATACAATTAGTCGTAGATATATTATACCTCCATCCAACATGAGCTTTATTGGACTGTATCTGGAGGACGGCATTTGACAGTAGATTGTCGGTTCGATAACTTATCCGTTACGCCATAATTAAAGAGAAGAATTTTTTATGAATATTTTATTACTTGTCAATGATATTATATAAATACATGCATTTTAATTAATTTTACTATGAATAACAAATTAATTAATTAAGTAGTAATTGTAAGGCTGTGACTGTGGCGCTGTCAAAGCGTTGGTCGTGGACTCAGTGCCTTTTCAGGAAAATAAATTATTTTTACTTCCTTGCTGTGTTAACATTATGACGTGAAATTTTACCACTAAACACATAATGTTATAAGTAGCTAGGGTTCCCTTTGATACCTATATACAGGAAATAGCCTATTGTTTATCTTTGAAAATAAGCTTCTTTTATTTGCATTTGTTAAATTTTTAATTTAAAGTTTGTTAATCAGAGTACATAGGCTACGGAGATTATAAGCTTTTTACAAGCATCAGTACCAATATCGATAACACTGTTTACTTTATAAGTATACTTTATTCAAATTAATTAAAATTTCAACTTAAGAAGTCACAAAAAAAACTTACTGAGTAAATCTGACTGCGGAAACCATTTAGCAATTTTTATGTTTTTGGGACAATCTAAAAAATTGTCGGTATCCCATTTCCATATTACATCATATTGCAACTTAGAAAAGACTTTATTCAATATCTTCAATTTTTCAGCAGGCAGTAGAGACGGTTTTACGTTTGTACCAAAACTGACGTAAATCACCCCATGCTGGGAAGAATCTAGGTACGACATTAGATCCTGAAACATTAACAAACTACTTGCAAAATAACAAAAAAATATGTTTTCAACAAGAACATTATATGTATATATATATATATATATATATATATATATATATATATATATATATATATATATATATATATATATATATATATATATATATATATATATATATATATATATATATATATATATATATATATATATATATATATATATATATATATATATATATATATATATATATATATATATATATATATATATATATATATATATACGAATGTTATAATTAAAACTATTTACCTCAGGCAACTCTTTTGGTGGATTTTGGGGTAATCCCCCTAAATATATCACGTTAGGTGGCACAGGGCGATTGAGATCCCAAATAGGGTGAACGTTCACAAACAGCATGTCAACTTTTTTTTTCAATTCAGCCAAAGTTGGCATTTTAGGACCAAAAAGATATTTCAGTGATTCATTTTCTAGTATTTCTAATTCACTATAAAACTTATGTACCGAGTAATAGGTATAAACTTCGGAAACTTTTTCTCGCATTGTTGCCTGATAATGTTTTTGTTGAAATACAATAGGATATATTAATGGATTTGAAGGGGCACCTATAGATTCGAAGGCGCCAATTAATCCACCTAAAGAGCTAAACTCAATAACAGGAGCATCATACAAGTAAGAAAAGCTCAATGCCAATCTTGCACAATGTTCAGAAAATATTAAATCAAACTTTTTCTCCTTATTTTTTATAAGCTTCTGTACTTCCGAGGAGTTAACTTGGGCTTCAAAAGTTATTCGTACTAGATTGTAACCTAATCTCAATTTTTCAATGAAACCATCGGCTTTACCATTTTTAGCTTCAACAAATTCATTCCATATATTATAAGAAATATTGTGGACATCTATTTCAGTAAAATTTTTAGGAGTTCTTCCCTTGGGAAATATAGGATCAGGTGTAATTACAGTTACTTCATGCCCACGTCTCGCTAATTCCAGCATAAGAGGACGAAACACAATTTGATGGCTTATTGAAGGTGTTGGAAACACAGCTAAAATATTTTTTGACTCACTTATACTTATAACGTAAAAAGTCAATATTATAATTTTATGCATTGTGATATTTTTTAGTAAAGCGTATTCAATAATACTACACATCAATAAATTTCACTCTAATGTTAGAACTGCGTGCTGACCGTTGCGCAGCTATTTATAAAATGCAAAGTAGAAATGACTGTATGTACGTTACTAGAGTAGAGTACCAGTTTATTATATTATATACTAATTTATATAATGAAGGATACACGTTTGGCACAGCTATTAGGTAATACTTACCCGCTAAGGCTTACCCGATTTCTGCAATAATTTACACTTAAAATATTATAAATAAAAAGAAATCTGACATAAATTGAAAATTATTAAAGTATAAAAAAATGTATCATTTACACTTTATCTATTTACTGTCAGCCAGTACAAATGAGTGTATTTTTATTAAACTTTATTTTTTATTTTTTTTGGTTCGTATTTAATAAAAATGATCATATTTTATTTATTTGTAAAGCTTATCCTTTAGTGGCTTCAAATCTTTTCTGTGGTTCTCTGTGTAAAGATTAAATTTTCGAATATCAAATGCTAAAAATTGCAGGCAAGTAATCGATAGCAGACTAAAGGCTCATTTACACAGTGCCAATTTCTTGTACATGTAAGAGCAATAATTGAATGCAATATTTGAAGCGCAATAATTGACTTTCAAGAATTGTATGAAACTGTTTACACGCGGATATTAATTATAAAATTGAATGCAAATATTGACAAGAAATAATTGAAACTGTCTTATGTTTACATCTGTACAATTATGTTTTGGAGATTATTGCTTTCAAGTATTTACTTGTCTAAACACAGACTTGTACATGCCTGTACTATTTAATGACGTGTTGCTTCCAGTATTGCACGTATTTGGGTTGGTAAATTTATCATTCAATTGTTGAACGTTATTGAAAACAATTTAAAAAAATTAAAATTATTAATAATTGTTGGAATGGTGTATCAAAATTGTAAAATGTTTATTTGAATAAAAGTAAGTACGAAGTCAGTATGAGCCTTGTTTGTTCACAAAGTCAAATGGTACAACTATATATGTAGATGAAGAATATTAATTTTTAGAATTTTAATTTAGATAAACCTTACGTACCCAGTAGACCACCTTTTAAACGAGGGAGAGAATACCTGGTTGATTATATTTCATAGGTGAGATAGATCAATGTGAGATAGATCATCCTGGAGAGAGATGAATCATTAGAAAAAATTAACTTTAGCTGTAGGAAACGAAATGAGTAATAATATAAACGGAAAGAAAGGAAATAATAAAGACTCACAGTAACAGCACTCATCTGTTGGACTATGCGTTGAAGAGGACTTTGGATATAAGAACCTGATGAGAAGAGAGTTACTTTCAGTCTCTTTACTCCTGTCGTCCCTCAAACAAGAGAGACTAACACTTAAAAAGAAGAAACAAATATCAGCAACGTTTCTAAAAAAACATCAACAGGATTGTATGTACTGTATATTATTATATTCTACTAATTGTTGTCTTTTCGGAAACATTTAAAATTTTCTCTTTCTGTTCAACAGTATCGAATTTGTCAGGTACATATATATGCAGGACTAAAGGCTTTTGAAAAGAGATGAGCAGGATAAAGGATTAATATTTGTATTTATTTAGAAATAATTATTGTTTTTTAGCATATTTAAAAGTGACGGAGCATATCACCTATCTACCTACATATAGAGGTTATATGAATATATATATATGAATGTATAATATATGAAGTAAATTGAACTAACCTTATTGAAAATTTTTTTTATAGCTTCACGCTTTATCCCGCATATGGCAGGGTAGGCAGAGGGAACTGCAGGGACTGTGGGAACCTAGTGTTAAGAGACTCTCCCTGCTTTCTCCGTCCCCGCTTTCCGCCTTTTTCGAGACATTGCGTGTTGAGTGGTGGAATTCAACGCCGCGCTTTGCCTAGTTTTGCCAGAGCGAAGAAAACGGAAATAGAAAAATCCATCTTCCTCGACTGGGGATCGAACCCAGAAACCGTCGCGTTACAGGGAGACGTTGCGCCTCTGCACCACGACGGTTAATACTTAATGTGAAACGAACGGTTTATACTTAATGTGGGACGGAAAATACTTAATGTGATGTTAATAGCAGCACAAACTCTTTCTTCCACCAATAATTTTCAATCTTGTTAAGGTAGTGTTGTTGAGTACCTTGTTAAGGTGGTTTGAAAATCAAATAAGGTAAATCTTATTCAAAAATCCGTAATATAATAATATAAATAAATGAAAAGAAAAAAACAAAAGTTGAAGCGCGATGCACATTTTTCGTTAATAACGTGATATAAATCGGA
This sequence comes from Dione vanillae, assembly GCA_037178615.1. Lineage (NCBI taxonomy): Eukaryota > Metazoa > Arthropoda > Insecta > Lepidoptera > Nymphalidae > Dione > Dione vanillae. Next base: position 1,630,825 of record JAZFAU010000246.1, read on the forward strand.
CAAGAAAATACAAAAATATTAGAATTTAAGCAGGGCCTACCTCAAATAAATATTCAAATTCAGTTAATTGATCAAATATTCTTTATTGCACTTATTCAATTCACATAGCCTATTATAAAATCACATACAGTATATGTACAAGGGCGGCCTTATCACTTCAAATGATAGACAAAATTCAAATATAAATAACGGTAATTTTCTTTGCATTTATAAAAGGCAAAAAGCTGTACTTTTGCATTGTTGCTGGTGTATCCAATATTTTACGAAACAACCAAAAAATTGACAACAGGCATTATCCAATAGGCTATATTATTTATCACTTTACTTTACTTTATCTGTAGTCAGCAAAATTGGTCCTTAAACATCTACATTTTTTTCAATTTTATTTTGCTGGACCTAAATTTTGTTACAAAACTGTATAAGGTATATATTATTAAAATTTTGACTGTAACTAATACAGTTATTACAGTAAATATTAATTTAAGTTCATAATATTCGATCCAGTTCATATCAGCAGCTGATGTTCGAAGATGCATCGCTCCACCATGGCGTAGTACATATTCTGTCCACCACACTGCTCTATCTAGTGGTGACTGCGGCTGGTCGTTCATCATATGACGAAGTTTTACAATATTATGGCGGTAGCTGAAAATAAAGATTTTAAATTGAAATTTTGTAGTTAAGTTTATATTCTGTACTTAGATTATACATAAAACATTTAGTGTTCAAACAACGTTTTTATTCATAGACATATATTTAATATACATTATTATGCACTAATTTTCATCCTAAAACAACAAATATCAAAGTAATACAATCATCTTCTTCTCTCATTATATTAATACGCAAAGCTAAGTTATTCCGTAAACATTATTCATTAATAAAATGTCTAAAATTTTCATCACATAGTCTATCTCTTAATAAGTCAAGTGATAATTTTTCTCTATCAAATTATTTTTATAACACAAAATATACCTGTTATCATCAATGACTGTATGAATGGCATTTGTCAATATTTCATCTGTTATAGTTTCCATAAGTACCATCTTTCCAATATTGAGGTGTTCATAGTGTTCAGCATTAAACCATTGATCACCAAGCATTGGAATAGCGACAAGTGGTATACCAGCTGTTAGAGCCTCATCTGTTGATTGCAAACCTCCTTGAGTTATAAATAACTTTACATTTGGATGACCTAGAAGATAAATATATGTTGTTATCATATTACTAATTTTTATCTATCTATCTATAATTATAAACTACTTTATATTGGTTATTAAACAAAAAAAAATCTCTTTATTTATTTAAATATATATAAAATGTAACATATAGTAACATAAATGTAACATATTGCTATTTACGTAATAAATCTGATTGGGGAAACCACTTCGATATTTTTACATTAGGACTGCGTCCTGGAAGATCATCTTTTTCCCATTTAAATAGTATATCATATTTCAGTTTAGCGAACACATTGATGAATATTCTTAATTTTTCAGGTGGAAACAAAGATGGCTTGACGTTCGTGCCAAAGCTTACGTATATAACACCATGTTTTGAGGAATCAACATAACTTTTTAATTCCTGAAATAATGTAAGGAACATTTTGTGAATTTGTATTTGTATTTATTTTATATATATATATATATATATATATATATATATATATATATATATATATATATATATATATATATATATATATATATATATATATATATATATATATATATATATATATATATATATATATATATATATATATATATATATATATATATATATATATATATATATATATTTATATATATATATATATATATATATATATATATATATATATATATATATATATATATATATATATATATATATATATATATATATATATATATATATATATATATATATATATATATATATATATATATATATATATATATATATATATATATATGTACAATTTTGTACCTCAAAAGTGATTAACGGAAACTACGGAAACTATAGAACCGAATCATATGAAACTGGATATTAATTTCAGCTTGACTCAAGCTCAAATTAATATCAAATGTCTAAGCTCTGAACTCTCGAAGCTCAGAAACAATAAAAATTCTAATTCAGTCAAACGATATGAGCGCGTTTATTTTGTATGAAAATCAAAACTCGTAGGGTACTTTCCGTTAACTTTATAACATTTATAAGCTTTTAGTACAACTATAGGTAAAAATTCAAAATATTTTACCTTATAGTTTTTTAATCCAATACAAAAAAAAAATGCATTTCACTGCAAACTACAATTATGAATTAGTTACGAAATCCTTGGTGTGTAAGTTTACTTGTACTTGATTGAACATTTTTATTTCAAAATATTAGACTAAAGTTGTCATAGTAAAAAAAACTTTTCTACCTCTGGTAAAGGATTTTGTGTCTTCTGATGTAAGCCACCTAAATACACCACATTTGGTGGAACTGGTCGATTAAAATCCCAAATAGGATGCACATTCAAAAACAACATGTGGACATTTTTTTCTAATTCAAAAATATTTGGTACATTAGGCCCAAAATATTGCTTTATTTTTTCCTTTCGGTTAGGTTCTTCACTTGTACTTGCATATTCCGTCTTGAGGTGAAGAAGCAACTCTGATATTTTTTCCCAAATTGTCAAATTAAAAATCCTTTTATGTAATGAATTAGGATAAATAAAGGGATGTGTCAGTGCACCCATCATTTCCAAACTTCCATAAATGCCACTAAATGAGCTAAATGAAATAACAGGTACCTTATACAAGTAGGAAAATAGTAATGCTGGCTTTGCTGCTGACTCAACGAATAATAAATCAAACTTTAATTTTTTATCTTTGAACATTCTTTGAACTCCTGGAGAGTCCAGCTGTTCTTCGAAGATTTTAAGCATCAAATCTGGCAAAAGAGCCATTAAATTTATTTGGTCGCATTTATTTCCGTATTCTTCAATAAACTTATTCCATAGTGGATAAGATACATCATGAATGTCTATTTCAGTAAAATTTTGTAGCTTCTTTCCATTAGAGAATGCTGGGTCTGTAGTTATCACAGTCACTTCGTGGCCTCGCTTAGCCAATTCTATCATAACAGGACGAAATACTAATTGATGACTAAATGATGGTAATGGAAAGACTCCAAGTATCTTAGCTGCCTGTTTTCCATGAATTAAAGTTAACAAGCAAATAATTAATTTTGATGTTGTCCACATTTTGCTCTAAACTTTGATAAAGGCACTGGTCACTTTGCTACTGTCATGTGGTACGAGTAAATTTTATTGATATTATAACACAGTTAAAAAGTTCTTTCTTTCTTTCTTAATACTATCTTCAGCTGTCTCAGGATTTCTAATAGAAACGACAGTTATAAGGTAAGTTAATAAAAAATATTATGATAACAGTATCTATGATAGTAATTATCTATTTCACTTCTACAATAGTTTACGTTAATTCACGTTTTAGCTTATTTTATAACATGTGTTATTTTTTATTATTGTAGAAGATGCCGCGCTTAAAACCTTTAGAATATCACTAGTTTTCAATAGTTACTCTTATAATATTACAAATCATTATTTTAACTCAATTAACAGGTGATAAGTAGAAAACACACTCTAGAATATTATTATAGCAAAAATGAGATTAAATTATAGTAATAAAACTGTAAAAATAATTCGTGGTAAAGAATTTTCTAGCTCTTGTTGTAATCCACTTCAATAGACAACATATGATGAATTCTGTTATTTTGAATTCCAAATAATCGCAATCAAAAACCAAATGTGAACATTTTTGCTTAACACAATTTGCAACAATTTCTTTGTTTAGTCTAGCTTAATAATGAATTACGCAAAAACAAAAGCTTTACAAAATGTCTTGCACATAATAGTTATAAACAGCGAAATCCAACGCAGCGCTTTATATAATTAATTTCTCTGAATAAAAATCGAAGCCGGATCCGGAACTTACATTAAGACGCTATCTCACTGCGCAGTGACGATATATTGATTTCAAAAATTTAAACGATAGTATGGAAGTAAGATTGACATGGATATATTACATATATTACATATATTTACTTATGTATACTTACATATTTATGTTAGTAATATAAAATGTACAGTAATTTGTAGTAATTTTCATAAAATGTAAATTTTAATATTAATTTCACAGCTCAATAAAATGCGCAATGTATAAAACTTGTTTTCTAAGATATGTGTTTTTTATGATCGTTTAAATATTTAACTGTATGTGTAATGTTTTGTTGATACTTCGCTATTATAAATGTGTTTTATATTCATAGTATTTTTTTCTTTTTCTTGGGATACTACTTGTTAGGATTTATATGTAAAAATAAAATGGCAAAAGAATGATTACATACCAATTTTTGAACTATATAGATCATAGGTGAACAACTAAGTGAAATCTTAGATGAATACTTTTTTCTTGTAGGTATTATTGTTTTTTTTTTTAATTTTATGTAATAACAATAATTAAAACCGCACCTTATGCAAAATGTGCAAGTTCTCTGACCACCAAGCCATGCGTTTTTCATCATGCTACGCTTAAACTCTTATATGCTTTTTATAAGTTTATTTCTTTGTAAGCTCTGTAGGACGATTTTACAAGTTTTTGCTACCCAAAGTTGGGCGAGAAACAATGTCATTTTTAATGAATGCAAGTATTTTTACAATTTTAAAGAGTTAATCCACACTTATTCACACTTGGAAAAAATGGTCAAAGAAAAAAAAAATTGAACCTAGTGAGATTTGAGCCTGCGCCTCTCACAAACCGTGATTTAATTAATTTTTTCTATATTTAAAAGGAATTAACACTTTAAGAAATCATAAAAAAATCACACATATTTACGTATTATTTTCTCATATCATTCTTGATAGATAAAGGAAAGGGTTGGAGCCACGGGAACTAAACTTTATTTTTAGTTATTCTGAAGTGGATTATGATTTAAAAAGATAGTGTAACGGAAAATTAGGATATTTAGGTTGTGATGGTAATCACATAATGAATCATAATGATTCCTTTTAAGTTGTATCCTTTATTCTGAGATATTTGAATTATTAACAATATATAAACCAATACTTACAGATTTTATATAATATTTAGTATTGAAACTAAAGATTAACAACGATTTATGTCATAAAATATTTTTATTTCAAAATATAATCACTAATGATTCTTTAGTTTATGTTGGCTAGATCTAAATTTTAATACAAAATTATATAAAGTAAACATTACTATCGATTTAACTATAATTATTATGCCTATTACAGTAAATATTAAGTACAGTTCATAGTATTCAGTCCAGCTCATATCTGCAGCTGGAGTTCTAAGATGCATTGCTCCACCATGTCGTAGGACGTACTCTGTCCACCACACTGCTCGCTCTAGTGGCGTTTGCGGCTGATCGTACATCATACTATGAAGCTTTACAACATTATTACGGTAACTGAAAGCAAATATTTAAAATAAAACTTTTAATTTTTTTTTATTCTGTACCTAGAACATAACCAGTAAGAAGTAGTAAGTAGTAAGTATCAAATTTTCTATGTTGTTGTCTGAATCTACATAAACGTAGATTAGGCAAAGGCAGTGGCTAGTAAAATTTTATTAACACGCTACCAGTTTAGAACCAAAAAAATTAAAGGATGAGTTCAACTAAGTGACTTTCTATGTCACCATGTCTTTCACTATGTCTAACTTTCTATGTCACCATCACTTTGAGAAGTTGCCGTTAATCATCTTAGATTTTATATCAAAAATTTTAGTGTTAGCTAAGTTAGAAATTTGTTGAGTTCGTACGTACGTGTAAAAATTTCATTAAAATATTAATTTTGTAATATAATTTCTTATCGATATCACTAGTATGGGTAAATTTGAAAAAAATACCTATTGTCCTCAATTACAGTATGTATAGCATTTGTCAAGATTTCCTCTGTTATAGTTTCCATAAGCACTTTCTTTCCAATTTGAAAGTGTTCATAGTGTTCAGCATTATACCATTGATCACCAAGCATGGGTATAGCCACAAGTGGTACCCCAGCCGTTAGAGCCTCATCAGTCGATTGCAAGCCTCCTTGAGTTATAAATAGCTTTATATTTGGATGGCCTAGAAGAGAAATGTCGTTAGAAATATTTATAATATCCAATATTATAATTTGAATATTTTTAATTTTTCTGCTTATATTTGCAATCATTTTATAGTACTTGCCGTATGTCGTTACTCATATAAAAATATATTACACAATTAATATTGTAAAAATATTAAAGGAAAATAAAAAACAATTAGAACACAGCTGCATGGTAAAGGTTTTTTTTTTTTTGAGTAGGAGGTTCATTAAGTAGACATTTCCAAGCGTGTGTACTTCATCCATTTCTTTGGTATGAATGACAGACCAAACAGATAGTGAAATACGCTAATAACTCGCTTACTTACCCCACTTTAAAAACATTATATTAATTGTAATACAATGTTTTCAATCTTTTTCGCTGACGTTTGTTTTGGTTGACACACGTGTTAGTGAGAGTTTTTATTAGGATAGTGTTTTTTCTTTCTATTTTACTATAGTGGAAATTGTTTTGTGTTATAAAAGGTTCCATTCTAACAAGGTGGTTGTTTGTAGTGAGTATTTGTGTCGTTTTATTTAGGTTAGACTAGTTTAAGTAAGTTTAGGTTTTTTTTTTTTTCTTCATTATGGATCCTGACCCTCCACCTGATCCCCCTGATCCTGGTGGTAATAATTCCGAGTCTTCAGGAACACGTAAAAGACAAGGGGAAGCTTCATCCTCTAATAATGTAATTTGTGCAAAAAAGACAATTATAGATCCCAATACCGCGACGCCTTCTATCCAAAATTTATATGTTCACCCGTCCCTTACTGAAAGTCCAAAATCCTATATAGATTCCGATAAAGGCCCTTTCATTGTGTACGTGTCGAGGGAAATACCTGACCCAGCAGCTGGTACCTCTATAAGAGCAATTAAATTCGGCCAGTTCTTACACAGAAATAAGATTACAGGTATTACTAATGATGGAGTTAAGAATGTTGGTCGGAATAAGATCAGCGTTCAGTTCTCTTCTGCTACTGCAGCGAATTTGTTTTTAAATAATCCTGTATTAAAATTATGTAAATATGTTGCGATTATTCCAACTTTCAATATTACTCGAATGGGTATAATTAGGGATGTTCCTGTGGATTTTTCTCTGGATGAACTAGTTGAGTCTTTGGTATTTCCCTCTGGGTCTGGACTAGTATTGAAAGCAAGGAGATTAAATAGAAAGAATGTAAGTGAGGGAGTAACTACATGGATCCCGACACAGTCGGTTGTAGTTACTTTCCGTGGTCAGGAGTTGCCTGATAGGGTCTTTTCCTATCATTCCTCTCTTCCTGTTGAATCCTACAAATTCCCAACAATCCAATGCCTTAATTGCTGTCGTTTTGGACATGTAAAATCTCAGTGTAGATCTCAGCCAAGATGTTATAGGTGTTCCCAGTCACATACGGGTGATGCATGTGACAAAACTAAAGAGAACTCAAATTGTCTCTATTGTGGTAGTAAACATTTTGCTACTGACAAGGATTGTCCTGAGTTTGCAAGGCAACAGTCAATAAAAGTTGTTATGTCACAGGAATGCATTTCCTACATAGAAGCAGCCTCCCGTTTCCCGTCTGTCCAACGTTCCTATGCAGATATTGCTAAGGAATTGTTCTCCCCTCCTATATACACAAATGTTATTCCCCATCAAAGGAAATCTAATACCACTCCTTTAACCAAGTCCTATCGCAAAACTGTTTTGCAATCTCCCCGTCCCCGCGCTCCTCTAGCAAAGGGATTTGATAGACAAGCTCATCAAGCCCTAGTTGGTAATTGCTCCTCTTCCCTTCCCAATGGTTGTGCACTCGGGCAGGGTGTTGATAATTCAACTGATTCCCGCAAGGATCTGTTAGTTGCTCTTACAGAAACCCTTGTAAGCATAATCTCAACCTGCGATGAACTTCCCTTACCGTCCAACGTTGCCCAAAACCTACTCAAGATATTCAAGATCCTTAATAATGGCTCCACTGAACTTCCTCCAGTGGAACAGTAAAAGTGTTCGGCCTAAAAAGCCTGAACTACTTCATATTGTTTCACTATATAATCCTGTTATTGTTGCCCTCTCGGAGACATGGCTGTTGCCTGATGACCGATTCAGGGTGTCAGGTTTCTCCTGTCTAAGGGAGGACAGGAATGATGGGTATGGAGGTAGTGCCATCCTTATCCGGCACTCCTCTCCTTATTCCCGTATCCCTCTCCCTTCTCACAGTCAACAGATTAATGCTGTTGCTGTGAGAGCCTTTAATATCTCCTTTCTTTCTGTTTATATTCCTCATCCTTCCTCTTCCCTTTTCCTTGAGCTAAAGTCTATTATTTCTTCGCTTCCTCTTCCTGTGCTGGTCCTGGGTGATTTTAACACCCATCACACTTTGTGGGGGTGTTATTACTGTGATGGATTCTCTCCTTCGTTGGTGGATATGATTGATGATGTTGATCTCTGCATCCTCAATGATGGTTCACCGACCCGTAGGGTTAATCCGAATCAGAATCCTAGGACTGCTATTGACCGTTCTTTATCATCTCCTTCTCTTGCTTCCTTACTATCATGGTCCGTACTTCCTTCCACCTATGGTAGTGATCATTTCCCAATTCTTTTGTCGATTGATAATCGACTTCCTACCCCACTTAATACTTACCCGCTTCTAAAATTTAACTTAAAAAAAGCCAACTGGAATGAGTATGCTGACTCTGTGGATCGCATGTTGGATAGTCTTCCTGATTCTGTTAATTATGAGAATGTCATTCTTTGCTATGATCGGTTTGTCTCTGTCATTTTATCTGCAGCTGACTTACATATCCCCAAAAAACATTCCATTCAGAATCGGCTGCCTTCCAATCCCTGGTGGGATCAGGAATGCTCTGATTCTGTCAATCGGCGAACATCTGCTGAGGTGTCATACGCAGCCTGTATGACAATGGAAAATTATATTGATTTTAAACGAAGCGATGCTAATTTCAGGAAACTTATTTGGAAGAAGAAAAGAGTTGGGTGGGTTAATTTCTGTGAATCCCTTAATCCTCGCACTCCTTCCTCTGTTGTGTGGACAAATGTTAAGAGGTTTCGCCGATCTCTTAGCAGTATCCCTAGTCCTAATTCCAATAATCCGTCTAAATGGCTTAACGATTTTGCTGACAAATTGGCTCCTCCTTTCGTTCCGCCCTCTGATTTGTCCTTTGAGTTGCCGATTGAGTCTTCAGAGGAAATGGATGATCCCTTTTCTTTGGAAGAGCTCAAAAGCGTCTTAACGGATTTGAAAGACACTAGTCCAGGCGAAGATGGTGTCCCTTATTCATTCATAACAAAATTGAATGAAAAATCTAAACTTTATTTTTTAAATTTGATTAATATTATATTTCAATCAGGCAACATTCCTAGTTCATGGAAATCCCAGTTTGTTATCCCTATCCTTAAGCCTGGAAAATGCCCTTCTGATCCGGATTCCTATAGACCCATTGCGCTATCATCTACATTAGCAAAAATTACTGAACGGCTTTTGAAAAACCGATTAGAATGGATAATGGAAAGCAGAAATATCTTAGCTCCCTCTCAGTTTGGCTTTAGAAAGGGGGTTAGTACGGTAGATAGTCTCAGTATTTTTACTACAGACATTCGACGAGCTTTTGCCAAAGGAGAGTATTTGGTAGGTGTTTTCCTAGATGTTGCATCTGCTTATGATAATGTCAATCTTCCGATGCTCAGGCAGAAAATGCAACAGCTGAGTATTCCGATGAGGATGAGTCATTTCATTTGTAATTTGCTAACCGGTCGTACGGTATCTGTTAAACACCCGCTTCTTACTGTACCTTCCAGACTTGTCTGGAAAGGTCTTCCTCAGGGTTCCGCTCTTAGTCCTCTGTTATATAACATTTATACACATGACCTCGAATTAGCTGTTAACAATTTTTGTAACATCCTTCAATATGCTGATGACATCGTCCTTTATTACAGCTCAAATTCTGTACAGGACATAACTTTTCGCTTAAATTCTGCTTTGCACTATCTTGATCAGTGGTTGTTTAATCATGGCCTTGCACTATCCATTGCAAAGTGCCAAGTTGTGGTATTCTCTAAAAAGAGGAGTACTCCAAATTTTCATATAATGTATGATGGTACTCCTATTCAGGTAACGGATACTGCGAAATTTCTTGGCATAGTACTCGATAAACGACTGAACGGAATTGCGCACGCTGAATATCTCAGTAAAAAATGCGAAAAAGGCATTAACGCTTTAAGAGCTGTATCTGGTGTGTGGTGGGGTGCACACCCTTATACTCAAAAGCTTCTGTACGGTGCTCTTATCCGTAGTCATATTGATTATGCTTTATTTGTTCTGGACCCATTCAACAAAGTAGCCACAGAAAAACTTAATCGTATTCAGTACAAATGCCTGCGCATTATCCTAGGAGCAATGAAGTCTACTCCTACCAACGCACTTCAAGTGGAATGTGTTGATCCCCCCTTGCCTATTCGTAGACAATTCCTTGCAGACCGATTTGTGGGTAAAATGCTGCAGCTTTCGTCCCATCCTCTGTGGTCTAAGCTAACTGAGCTAGCTGGCCTATTACCCCGTAATAAGCCTTTACCATACCTGCTTAATAGCTTCCTTAAGTTCACTAATCTTCCAAATCCTCTGTCACGTTTTCCATCTAATCCTTTGTATTGTACACCGTACAATGCATTGGTTTATTTTCCACATATCATCACAGATCTTGGCTTGACCAAGGGTGATCCGGGCACTAACACAAAATTTCTAGAGGCAGTAAATGAAAAATGGTTGAATTACTTACACATCTACACGGATGCTTCAAAGCTTTCAAAAGAAGGCTGTGTTGGTGCAGCTTGCTGGATTCCAAAATTCAAAATTATTTTACAATTCAAATGTCCCCCCGAGTCCTCAGTGTTTACAGGTGAGGCTGTTGCTTTATTAGAAGCAATCCTGTTCTCACAGTCCCATAACGTTAAACAAACTGTTATTTTTACTGACTCACTAAGCTGCTTAATGGCTATAAAGGGTAACCCGTTTCAAAGTAAATTAAGATCTTCAATTGTTTTAAGGATTCGTGAAGAATTATACTCATGTCATCTCAAGGGTTTGGATATTACTCTGGTTTGGATCCCAGGCCATTCTGGAATCAGTGGGAACGAATCTGCAGACTCTTGTGCTAAATTAGCTGTCCAGTGTGGTACCTTGGAACATTTTGTTAATTCGGCTCATGATCTGTTGTCTCTTGCAAGAACTCATTTGGATAAGTCCTGGTCTAAATACTGGGATACGTCAAAATCTCAGAAAGGAAAATATTATGCATTTCTTCAACCTGATATCCCAAAGCGTCCTTGGTTTTACTCTCAAAAATTTGCAGAACGGAAAGTTATTTCAACAATTTGTCGTTTACGCCTTGGACATGCATGTACACCTATTCATCTGGCCAAGATCAGGGTCAGGGACCATTCACTGTGTGAATGTGGCCTAGACAACGGTTCTCCTGCCCATATCCTTTTTTCTTGCCCCAAATTAGCTCGCCCCATTTATGATGTCCTCCCTCTTAAAGTCCCTCGCCCCCTTAATGTTCAATGTTTGTTAATGTTTGTGTTTAGTCCTTTGTGTAAATTTTTGTGTAAATATATTAAATATAACAATATTATAGTATAAGCTAACACCCATGTAAATATATTGTTTATTACTAACCCCATTTATTATCTGTATATATTGTAGATATCTGTGATTTTGTTATAGGTGAAGGATTTAAACTGGATCTCTTTTAAACATGCATACTCCAACTGTGTAATGATATCTCTTTTTTACCGTACATTCTCCTTTGTGTGTTCTCCATTCAACGTGACATTGGCGAAGTGAATTGTGCTCAACTGGAACGCTCGAAACGCCATTAGTAAAGAGAAGAAGAAGAAGAAGAACAATGTTTTCAAACAAAATAACAATATTATTTCTTATCATAGCATTGAAACAATTAAAAAAGATTACTCAATAATAAAACTCAAAATATTGGTCATCTGGCCCAGATATCAATGGCCATTGTCAGACTATCCGTCACTTGAAGACTGTTGAATTCAAAGTTTTATATAGTAAATGTATTTTGTGTTCCATTGTGTAAGGACCTTGATATCTTAAGAAAAATTTTATTGACAGTAGATGAACAGACGCCACTTAACACGAAAAACAAAGTTTATGGTATACCATCTCATAAGGGGTTTGTTTATTCCTTATGTCATAATTTTATTTGTTAAATAATTACAACAATAATTGTATTTTTATACTTACGCAGTAAATCTGATTGAGGTAACCACTTTGATATTTTTACATTAGGACTGCGTCCTGGAAGTTCATCTTTTTCCCATTTAAATAAAATATCATATTTCAGTTTAGCGAACACATTGATGAAGATACTCAATTTTTCAGGTGGAAACAAAAATGGCCTGACGTTTGTGCCAAAGCTTACGTATATAACTCCATGTTTTGAGGAATCCAAATAACTTTTTAGTTCCTAAAATTATTCAATAAATAAATGTTTTATATTTAATATTAATTATAATTATTGTGCTATATGTTATGCCTACTAGTTTGTTTATTGGCGTAACTAATAACAAAACAAAGAACGTTCCTTCAATAAAGGGCAGTAATAGAAGAGCAGAAAGCGAATTAAAGTGCCTAAATATTAGGTTCCTTTTAGCTACTCTACTGCTACTTGCAGAATATAGCGTGAAACTAAAAAAAATGAATGAGAGTTAGTAATATTTTGAATATACAAGCTCTCATTCATTTTTTTTGTTTTAAACCACGAACCACCGCGTCTACGGGCAGACAATTTGTCGGCACGACGATATGACGACGGCACTTATTTTATTAAATGTACATATATGTATAAAAAGACAATTTCGCTAAAAATTACTTCAAAATAATCAAAAAAATAATAGACTCACTTTACCTGTGGTAAAGGTGCTTCTTCCTTTTGATGTAAGCCACCTAAATAAACGACGTTTGGTGGGACTGGTCGATTAAAATCCCAAATTGGATGCACATTCAAAAATAGCATGTGAACTTTTTTTTCTAATTCTGAATAAGATGGTACATCAGGTCCAAAATACTTTTTTAATCTCTCCTTCTGATGATGTTCGTGATTTAAAAATATTTGATCTGATTTGAAGTGGAGGCGTAAATTTGATATTTTTTCCCAGAATGTTAAATTGAAAACTCTTTAATCATGGGTTAGGAAAGACTAGAGGATGTGTAGGCGCTCCCACCATCTCAAAAGATCCAAATACGCCACTGAAGGAGCTAAATGAAATAACAGGTGCTTTATATATATAACAAAATAGCAACGATATCTTTGCTGTTGCCTCAATAAATATTAAATCATATTTTCTGTTTGTGTCCTTCAGCATTTTTTGAACTGCATTAGATTTCAGCTGTTCTTCTAAGATATTTAATAGCACATCAGGTACAAGATTCATTAATTTAATTTGGTCACTCATGCTCCCACTTTCTTCAATAAACTTATCCCATATTGCATATGATATATCATGGACATCTATTTCGGTAAAATTTGGTAGCATCTTTCCACTAGGGAATGCTGGGTCGGTAGTTATCACAGTCACTTCATGGCCCCGTTTGGCCAGTTCTATCATTACAGGACGAAATACTACTTGATGACTTACCGAAGGTATTGGAAATACTCCAAGTATCTTTGCTGCCAAGTTCCCGTAAACGAAAGTTAATAGGCAAATAAATATTTTTGTTGAGGGCTCCATTATAATACAAGTAATAATTTCTTTTTATTAATAGGATCTTACAGATTTCCGGGATTCTTTATAAGGAAATGTTGAAGTGGATATGTATATTATGATAACAATATCTATGATAACATTAATGCAATGTAATGATGCTACAAGTGTATACTTGAAAATTATCATCTCGGGAGTATAGTTACGTAAAAAATAATGTTGAAATAAGTACAATAGGACTGACTCTGATTATAATTACGTGTCACAGTGTATGTTGCGCGATGGACACCTAAACTACTTAACCGATTTTAACCAAATTTTGCACAACGTGTGCAGTTTGAAAGTTAGGATAGCTTACATTTCAATTTATAGTCGCAATATTATTTTTTGCAAATTATTTGTTTACTATCCGATAGCCACGATTATTTATTAGCTCCAAACGATTCCAACTGATGTCGATACCTTTTGTATGGACTAAGTAAGTATTCAATAGATAGCGCTGTGCTACAAGTACAGACGTTTGATATTAGCTTCGATGACGTTTGATACGACTAATTTATATTGTAGTAAACGTAATAAAAAGAAATTTAATATTTTTACTTTATTAACTATTATATTTTATATATTAGTGCTTCATTGTTCTAAATTCATAAATTGAAATTAAACATGTGAGTATTATTGTCATATTATTAAAATTGCCATGCATCAATAACAAAGGAGCCAGTATCTAAATGAATCTGGTTACCTCTAACAGCATGTTTTTGTTTGTTTTCAATATTTCAATGCTTGAGTTATTATTTTCAGTCAAATGCCACCAAAAAAGTCGAACGTCAACAACGCAAGGAGCAGAGAGGCACGATGCAGACGTGTTGAAATAGCTCATCAGTCGGCAGAACAAATTGCAACAAGAAACGCAGCTTAAAGAATAAGAACAGCAGGGAGCCGAGCACAAGCATCTCAAGAACAGCGTGACGAACGTCAGCGGCTGAATATTATGAGAAAAAGAGTAGAACGACAACAAAACGTAGCTGCAGTACGAGTATAAGAACAACAAAGGCAGCGAACCAGCCGCTTATTAAAACTAGCATCATTTGCTCGTCTTGTTTTTCAATATGCACCAGATATTGACTACTCTGCGCTTTTAAAAATTGCTATCAATCAAATGGATAAAGTATGTCAATATTGAGAGGACTTTAAATTTCACAATGAAACACCCGGTATGTGCTGCGCATTAGGAAAAGTTGTCCTGTCACCTCTACCTACTCCACCAGAACCTTTATTATTCCTTCTGGCTGGCGATTCAGATGACTCAAAATTATTTTAGCGCAAAGATTTTATTTTTGCGCAAGATACGCAAGTTTAATTCTTGCTACCGAATGACGTCATTTGGAGCAACTAAAATTTGCGATCTCGCATCTGATAGACGTAATTTTGAAACTACATTCAAAATACAAGGTCAAGTGTACCGTAAAATCGGTTCATTGATGCCAATACCTGATCAGGATCCGAAATTTTTTCAAATTTATTTTATGGACAATTGAGAAGAGCGCGTAACAATTCGATGCGAGTATAATTTTATTAAACAAGCAGATGAATTGAGCAGAGCAATTGTGATATTGCTGGATGTTTTTTAGAATCAACTAAATCAATTGATTAAAAGAGTTTTGCCACGATTGCAACATGACAACTATCAAATTGTGATAAAATCCGACAAAGTCCCATTAGGTGAACAAGCTAGCAGATTCAACGCTCCAAATCGTGATGAGGTTGCTGTTATTATGACAAAAGAGCTATTAAAATTACGCGGCGAGACAACACTGTTAGGAAGTTTTCAGATCTTCGCCGCTCATGTGACGCACTGCAATATCTATTAATATTTTGGCAGGGGCAATATGAATATCACTTTAACATCAAAGAGTGCTATCCAAATACTGATAAATTTGACTATTAACTATTTATTCTATCCTCAGTGTGGATTAACACTCTAAAAATCATAAAAATATTAACTATTTACTTTCTTATTTAATGATGGTAATGGAAACACTCCAAGTATCTTAGCTGCCTGTTTTCCATGAACTAAAGCTAACAAGCTAGTTTGCTCTAAGCTTTGATTAAGGCAATGATCACTTTAATACTGTCACGTGGTACGAAGAAATTTTATCCATATTATAACACAGTTAAAAAATTATTACACATTAATACTATCTTTAGCTGTTTCAAGATTTCTCATACAAACAACAGGTATAAGGTAAGTTAAATAAATATTATGATAACAGTATCTATGATAGTAATTATCTATTTTACTGCTACAATAGTTCACGTTATTTCACGTTTTAGCTTAATCTATTTTATAACTTATATTATTTTTTATTATTGTAGAAGTTGCTGCGTTTAAAACCTTAAGAATATCACTAGTTTTCAATAGTTACTCTTATAATATTACAAATCAGTATTTTAACTCCATAAACATGTGATAAGTACAAAACGTATACTAGAATATTTTTATAGCAAGAATAGGATTATAGTAAATTATAGTAATAAAACTGTGAAACATATTCATAGTAAAGAATTTTGTAGCTTTTGATGTAATCCACTCTAATACACATCATATGATGAATCTTGTTAATTCAAACTCCAAATAAGGCAGTGCGCAATCAAAAACCAAATATAAAAATGTTTCCTTAACAAAATTCGCAACTTTTTTTGTTTAGTCTAGCTTTATAATAAATTACGCAAAAATAATAGCTTCTCAAAATTTCCTACACATAACAGTTTAAACAGCGGAACTCAATTATTATTAGATAATAATTAATTTCTCTGAATTAAAATCGAAGCCGGAACCGGAGCTTACATTAAACGATAGTATGGAAGTAAGATAGATATGTGAAGTAAGATGAATATATATCATATTACATAAATATTAATGTTAGTAATATATAATGTACAATAATTTGTAGTAATTTTCATAAAATGTTAATTTTAATATTAATTTATACAGGTCAATAAAATGCGAAATGTAGAAAAACTTGTCTTGTAAGATATGTGTTTTTTATAGCCATTTAAATATTTAACTGTAAGTGTAATGTTTTGTGAATACTTTGCTATTTGTTGCATTTAATATTCATATTATTTCTTTCTTTTTATTGGGATACTGTTTGTTGGGATATGTAAAAATGAAATGGGACGAATAAGGCAGGATTAAGCAACGAGTGTTTTAACATTAGGTTCCTATGATTCCTGGAGTTTCCTCTGGATACACAGCCATAATAATAATAATAATAATAATCTATCTATCTATCTATCCATGAACAAATAAATGTAAAAATTAAGGATTGGAGAAGAAAAGAACTACATGGTAGGCATATCCACGATCTAGAGCAAAATTTCATAGATTTAGATGCGTCAAATAAATGGTTACAAAAAGGTTACCTGTTCCCTGAAACAGAAGGTTTTTTAATTGCTATTCAAGACCAGGTTATCAATACAAGAAATTATAAAAAATATATACTTAAAGAATCAATAGAATCAGATTTATGTCGAAAATGTCACAGAATGCCAGAAAATATACAACATATTACAGGAGCTTGCCCTACTCTAGTTCAAACAGACTACACGCATCGCCACAACCAAATAGTTAACTACATACATCAAAAACTTGCACACAAATATAACTTCATAAAAACTCCACTAAAACCTTACTATGAATACCAACCCAACCCCGTTTTAGAAAATGAAGGAATAAAAATATATTACGATAGAGCAATTCTTACTGATAAAACGATCCATTACAATAGACCGGATATAACTTTAGTTAACAAATCATCTAAAACAGCTTACTTAATTGATGTTTCTGTTCCAAACACACATAACTTGTTAAAAACTATTACGGAAAAGATCAATAAATATACAGAATTAAAAGAAGAAATAATTAGAATCTGGAATTTAAATAAGGTTTTTATTGTCCCTGTCGTGCTTTCCACTACCGGAGTCATACCTAAACACTTTGCCAAAGTTTAAAAATTCTGGATTTACCACCTCTCACATACATCACCATGCAAAAAGCTGCTATTTTAAATACCTGTCGAATAGTACGTAAGTTTTTAGCATCTGGTAATGAGCTGACTGACAGTACTGACTGACCTTTTCACTCCCCAGAAACACTTGGTCATTGACCCGTGTGACTGGTATATTTGCCCCATTATTCGGGAGATAAATAGAATAAAAAAAAATAATAATACTTTATTACACAAAAACAAAATTCAACACTTTTCTAACAATATTTTAGAATTAAAAGAAAATTATGTGCAATGGCGGCCTTATCGCTGTAAGCGATCTCTTACAGGCAACTATTATATTTAATGTAATAAAATTTACGAAAAAAACATCCAGAAAGGTGCAAAAAGTATTGCGTTACAACTATTAAATTGTTTACATACATGCAGACATGTACACACAAATAAATACATACATATACATATATACAAACATACACATATATATACATACACACATATACATATATACATACATACATATACATATATACACAAATTTACATAAGAAAGTTACATAGGACATACAAACAGGATATATGTAGAATAAATATGAGATTATCAGCTTATAGATAATTCTAGATAGTGTTGTTTGAGACGGCGTTTAAATATCGCTACAGATTTGGACTGTCTTACTTTGAGTGGCAGCTCATTTCATAGTTTTACTGTCTTAACTGTAAAAGAGTCGCCATAGCATTTTGTACGGCACAAAGGTATCTCTAGGATGTTGTTAGTACGGGAACGAAGGTGTTGAGAGTGAGTGGCACTTGACCCCAAGAGCTTGAAGCGTTCCTTGAGGTATAAAGGAGTAACAGGATTATAGAGAATGGTATAAAGGAGAGTGAGGGAATGTAAGTTGCGTCTGTGTTTTATCGTCAGCCACTTTAGTTGGCTGCGAAACATGGTCGTACTTTCTCAGTCCAAAAATAAATCTTATTATAAGATTTTTAAGACGCTCAAGTTTATTAAGCAGCTGTTGAGATAAGTCGAGATAGCAGGAATCAGCATAGTCAAAGATTGGAAGGAGAAGAGTGTGAGCTAAGGAGATTTTGGTTTTAATCGGTAAAAGATTCTTCCATCTTCTCAATCTAGCGATGGCAGAGAAAATTCTACGACTAAGCTCAGAAACGTGATGTGTCCAGGAAAGTGCGCCATCCATCCTCATTCTCAAATTCACAACACTCGCACTAGGCTCCAAACAAACATTGTCTAATGTAATCGATAGTGAAGAAAATTGAATTTTAGACAATTGTTTAGAGTTACCAAATATACACACCTGTGACTTACATGGATTTATAGATAACTCAAAAGATTTACACCACATACTTATTATATGTAGGTCGGAATTAATCCGAACGATTGCACTAGAAATATCGTTGTTGGGTATTGTGGCATAAATTTGTAAATCGTCTGCGTAGAGGTAATAAGAAGACAATATGTGTGGGGTGAGAGTGTTAATGAAAATGGAAAATAATAAAGGTGAAAGCACACCACCCTGCGGGACGCCAGCGTTAATGTAGCTCGTCGAAGACTGTCTGCCATCCAGTTTAATGCTTTGTCTGCGGCCATGAAGATATGATGAAAACCATTCAGTAGCAGTTGACGAAATTTTAATGGATTTTAAAATTACAAGTAAAATATCAAAGTCAATGGTATTAAAAACATTCGTAATAATAATAATAATAATAATAATAATAATAGTTTATTTGCTCGAATATGGGTTAACAAAGGTATTTCATAGATTTTCAGTGGTCCAACATATTCTGCCGATTTGGCGTGCAAATATTTTTAATAAACTAAAAAAAAAAAATACTATTAATGAATTTACTACAATTACAAATATAAAGTTTATGGTTTTACAATTTAAATAAATAATTATCAATATCATCATTATAAGTAAATAGTTATTTGTCAATTAATCCAAATAAAATTACAATATTATTTATAATTTAAAATTTGTCGTTAAAAAATTCATTTATACTATAATACAGTTTATCTATCAGTAATTTAAAACAAAAATTCTTAAATAAATTTAGAGACAATTCTTTACAATTTCTGGGCAAGTGGTTGTAAATGCGTATGGCCATGCAATATACATTGTTGTGATACAAAGCTAATCGTTGAGCTGGAACATACAGTTTGTCCTTAAATCTGCTACACGTATTCATTACATCACAATTTCGTTTAAACAAATAAATATTTTTATGAACAAATATACTAATTTCATATATGTATAGGCAAGGAACGGGTAATATATTTAGACTTTTAAATATGGGTTTACAGCTCTCAGTGAAATTAATATTATAAATAGTTCTTATACATTTTTTTTGTGTCTTAAATGCAACATGCAAGTCCACAGAATTACCCTATATTACAATACCATATCTTAGCAAAGATTCAACATATCCATGGTAAGCTGTAATTGCTGCTGTAACAGAAACTATTTGGCTTATACGCCTCAATGCATATATAAATTTATCAATCTTGGTACATAAATTTTCAATATGATTCTTCCAGTTACAATATTTATCTATTATTATGCCCAAAAACTTTGTATTATTAGCTTCTAAAAGTCTAGTAAAACAAGTAAAGTTACTTGCTGGTTGTCAACACCGAATCGAATATCATCACAGACTTTATTAAGTGCTGTGACTGCGCTGTGTCCAGGACGGAAACCGGATTGGAAAGGTGAGAGGATATTATTGGTATGCAAGAATAGGTAAAGCTGCTCATAAACAATGCGTTTCAGGACCTTGGATAGGAAGGGAAGTATAGAAATTGGTCGATAGTTGGAAAATGAAGACGAATTGGATATTTTCGGAAGAGGAATAACTAGAGCGTGGCGCCAGACTAGAGTTAAGAGATAACATAATCATACGGCGACTCACGTTGTCATGACCAGTAGCATCCGATTTAATAGCCAGAACATGCTTACGTACTTCTGCTGTCGTAATAGAATTAAAAAGAAAAGAGATGGTTGAAGGTTTAGGGAGAAGGGATAGTGATTGCAGGGTTTTCGACTTAATGCTGTCAGTCATCAGATTGACATTCGTAAAATAATTATTTAGAGATTCTAAATCCGTGCAATTGTTTAAGGTTGATATATGTGTGCGCTTACCTCCTATACCCATCGCGTTCAGGAATTTCCAAGTTTTTGCTGCGTTGCTACGATCAATAGATGACAAGATATATTTGCGTCGGGCATCTCTGCAGGTTCTATTACATCTGTTCCGTAGTTTTTTGTACCTTTGTAAGTTTGCACTTGTAGGATTTTTCTTTGATAAGACTTTGCAGTATTACACAGCCTAGTGTGTGATAAAGCGTGAAGACATAAAAAAATAAAAAAAAAAAAAACAAAATGACAGAACAAAAATTCCCTATCCATTTTTAAATTTAAATTCCTCGTAGGCGAATAGACATAAACAAAAATGTTTTATAAGAATACAAGTTTTGCTTTTTTCTTTTGAGGTATTATTTTTTAATTTCCAGTAATGAAATAAATTGTATGTGTATAAAATAGTATGTGTATGTTCTATAAATATATACATATTTAAATAACACATATAAAAATATCCGCAACGCAATTTGAAACGTTTTGTAAAATGTGCAGATGACCCAGTGGTTAGTAGCCATGCGTTCTTTATCACGCCACGTCGAAATCTTATACGCTTTTTACAAATTATTTCTTTGTAGGCGCCTGTTAGAAACCGCTTTATTTTTTCTATCCTTATTGTAGATTAACACTTTATAAAATCATAAAAGTAAACATACATATTAACATATTATTTCCAATCTGTTATCGGTAATCTGAGGTAATTCTAGACAGATAGAAAAATAGATTGGAACCACGGGAACTAAACTTTGTTTCAAGATATCCTGTGCATTGTGAAAGAAGTGCATTGTGAAAGATAGTGTAAAGGAAAATGAGGATATTCAGGTTGTAATGGTTACTCATAATGAATTCTTTTAGGTTGTATCCTTTATTCTGAGATATTTGAATTATTAACAATTTATAAACCAATATTTACAGAACTTATATAATATTTAGTGTCTATATTACACAGTATATAATCACTAATGTTTCTTTAGTTTATGTTGGTTAGATCTAAATTTTGATATAAAACTGTATAAAATAAACATTACTACCGATTTAACTATAATTATTATGCCTATTACAGTAAATATTAAATATAGTTCATAGTATTCAGTCCAGCTCATATCAGCAGCTGGAGCCCTAAGATGCATCGCTCCACCATGTCGTAGGACGTACTCTGTCCACCACACTGCTCGCTCTAGTGGCGTTTGCGGCTGATCGTACATCATATTATGAAGCTTTACAATATTATTACGATAACTGAAAGTAAATATTTGAAATATAACATTTTTAAATATTTTTTAATTCTGTACCTAGATTGAAAGAATCAATATATACTAAAATGATGTTAAATCTTAGAGTAGGCAAAATTTGCTAGTAAAATTGTATTATTGCGCTATCAGCTTTTATACAAAAAGAATAAAAGCATGAATTCAACTAAGTTAGGTTCTAACTTTGTATGTCACCATCACTTTGAAGTCGTTGCCGTTAATCATCATTAGATTTTATATCAAAAATGTTAGTGTTAGCTAAGTTAGAAACAATAATTTATCGAGTTCGTACGTACGTGTAAAAATATCATTAAAATAATAATTTTGTCATATAATTTCTTCTCGGTATCATTAATATGAGTAAATTTGAAAAAATACCTATTGTCCTCAATTATAGTATGGATAGCATTTGTCAAGGTTTCCTCTGTTATAGTTTCCATAAGCACTTTTTTTCCAATTCGAAAGTGTTCATAGTGTTCAGCATTATACCATTGATCACCAAGCATGGGTATAGCCACAAGTGGTACCCCAGCCGCTAGAGCCTCATCAGTCGATTGCAAGCCTCCCTGAGTTATAAATAGCTTAATGTTTGGATGGCCTAGAAGAGAAATGTCTTAAGAAATATTTATAATATCTAATATTATAATTTCAGTATTTTTTTTTTTACTTATATTTATACTCATGTTATAGTACTTGCCGTATGTCGTTACTCATATAAAAATATACTGTGCAATTGATATTGTACAAATATTTAAGTAAATTAAAAAAAATAAGAACAAATATGTATTGTAAAGAACAGAGCTGCATGGTAAAGGTTCTTTTTCGAGTAGGAGGTTCCTTAGGTAGACATTTCCAAGCGTGTGTACTATGTCCATTTCTTTGGTATGAATGACAGAACAAACAGATAGGCAGTCTTTAATAAACGAATTGTTTTATTTCACCAGAGATGTGAGAGGGAAATAAGCTAAAATAATTAATATAATGTTTTTAAAGTGGGGTAAGCAAATAAAATAACAATATTAATTCTATCATAGCAATTGAAACAATTAAAAAAGATTACTCAATAAATCAATAAAACTCAAAATATTGGTCATGTGCCAAATAACAATGGCTAATGTCAGATTGTCGGTCACTGTTGGCTTCGAAGTTTTATATTATTTATTTATGTATTAGTTGTAAGTATTTTATGTTTCATTGTGTAAGGCCCTGTAGACCTTGATATCGTAAGAAAATTGTTGTTGACAGTCGAGTAGATAAACAGACGCCACTCAACACAAAAAACAAAGTTTATGGTATACGATCTCATAAGGGTTCGGTTATTCCTTGTATCATAATTTTATTTGTTGTTAAATATATTTTTATACTTACGCAATAAATCTGATTGAGGCAACCACTTCGATATTTTTACATTAGGACTGCGTCCTGGAAGTTCATCTTTTTCCCATTTAAATAAAATATCATATTTCAGTTTAGCGAACACATTGATAAAGATACTCAATTTTTCAGATGGAAACAAAGATGGCTTGACGTTTGTACCAAAGCTTACGTATATAACACCATGTTTTGAGGAATCTAAATAACTTTTTAGTTCCTGAAATTATTTAATAAATAAATTTTATATCTAATATTAATTATAATTATTATGCTATGTCTTTGTTATGCCTAATAGTTTGTTTATTGGCGTAACGTATTTATAGACGAAACGAAGTGAAGTGATAGGATGTGGGACATCTCTGTAGTTGCAAGTAGTTATTTTTATTAGAAGGTAGTAGTATTAGTAGGTAGTTATTTTTATTTTTATGGTAATTAAGAAAATTGTAAATAAATTTGATGGACAGACATTTTATAAATGTCATTTTATCAATCACATTAACCTACTGTCCACTATCTTACTAGCATAAAAATATTCGTGGGCTCATATATAACGACGTTGCTAAAGATCATTACATAGTTTAGGATTCTATATAGGCCATATAAAAAAATATTCATTCAAATAAACAGATTAATAAATATTTAACAACAACTAATTAAACAATGTATAATTCTACTATAAATCAACTTTCTCAATTAAGCAAAACATTTGTATTAATATAAATTTATTGTATCATTCTATATTTAGTTATTTAGAGCTATATTTTATTTATTTTTATTTTTTTTATGTTGAATAAAATTCAAATTCAAATTTATTTTAATTTAGTTTCTAATACAGGAATATCTTCCTTTTCTCTCCTCCTAAAACTTGGTTGTCAAAATTTTTAGGTTAGTATAAATGGAAAAATAAAAGTAGCATAGTTAACCTATGAAGTTTCACTTCTGAAATATATACTTTATATAAAAACTGGTTTTGTATATAACATTTTCAATGTAAATCAAGTATTCACTGTTCGCACATTCCTAAAACTATCTCATACAATATGTTAGGAGAAACTTTCCTGTTTAATCAAACATTATGGCCTTAATAATAGTATTTTTAAGTTCTCTCTGTCAATCCTACCAATACTTACAACTGTATTTATTTTATCTTTTAATTTTAAATATTATATATATTTTCACATACTTTGTATTTCGTTAATTCAAAATATTACAAGCTCTCATTCATTTTTTATAGTTTCACGCTATATCCTGCATGTAGGGTAGCTAAAAGGAACCTAATATTTAGACACTTTATTTCTCGCTTTCTGCCCTTCGAGACATTGCATGTTTATTAGCGGAACCTCGTTCTTTGTCTTGTTATTATAAAAAAACTATATGTATAAAAAAACAATTTTGCTAAAAACTACTTCAAAATAATCAAAAAAATAATAGACTCACTTTACCTGTGGTAAAGGTGCTTCTTCCTTTTGATTTAAGCCACCTAAATAAACGACGTTTGGTGGGACTGGTCGATTAAAATCCCAAATTGGATGCACATTCAAAAATAGCATGTGAACTTTTTTTTCTAATTCAGAAAAAGATGGTATATCAGGTCCAAAATACTTCTTTAATCTCTCCTTCTGTTGATGTTCTTGATTTAAAAATATTTGATCTGATTTGAAGTGGAGGCGTAAATTTGATATTTTTTCCCAAAATGTTAAATTGAAAACTCTTTGAAATATTGGGTTAGGAAAGACTAGAGGATGTGTAGGCGCTCCCACCATCTCAAAAGCTCCAAATACGCCACTGAAGGAGCTAAATGAAATAACAGGTGCTTTATATAAATGACAAAATAGCAACGATAACTTTGTCGTTGCCTCAATAAATATTAAATCATATTTTCTGTTCGTGTCATTTAGCATTTTTTGAACTGCATTAGATTTCAGCTGTTCTTCTAAGACATTTAATAGCACATCAGGTACAAGATTCATTAATTTAATTTGGTCACTCATTCTCCCACTTTCTTTAATAAACTCATCCCATATCGCATATGATATGTCATGAACGTCTATTTCGGTGAAATTTGGTAGCATCTTTCCACTAGGAAAAGCTGGGTCGGTAGTTATCACAGTCACTTCATGGCCCCGTTTGGCCAGTTCTATCATTACAGGACGAAATACTACTTGATGACTTACTGCAGGTATTGGAAATACTCCAAGTATCTTTGCTGCCAAGTTCCCGTAAACGAAAGTTAATAGGCAAATAAATATTTTTGTTGAGGTCTCCATTATAACACAACTAATAATTAATTTTCTTAATAGTATCTTACAGATTTCCGGGATCCTTCATAAGAAAACGAAGTGTAGTATTATGATAACAATATCTATGATAATAATAATGCAATGTAATGATGCTACAAGTGTGTACTGATAATTATATCAGTTTGGGAGTATAGTTACGTAAAAAAAATGTTACGTTAAATAAATACAATAGGACTGTCTCTCTGGCTACCACATAATAGATAAAACTTGAGTGAATAGCCACATTTTCTTTTATATTTTTTATATTTATATGTATATATGTGTGTGTATATATATATATATATATATATATATATATATATATATATATATATATATATATATATATATATATATATATATATATATATATATATATATATATATATATATATATATATATATATATATATATATATATATATATATATATATATATATATATATATATATATATATATATATATATATATATATATATATATATATATATATATATATATATATATATATATATATATATATATATATATATATATATATATATATATATATATATATATATATATATATATATATATATATATATATATATATATATATATATATATATATATATATATATATATATATATATATATATATATATATATATATATATATATATATATATATATATATATATATAATATATATATATATATATATATATATATATATATATATATATATATATATATATATATATATATATATATATATATATATATATATATATATATATATATATATATATATATATATATATATATATATATATATATATATATATATATATATATATATATATATATATATATATATATATATATATATATATATATATATATATATATATATATATATATATATATATATATATATGATATATCAAAAACTCCAAACATTTTCTCAGGTTTAATATTTTTCTTATCTCACAAACAATTTTAGTATTTCGGGAATATGGAAGGTACATAAAGATTTGCGTATATATTGTCTTCGAGCTTTGCATATATTAATGATTCGGTCCCTAAGGATATACTCGTATTGCACGATATAATCTGTTTATACTTTTTCGGTACAAAATTATTTCTTTTATATATTCATAACAATTGTAATTCTAAATTAAATTACTTTTTTTTTCATGAGTACATTCTTATTTTTATACGATATTGTATAATTTGGTGACAGGTTTTTGATTTTTGAAGGTAGATTGTAGTAAGATAATTATGACGAAACGAATAGTTGAGTGTCATAGATTCTTCACAAATTTACGGCTGATCATTTAAAATTGACGGTGGAAAACACTAAATTTATACAATTTCTTATAGCAAATGCTTAGAGCCTAAGTCTCAATACTGAATTTTTTTATTTCACTGAGTCTACGGTGTTTTTAGGAATAAAACTGGGTTTGATACTTCAATGAGGCACCAACCAATCTTCCCCTGCGAGTAAACTGATCTCTGGTGACAGAGGATAGGGTCCGGTTACAGATGAAAGTATTGTTTGAATCGTTTGTTTTAATTATGTTTATAGCTTCTTGTCCCATGGATATTAATAAAATTTAATGTTATTAACATCCGTCTTTAAATCAACAAACTGATCATTGTACCAAATTTACAAATTTAACGTCATGGTAATGCGTATAATGTAAATTGTATTTTTTTTGTTATTAGGTTAGAAATTTTAAAATAAAAACACTAACTATATATGTAACATAAGTCTAAAAAAATTCTAGATTTTTATGATGCATGTTCCTCTTTTAAATTTACCGTTTCAAAACCATATTTTATTTGTTATCCGCTGATAGATAGCTTCAACTTAGAGTTGGACATTTGAAACTATCATGTGAGGGAGAAAGACAAGTTATTATTGGAGAAGAAGTAAACTTATCCTGACGTTCAGGCTAATATAAACAGAACGAGATTAATCCAAGGTAGCCCAAAATTTTGCTATGGTAGTTTGCACAAGACATTTAAATTATTTTTAGTATTAAGGATGAGAAATGCTTGCTATGCTAGTTGTGATTGGGGAATTAAATGGTGACTGATATGTGTATTATTTCTATATTTTATTAAGATTTACTCTTATATATATATTTTTTTTAGCTTCACGCTTTATACTGCACATGGCAGGGTAGGCAGAGGGAACTTCAGGGACCGTAGGAACCTAGTGTTAAGACACTCCGTTACTTAGTCCCTAATAATTTTTAAATTATAAGGGAGTATACTAATAATTTATAAATATTTTTTAGATTATCTCTTTTCTCTTTTTTAAGAAGTACAGACAAAATATAAAAAAATGAAATTCATTAAGGACACTAAGAAAAAAAAAGTCAATGAATCTTGAATTTTGTAAGTCAATAATTAATAATTTTTATTCTATTTAAGAATAAGCAACGCGGTTACATTATCAATTAAATGTAATTATTTAGTCACATATTACTAAAGCGGTGAGGTAACTTTTTTCACTCAATATGGAATATTTGATGCAAATTAGGCAGAAAATCGGAAACATAGTGGAAATTAGACAGAAATGTCTTGACAATCGATTCCTTCTGGCTAACCGATAGTATGCATGTCCCAACAAGGTACTTATTTAGTTTTAATTTGAAAAATGTTGTGTGTAACACTTCACTTGCAAACGCAACTTAATAAGTCTTTTCACATAATATTCAAACTTTAACATATTTGATACGATATCCATTATTCATAATTGTATTGCCATAAACAATTATATCACAAAAGACAGCGAGTCAGAATTATTAGGAAACCTTCTATTACTATTATTTTTAATGTTGTTTTTGTTTTATTTTGTTAGATCTAAATTTTGCTATAACATTATATAAAGTAATAATTATTATTGCATTAGCTACTAATGTTAAAACTAGTACAAATAGTATTAAATTTAAGTCATAGTATTCAGTCCAGGTCATATCAGCAGCTGGAGTTCGAAGATGCTTCGCTCCACCATGACGTAGTACATATTCTGTCCACCACACTGCTCGCTTTAGTGGTGATTGCGGCTGATCGTACATTATATTACGAAGTTTTGCAATATTTTCACGGTAGCTGTAAAATAAAAAAAAAAGTAATTTTCCCTGTAACCACTTTTGGTGTTAATACAAATAAAAATTATAATTATTATTTATATATAATATTATATAGATATTAGTCATGTAACTAATGTCACATTTTTAACATTTGCGAGTACGAATGCGAATACGTGCTATCGACATTCGCGAATGCGAATTTTTATTTTTCTGATTTTCATTATTCGCAAAACATTCACAGATTTTTTTGCGAACGCGAATGAGAATACGAATACGAATGCGTTAAAATATGCCAATATTCGCGGATGCGAATGTGAATACGTATATTTGTAACATCACATATTATCAAAATACTTATGCAAAAAAATTAGAGCTTTTCTAAATACACCTGTTCCTGTCATCTTAATTTTTTTTATAAAAAATCTTTAAAATTAAAAATATTACAAGATATATTATACCTATCATCGTCAATTACAGTTTGTATAGTGCTTATTAATTTTTCTTCTGTTAAAGTTTCCAAGAGTAGATTCTTTCCAATATTAAAACGAACATACTGTTCGGCATTAAACCTTTGGTCTCCAAAGACCGGTATTCCCACAAGTGGAACACCAGCTGTTATAGCCTCGTCAGTCGATTGTAGACCTCCTTGAGTTATAAATAACTTAATATTTGGATGACCTTAAATATAAGATATTTTGGCATTATTTCTATTGGCATTTTAGTATACCTAAAATACTTATGGAAAATATCAATATTTTTTTTTTATTTTTTAATTTAAATGAATTTGAAAAAATATTAAAATGTGGTTAATAATTATTTATTAAGTTAAATGTGATTATAATGAAGTTTATTTATTTATTCAATAGTACTTTGAGATATTCAAAACTCCTTTATTAAAAGTAATTCCTATATTTTCTTTTAAAATCACTAATGATTATTACAAAAAAATTATATACTTACGCAATAAATCTGATTGTGGCAGCCACTTAAATATTTTCACATTTGAGCTTCTGCTAGGAAGTTCATCTTTTTCCCATTTAAATAAAATGTCGTATTTCAGTTTAGCGAAAACATTAACAAATATTCTCAATATTCCATGTGGAAACAAAGATGGCCTGACGTTTGTACCAAAGCTAACATATATAACGCCATGTTTTGATGAATCAAGATAACTTTTTAATTCCTGAAATAAAACGATACATCATACTAGTTATTATAAATGGATTTAGTACAAAATATATTTAAATAAAATAATTTGTGTAGTAAATAAGTAGTAAATAAAGAAAACCCTTGGTGACGAAATTCCTTGGTTGGGTTGATGGAAGAATATATATATATATATATATATATATATATATATATATATATATATATATATATATATATATATATATATATATATATATATATATATATATATATATATATATATATATATATATATATATATATATATATATATATATATATATATATATATATATATATATATATATATATATATATATATATATATATATATATATATATATATATATATATATATATATATATATATATATATATATATATATATATATATATATATATATATATATATATATATATATATATATATATATATATATATATATATATATATATATATATATAAAATAATAAAATTCATTACCTGAGGTAATTCTTTTTGCTGCTTTTGATGTAATCCCCCTAAATATACAACATTTGGTGGGACTGGTCGATTAAAATCCCAAATGGGATGCACATTCAAAAATAATAATTGAATATTTTTTTCTAATTCAGAAAAGCTTGGAATATTACCACCGAAATAGGATTTCATCTTTTCTTTAACTTTAGGTTCGTGAACTGTAAACATATGTTGTGCTTCATAGTACAGTCTTAATTGGAATATTTTTTCCCAAATTGTTAAATTGAAAATTCTCTCATTCATAACATTAGGATAAACAAGTGGATTGGTAGGTGCACCCACCACCTCAAAATCCCCAAAAATGCCACTCACTGAACTAAATGAAATAACAGGTGCTTTATATAAATATGAAAATAGTATCGCTGGCTTTGCTGATGATTCAATAAATATTAAATCAAATTTTATATTTTTATCCTCAAGTAAATTTTGTACATCTTTTGATTTTAATTGTTCTTCGAAGACATGCAACATGAACTCAGGAAATATTTTTAATATTTTAAATGGATCATTCAAATTCCCATATTTTTTGAAAAACTTATCCGCTTGTACGTACGATATATCGTGAACGTCTATTTCTTTAAAATTTGGTGGTGCTTTTCCATCAGGGAATGCTGGATCAGGAGTAATTACAATCACATCGTGGCCTCTTTTGGCTAGTTCTATCATAACAGGACGAAATACTACTTGATGACTTATAGATGGTGTCGGAAACACTCCAAGTATCTTTGCTGCCATGTTTCCATGAATAATAATTACTTAAACAAATAAATATTTTAGACGTTAGGCACATTATTACACAAGTATTAAATCGAATTTTAATATATCACAAGACTAATATCACTTCAACACTGCGTTATCGTTTATCAATATATATGATAGCAATTTTTATGATTATACTTCAAGTATTTACGTAGACTACGTTTAGAAATAAAAAATTCGGACAAGAATATTTCTAATCCTATTTATAGTAGAGTGATGTAATCTCATATGCAAAATCTTATTCGTGCCAAAAATTCCTCGTGATTTAAAATGACAGCTCAATGTAAAAACATTGTCTTCCCAGACTCATTATAAAACATGTTACTATTGTAATTCTTAAATTTATAAAATCAAATTAATCGAAAAAACGTGTACATAAAATAGTGATCTTTCTGTTAGATTACATAAAATGAAAATATTTAACGAATGCGTTAGCAAAATATTTTTCCTCAATTTAATAAAAACAGTGCCATTGTTTATAAATGGAGAAAATAGTGATTCAGACAACTATATACCGGTATCTATATTGTCATCGCTGAGCATTTTTTTTATTTAATCTTTATATCTTGGCTTACAATCCAATTTACCAATAGTATTCTTTAATAATACACTATATAGTTTTATTACTTACAGGTCTACGGAAGATGCAGGAGTTGCGGTTCTAAATACAAGTTCAGCAAGTTTCTATAAATAATGTAAAATCATTCGGTTGTTATCACAAGGATGGAATTTGGGGCCTTTTTATTTTTAGTATATATAAACGATCTTCCTTTTTGCTAAAAAAACATGTGATATTGTATTGTTCGTTGATAATTCTTTGATCTTTAAAGTAAACCGTAGTGGTAATAAAGATAATTATGACGAAGCGAATTGCTTACTACAGCAAAATTTTCTCTGTTATAATGCTAATAGTTTAGTAATTACTGCGAAAAAACCTAAACGAACAGAATTTACTAAGCTAAAAGATAAGAAATAAAACTCAACTATACTCAATTGTCAAATTACTAATTTCGCTGACTCTAATTGTTTTTTGGAAGAATTTTAGTTTCGAGATTTCAATGAGGAACTCACCTTCGTCCACTTATTTTAGTTATTTTCATAATATCTTGTTTACCGATGGAATATTGTTTGGAACAGTTCTCCACATGTTATATCATAAAACTCCACAAAACTTACATACATACATACATATCTTCACGCTCTATCCCTAGCGGGGTAGTCAGAGACAACGGAGCGCCAAACGCTGCGGTCTCTGCATACTTCTTTCGCCTCGTCCATGTGTCATTAACCTCTTCATACATCCAGGGGGTCCTCATGCTTTTTACGTGTCCCCGCTGGTGTGAAAAGTGGTGACGAATGCAGCATTAGGGACCGCGACCCCGCACGCCATATCCAGAATAGCGGGAAGTGGAGGACGGAGCTACTTTATATTTATTTTGGATAAAAAAAAGAATTTCTCTTTTTTTATCCAAAATAAATATAAAGTAAGGATATATTAATTCCAAAGTACATTATTTATTCCAAGAATGTTATATGGATATCAATATATAACTTTATTTACAGTTCATGCTCATTCAGGAGGCCAAGCGCACTAGTTGTAAAGTTATTGTACGCTAACATTTAAAAAGTACAACTTTTGAGTTTCTCGTCAGCTCTTCTTAGCATCACTCCCTTCCATTCGGAAGGGAAGTAGCTTGTAGTAGAACTGACAATACCTGACACTAATTAATGATATGAATGCTTTTGTATCAGTATATTTAAATAAAGAAAATTCTATGAAGAAATATTCTATCTATGCTTACTACACATCTTTAAAGTATTGAAATATCATCAATAATTTTATATCAATAACATCCGTCGTTAAAATAATTACAAATTGTACGCTTGATTTGCAAAATAAACAATATTGTGGTACATATTATATATATTTTATTTTTTTGGTAAGGATTTTTATGACAACACCTCTAAATATACATGGAAAATCTTATAAAATAAAATAGATTTAGACTTTTTATATTACTTGTTCCTCTTTTAAATTCACCTTTTTAAAATAATATTGAATTTGTTATCCAGTAATAAATGACTTCAATCTTAAGTAAACGTTAGATGAATTGGAGAAGATAGACAAGTTATCATT
The DNA here is from genome assembly GCA_037178615.1 of Dione vanillae. NCBI lineage: Eukaryota > Metazoa > Arthropoda > Insecta > Lepidoptera > Nymphalidae > Dione > Dione vanillae. The sequence continues at coordinate 1,664,456 of JAZFAU010000246.1, forward strand.
AAATAAGTCAGTTTATCATGACATTCATGCAGTCTAATGCATACAGAATAAGTAACAAATCTAATGTAGCTTAAAATTTTACCATGGTGGTTTGCTTATGGTTTATATATAAGAATTACTTCACTTAAGAAATCATTATGTTTTCGTTTCGTGGCAATATTTTTTTTTAGTTTAATTATTTTTTTTTTATCATTATTTTATATAATATTGATGAAGATTGTGAAACGCTTAGAGAAAAAACTACTTAGCAATCCTTAGTTGTGGGCAGCATTGTAGAAATAGGAGTTCCGTGCAGCGCCTGGGACTTGCGACCTAAGCGTAGGTTTATAGGATCCCCTTAAAATGCATTAACGCTTACTGTCAGTGTCCGAGCTCCTCTGCCAGCGCTGATTTCGAAATGCATTCTAAAAATGAATTTTTAACAATTCTAGAAAAACTAAGATCTTTTAGTAAACGATAGAGATTTCGCTGTTATACCTCTCGCTCCTACTAAAATGTTATAAAATAGATTTTATAATATTCAAGGAATAAAAAGATGACAAATATGTTAATTAGTTCTGTACTTCATTAAAATATACTTGTATATTCTAAGAATTAATAAATATTTTTAACATTATCACCTGTCCATTTTTAGGAAATAAATTGACAAACAAAATATAAAAAAATATTTAAAATCATTAACAAAATAAAAAGAACGTTAATGATCGTTAATTTTCAATTATGAAAGTCATCAACAATTTGTATTCTGTTTATGAAGAAGCAACGCGGTTACATTATCAATTAAATGTATTAAGTTAGTCACATTTTCATAAGAATTTTATTTAATAACATTTTTTTAATTTCTCGCTCTAATAACAGACAAATTGAAGCGGGGCGAAGAGTTTCCTCACTCAATATGCAATATCTCAAACATTAGGTATAAAATGTGGTAGAGAGTGTCTTGTCACAAGGACTGCTCCTTCTCTGTATCCGATTATATGCAGGAAATGTTGTCCTTACAAGGTGGCCCCTTTAGATTAGAATTTTAGTAAGCAATTCAAATCATATTAAGCCAAACATATGTAAAATATAATTATTATTGTTGCGGACGACCCTTTACATTTATTTCTTTGAAACGATCCGATATTCAATATTTATAGTTATATTAATGGTAATGCATGCTTATGGAAGCATTTATATCATAGTAGACAGGGCGACAATATAATTGGAAGCCTTCTGTTATAAAACATTTTAATTTTGTTTTTCCTTAATTTTACTAGATTTAATTTTTTTTATAACACTGTGTAAAGTGATAATTACTATTGCTTTAACTATAAATATTAAAACTATTACAAATAACATTAAATTTATTTCATAGTATTCAGTCCAGGTCATATCAGCAGCTGGAGTTCGAAGATGCTTCGCTCCACCATGACGTAGTACATATTCTGTCCACCATACTGCTCGCTCTAGTGGCGATTGCGGCTGATCGTACATTATATTACGAAGTTTTACAATATTTTCACGGTAGCTGTAAAATATAGAGAATTTTTTTTTCCTGTAACCGGTTTTAGTTTACTAAAAAATTATAATTATTGGTTGGTGGTTTAGTCGATAGGTAATAAAAACTTGTAATTATTCATTATATTTAATATATATTATGACTCCATTGTGTGCCGTTTACCCCATCATATGCCGGAAATACTGTAAAGTTATTAATTTTATATTTTGTTGTTAATATATTTTTTTACACTAATTTCGACGTTGAAATTTTAACTATATTCCCACTGATTAAAAATTACAATTAAATTATTGAATACAAATCATTATTACTTTTGTTTATATACTTGTGCACACCTGGAGTACTTTAATTTGGAATATGTATATATACTTAAAATTCAAAGAGCATGCTCTACAAATACATATTTCTGTTCATCTAATCCTATTTTTTAGTAATAGAAAATCTGTAAAATTAAGAATATTACAAGATATGATATTATACCTGTCATCGTCAATTACAGTTTGTATGGTATTTCTTAAGTTTTCTTCTGTCATAGTTTCCAAAAATAGATTCTTTCCAATATTAAAACGAACATACTGTTCGGCATTAAACCTTTGGTCTCCAAAGACCGGTATACCCACAAGTGGAACACCAGCTGTTATAGCCTCATCGGTCGACTGTAGACCTCCTTGAGTTATAAACAGCTTAACATTTGGATGACCTTAAATGCAAAATATTATTATTATTTCAGTTACTATTTTATCAACCCTAAAATACTTAAGAAAAATTTTAATAAAATGTTATATTTTTATATTTATGTAAAAATATTAATTATATCTTACTTGTTCTCTAAAAGGAGTCTCGACAAGTTTTTTAGGATTAGGATTTTGTTGTACTTTTTATTGAACTAAATAAATATATGAAATAAAAGGTTATCAAAATTTTTATTACAGAGACGGACTCGTAGATCTCTTTTAGTCAAACCGTAGCATATATATATATATATATATATATATATATATATATATATATATATATATATATATATATATATATATATATATATATATATATATATATATATATATATGCACGGTTGTGATTATGTTTATTTGCTTTGGTTATTTAGTTATTTATGAAACAGAATTTACTTACGCAATAAATCTGATTGCGGCAACCACTTTTGTATCTTCACATTTGAGCTTCTGCCTGGAAGTTCATCTTTTTCCCATTTAAACAAAATATCATATTTCAGCTTAGCGAAAACATTAACAAATATCCTCAATATTTCAGGTGGAAACAAAGATGGTCTGACGTTCGAACCAAAACTGACATATAGGACTCCATGTTTCGATGAATCGAGGTAAGTTTTTAATTCCTGAAATAAAAGAATACGTCATATTAGTTACAGCTGTGCTAAAAACTAAAATATTACTATGCTATATTAATTGACTTAGTATAAATTATAGTTAAATGAAATCATCAAATAGAAAAATTAATACCAATTGGGGGCAATCGGGTGGATGGAACAATTTGGTTTTTCGTTTTTTGCTGTATTTATTATTATTTTTGCTATATTTATTAGCATGTAAGCTACTTTTATCCTAGAATTTATATGGGATCTAGATATACATAGAAAAACCACGCTGTCTGCTAGAGTTATATATAATAAATAAAAAATGTAATAGGAAATTACCTGGGCGGATTGCAAACAAACGAGGTACTGTTTAAAAATATTTAAAAATTGTTACTTTATTACCTGAGGTAATTCTTTTTGCTCCTTTTGATGTAACCCACCTAAATATACAACATTTGGTGGGACTGGTCGATTGAAATCCCAAATAGGATGCACGTTTAAAAATAACAATTGAATATTCTTTTCTAATTTAGAAAGACTTGGAATGTCGTTTCCAAAATAACGCTTGAACTTTTCCTTGACTTTGAGTTCATGAACTGAAAACATATGTAGTGCTTCATAGTACAGTCTTAACTGTGATATTTTTTCCCAAATTGTTAAATTGAGAATTCTTTCATTTATAGGATTAGGATAAACAAGTGGATTGATAGGTGCACCCACCACCTCAAAATCCCCAAAAATACCACTCAACGAACTAAATGAAATAACAGGTGCTTCATATAAATATGAAAATAGTATAGCTGCCTTTGCTGATGATTCAATAAATATTAAATCAAATTTTATATTTTTATCCTCAAGTAAATTTTGTACATCTTTTGATTTTAACTGTTCTTCGAAGACTTGCAACATTAACTCAGGCAATATAGTTATTAATTTAAATGGATCAATCAAATTCTCAAGTTCTTCTAAAACCTTATTCGCTTGGACATATGATATATCGTGAACGTCTATTTCCTTAAAATTTGGTGGCGTTTTTCCATGAGCAAATGCTGGATCAGGAGTAATTACTGTAACATCGTGGCCTCGCTTGGCTAGTTCTATCATAACAGGACGAAATACTACTTGATGACTTATAGATGGTGTCGGAAACACTCCAAGTATCTTTGCTCCCATGTTTCCATGAATAATAATTATTAAAAAAATAAATAATTTAGACGTAATACACATTTTAACACAAATATAAAATGTAATTTAAATATATCTCAAGACGTTATGAGATTATTGGTTTCTGTTCTTTTATATTAAATATTGAAGTGGTACAAATACCACTTACTGCTATCGTTTATCAATATATATGATAGCAATATTTATAATTATATTTCAAGTATTTACGTAGATTACGTTAAGAATTTAAAATACGGAACAAGAACATTTCTAAACCCACTTGTATCAGAGTGCTGGAATCTCAAAAGCCAAATCTTTTCCGTGCCAAAATTCCTCTTGACTTAAATAGACAACTCAAGGTAAGTAAGGAACATTTTATGTCTTCCCAGACCCCCAAGTTAACCGTCGTTATCTTCAAGTATAAAGTTCCCTATCTATATCCGCGCCGTTTTTACGTCCGCCGTGGAACCCTAAAAAGTGGATAAAAATCATCGATAGTTATAACGTGGTCGTAAATCAGAGAGCCAATATTTCTTTGAAATCGCTATGCTTAGGGTTGTACAAATAGTCTTAACATTAGTTTTCTAATATAAACTATTGCAACAGTTGCATTGAAACGTGTATAAATAAAGAGAGCCATTTATTAAAATTGTTGAAAAAAATAAAAGATAAATAACTCATTTCTCATATTTAGGAAAAATATTGAAATATTTTAAAATAACGCACTTAAATTAAATGGTCAACACTATCCTGTTAATCCAGTGTACCTCAAAGAAAAAAAATTGTTCTGGTTATCGAGCATGCTTCACTCTAAGCACATCCGTTCCTGTAACATCAATTTTACCCTCTATCCCGCACCGATGATACGGAGATGCTTTTACTGTAAAAACCGTGATTTTTCGAAATTTTAATTCGAAGATTTTAGTCGATAGGAATATTTAAAAGTAAACCTAAATAGTCCCACCTTGATAAGTTTTAGTAATCGCCATACTTATGTTTGTTTATGTATATTGTGTAACATACATAAGAACACTGGATTTGGTCATAAATAAAAAATTGCCAAAGCCTTATCTCACAGTGATCACTTAGGATCACTAGGTTTCAATAACTTACTGTTCTGCAGTAAGTGATTAGTGTACTCCATGATTTCACTATTGTGGTTTTAAATCTTTTTCAAAACCAATTTAAATTATATTTAAATTAAAAGTATATTAATTTAATTAATCCAGCATTTTAATTCAATTACGTTTAACAAAATCATATATATACTACAATATAAGAAGCGTCCAACCCTAAAATGAGTGTACGTGGAAAGAAAACTAAAGCGTTTTATACAATACATTTATTAAATATTTTAATTTAAATTCAAATATCTTTGTAACTAAGCCAGCTAGGTGAGGTGGAGAAATGCATTTAAAATTACTTCTTTATTCTTCTTTTTTCGCATAAATGATCATAATGAACGAGATCATAATATAAGTTAATATTTTCAATGCCATGTTATTTCAAATGGTATAAATATACTGAGTGTTGTACCGTTACAGTTGTCAGAGAAACGTTTTATACTTTTTATCTAAATTCGGACTTTACGCGAAGAATGGTGGATCGATTCATTTTGACATATTAGTTGCAACTTCGTTTGTATGTTTAAAACCCTAACCGTAGTATTTGAATTTACCACTTGTTGTGATTAAAACTTATACATATGCTCTGCCCTTTCTCCACTGTAACCTAATGCCAAGCTTCGTTTCACGAAGTTTATTTGGCAAAATAAACTTCGTGAAATAATACTTCAAAAAAATGCAATAGATCGTTTAAAGATTTTTTTATTAATAAAAATTCTTAATATATTTAAAGTGATAAAGGCTTTTTACTGTTCGTTTTATTGTAAATTATAATTAACAAGCTTAAATTTATAAACTTCGAAAGTAAATTTCATTTTTTTATCGAAAAAGTAAAAAAAAACTGTTATAAAAGTAGAATAATCAATATACGATGTCCTGTTTCCAATAAATCTCATATAAATTGTGAGTTTCTTTTACCAATGTCGAATTTTAATATATTTTATTTTCACATCAGCGAAAAAACTTTGAAGCGACACATTTTTGTCATTTTATTAAATAAAATACCGAGACTGATCCTTTTCATATATCTAAAGTTGTTTGGAGACTTTCCAGAAGTGTAGATTTGCTTGAAGTTACACCCTATTGCTTTCTATTCAATTGCAAGCTTAAATCAGTTATAAAATTTAATATTTTCACTATTTTTCACATTTACGAGTATTTCGTCAGTGGAGTTACTAAAGTTTAATATTTATATAATTAAAGTCTCTACTACGCATTGTAAATTAAACTCTAATATAGCCCATGTCCTTTAGATAAATTAAACCAAAATAGTAGATTGTACAACTTAAAGAGATGTTCGTTAAACTTTTAATACCAATAAACCATTTGTTTCGTAATAAAACTTAACAACTCATGGTCATATACCATTTTGCTGTCCAAATATGTATGGAGTTATAATTTCAATTTTAAGTTTTTATCTCTGTATGGAACGAGTAAAAAAAATAATAAAAAATATTGCTAGTAACACTTCTTAAACAAAAAATACAGTATGTTTTGTAAAGGAACCTAAAATGCATGAATTATAGTTAAATTGTCTTGCGTTAAAATTCTTACGTTGCCAAAGTCAACGAGCAGACGTAACAACGCGACGTAGGGAATTATAATTTCATTTTAAAAGCTCATATTTTTTACGATTGGTGTGATAAAAGCTTAGTAAGGTTTTATGTGTTTGGTATATTTGAGTTTGTTTTATACTCTTCTCATAAATTATTAATATATTTTTATCAGATAGTGAAAATAAAGATAATGTTACTTACTATAATTTCATTCTGTTGAGAAAATCAAGGTCACAACTTTTTTTTATATAATATACAATTACACACAATACATGAACGCCTCAATACTGGGGAAAGGAAATAACAATTGTTATTACAATCTAATATTAATATTAGGGCTAAATTGGATCGAGCAGCTGGCGAGAGCTAAACGTATTTCAAGCCAAGATTAGGGCAGTAATGGCTACAACACATTAGTAACAAATGTCAAGCAATACACGTCATCAACAGCCACAAGTATATATTTACAAGTATACATAGAAATGGTCAATTTGGTCATCAATACGTAAGATATATACAAAGAATTGGATTCCTGTATGAAGTATCATTGACCTTATGTCTTCTAAAGCTTCTTTTCTTTTTAAACCTATGTCATGAGGATAATTTTATATATATCTATATATATATATATATATATATATATATATATATATATATATATATATATATATATATATATATATATATATATATATATATATATATATATATATATATATATATATATATATATATATATATATATATATATATATATATATATATATATATATGTGTATCCAAATAAAAACTCTTGAGTGAAAAGGATTGTGAAAAGACACAAAATTCTATTTCAAACGTATCATGATCAAAAAAATGTAAAATTGTAAGAACCATATCAAAAAAACGCCCCACTGAGTTTCTTGCGATCTGAATCTGAAGGGAATCAGAAATATATCTTATTTTGAGGACCGTGGCGCAGAGGCGCAAGCGTCTGCCTGTAAACGCGATGGTTTGAGAGTTCGATTCCCACTGGAAGAAATGGATTTTTCTATTTCTATTTTCTTCGCTCTGAAAACTAGGCAAAACGCGGCGTTGCCACTCAACACTCCGGGAACGGAGAAAGCAGGGACTAAGCAACGGAGTGTCTTAACACTAGGTTCATATTGTTCCTGCAGTTCCCTCTGCCTACCCTGCAATGTGCCCGCATAAAGCGTAAAGCTTATTTTGAATATTCTTGGAAAATCTTATTTTAGATAAAATTATTTGAATTTGAACTTGAATTCACTAGTAGAATAAAATTTAAAGTTATTATTTAAAAAATGAACAGACAAAATCCATACACATATTCGCACAATATACAATTTTTAATGAAATAAAAGTTAAAACCTAGTAAACTTCAATATACTTTGCCACCAGAGTCAAGAGTGTATGATGGGTACAAAATGTGTTTATAAACTTAACAAAAATGTATAATATTAAAGTAGTTGTCCTTACTTTTCTTTTTTATGAATACAACGTAATTTAAAAACTATTTTTAGATATTAGCTTTAATGATAATAATTTTAACGGTACGGTGTACATATCTTACTTACTCTGTACGAGGCTTCCTGGAAAATGTTTCTAGTTAGACTAATACCTTAAAATCAATACCAAGAAACAACCATATTATATCATCTACTTGAGTTATTAGTTGTTAATCTTCTATTCTATCCCATCTTCATTTGTACCAATCAATTATATATATTATATAATAATTAAATGAAATTGTTAATTGAATTAATTACAATAATACTACTTAACTGATATATTAATTACACTAGTGGAATTATAGCAGCGTTTCAATGATGTGAGAACTCGTGCTTTGATTAGTGAAGCATGTAAATAATACGAAGTAATGAATTATATATGAATATATCTTATCTTCTTGAAACAAAAAAAAAATAAGATGCTACCATGAAGCAATGGGGAAGTGCAGAAAATTAATATAAGAAATTTTGTAGTGTTAAATTTTTGCCAATTACCAATCAGACAATTTATAGTTCGTATTACAGAACATTTATGTAAAGTATGCCACTTGGCAGCGAAATAGTTCTGCTTTTGTGCTATACTCGCATACTTGCTTCGTGGTCTTATTTATTTATGAAGTACTTTATTACACCTACATAAAAAAAAACCAATAAGGCACAAGGAGTGATAAGCAAACGTGGTGTGAAGGCGACCTTATCACCATAGGTGATCTCCTCTAGGCAACCCCTAGCATAGAAAATAGAAAAAGGTATATAGATATGGAAAGTCTTTTGAGTAAAACGATCGCTTCCTAGAAAGAGAACATTACAGTTCCTTTTGCTTTACAGTATTCCCCAGCATACTGAAAAAGCATATATCTCTACTCACAGCAGCCATTACGACATAGCAGTGTGGGGCCCAACCGGTGAACAGGCCAGTGTATGAGCGGAGAGTGGCCATCCGAATGGTTCGGGGATTTCGCACGATATCCTTCGAGGCGGCGACCCTTTTGGCGTGCTTTCCGCCGTTGGACATCTTGGCGGAGAGGGACGCGAGGGTCTACGACCAGACTCGCGCCCTTCATCAAAGCGGCGGAAGTGCGTCCTACCCTGCCAACGTCCTCGAAGCGCTCAGGTGGCAGGAGAAGCGAAGGGCACACACGACGTGGTACGCCCGTCTCGGCGGAGATCGATACGCGTACAAACGCGTCGTGAGTGCGATGCTGCCGGCCTTCGAGGCCTGGATGCGAAAGCGACGAGCCACCTTTGCCACCACTGCGGGGCGGACCAAGACACTGTCCAACACACGCTGGAGGCGTGTCTCGCGTGGACCGCGGAGAGGCAAGTCTTGGTTCAGCAAATCGGGCGTAATCTCTCCCTGCGAGCAGTCGTGTTGGCGATGCTACGTAGGGAATCGCAGGCGTATACGCAGGCGTGGGAGGCCGTAGTCAACTTCTGTGAGACCGTCATGGTCCAGAAGAAGACTGCGGAGCGGGCTCGGGAGAGAGCCTATCCCGCCCGGTGGAGGCAACCGGCAGGTCGCCTTCACGGCCTCCAAGCCCCAGTGCCCGGGGCGGAATAAATAGGGCACTCCCTCCGGCCGTGGGTGCGGGAGATGGGGGTCTCACGCATCCGTTTTCATACGGCCGAGTGGAAGACCGCACTTCGGTATGTCCCGGACTGCCGGTGTACGCACCAGCGAGGGGTGCGGGGAGGGCAAGACCATCTTCGCCCTCCTGAGAAGGGTTCCGCAAGCCACGAGCGGAGCAACCCATGAGAGAGGCCGCGGACGTGCTGCGAAAGCGATCCCTTAGCCTCTCCCTTTTTCCGTGCTGTGGCGGCTATCGCAGGGGGTTTTAGTGAGTACAATCTCACATAATCCGGCCTCCCCACCCAGGAGTCGGGTATCTATGAAAATTTGCCCTTGCGTCACCAAAAAAAAAAGGCCAGTGTATGAAGCGCCGAATCAATGGAGGCATCACACTCATGACAAGCTTGTGATATATCTATGTGCATTCTGACGAAGGTATAAGCCGAAGCAACAGGTGCTCCGTCAGTACCTCACCAGCCTGAATGTCAAGAAATCTCTTTTAAGTAACTTTTTGCAACACCACCAGACAATTGTCCAAATTCTCTTTTAAACTACTATAAGTAAAGGAGGCAGTCCACCGTGGAGGTGTACCATTGCTCGGCCTGCAACCGAGTATCCAACATCATCTCTTTAGTTAGCACGTTTGTCTGTAGCCCCACATAGCCCACTAGTTAATTTATAAAATTACTTCAACTTTTTAGTTATTATTTAATCAAAATCTTAATCATATTGATTGAGCGCTCTGTTCTCGATTTATTATTAATATATTTATTTTTATGATTTTTAAAGTAACATATTAAAAATACAGAGGATAGAAAAATACTTAAAGAAAACATAAAAATTTGAATGCAGCGGAACTCGAACACGCGCCCTCTTGCTTCTCGCACGGTTCACAAGAAAATTAATACTTAAATTTTTACATGGGATTTTTTTGATACAATTCAGTCAGACTTAATATTTATATATAATGTAGGTTTAAAATATTATAAACATTTTCTAATTGTAATTAAATTCGTATCATTGCATTCACCAACGTCATTTAAAACAAGAATAGCAAAGTAGTAGTAGAGTAGTATGGTCAAACGCATTCACGGTGAACGTATATTATTGTAACATAATGTAATTACTGTAACAGCATTAGCACTTGCATTGATCTCAAAGGAAATCCAGTTAACAGAATATCTCATTGTCACACAATTTAATTGATTATTATTAAATCATAATATAATTTACTAGTAAATTAGGCTCTAGATAATTAATCTACTTAAAAATAATTATTTTTTTACGCTAAAAAAATTGTGTCAATACATTAGATATTGAAAAAAAACTATGAAGGGTAATGTAAAGAATTTAATAAATATTAATCTACCGTATTAGAAAATTTTATTTGCTTGTCTCTTTGACGTTTGCAACTGCTACTAAAATAATATATAGAAGTCATCGCCTCTACGTATTTTTTATTTTTTGTTTGTAATTTTCCAATCCTATTATTAATTTTTACTTACGGTGATTGTCCACAACATTGTTAGCGTGAATGCTATGTTGCCATTCCATTTTCATTTATTGATTTACCAATATTTCGGCTTTTTATTCTTTTATAAAACCATAAATGTTTTAGATATCAAAATGCTGGTGAAAAATGTACATCACGCTGAGCAACTATGTTAAGGCACCATTTTTTTTCAATAAAGTTAAGCTGGACATCATGAGTGTTTCTGTTCTTAGATATAATTTGTGAATGAAAAATCCTTATCACGAGTAATAATTTTGATAAAGAGCAATTTTCTAATTTCTTATAGTTTCACCGATATATTGAGGCCCTACATGACGAGTCATTATTTTTTATTGTTTTATAAGATAATTGAAAGAAAAAGAAAAGGGCTTTAATGTTCTCTCATTTTTGTTATAATAAGAACTAGTCCAGAACCTGACATCTATGATATAAAAAAAGATTTACTCAAATTCGTCTAGAAATGTGCATATATACAAATAAACAAAAACTAAGAAATCATTAATTTATATCAAATTAACATTCTACATTTCCCTGCACTAATTACTATGTCAATATAAATGCCAATAATAATATTATTAAAAAATATTACATATTTTATGAAGTAATATATTCTTAGATATATTGTAAGTCTATAATTTTATTTTGTGAGTATCGATATCGATACTCACAAAATAAAATTATAAAGTTACAATATATCTAAGAATATATTACTTCATAAAATATGTAATATTTTCATCTGTACACGGCATGTCTACATTTCAGAATAAGATAGCATAAAAAAATTTGTAAAAACATATCTGGCTGTCTATTGTGATGCAATTATATATGCGTTGTATGACATAATTCAATGACCCACTATTGGGTTAACAAAAACGAAAATGTAAATATCTAACCGAATGCAGATAGTATATATTTATTGCGTGTACATTAATTTATATTCAGGCACTCCTTAGTTACATTACAATATTGTTATAACAATAAATTTTTAATTATAGAATTTCATACCTCAAAAATAAAAAAAATATTTGTGTAAAAATCTTTATGGTACTTAAAGCCTGTTCACGTGGAGTTATGAAATTTCGCAATTAGTTTGTGCTTATAGCACAGTAAATTGGAAGTTTGAAATGTTTCACGATAAAAATTACAAAGGTATTGGTATAGCTTATTTCATGAAAAATATTGCATATGATCTCAAATTTATGTTTATAAACAAAAGTTAAAGGTGCATAAGCCATAATTTTTATTTTTCGGTGTGCTACAATAACATATTGGGTAGCGGAAGGAAACTGAAGAAAACAGTGTTTTTCTCTGACTGGACATTAAACTTACTGGACTGACTCTGACTGGACGTTACGTATTTTCTGCGTAATGAATATAATTATCAATTTGATTTCTAGTCTACTCGACTAAGGCTATTCATATTTCTTCCACAAATTACAAATAAATTCTTATCTTGACTCGTGTGTATCCTGGGTTTGCCGTATCTCAACAACTCGTCGAGCACAAGTGTGTGTTGTTTACAATAGACATAATATAACGAGGACCGTCGTGGCGCAGAGGCGTAAGCGTCTGCCTGTAAACGCGACGCTTACTGGGTTCGATTCCCACTCGGGGAAGATGGATTTTTCTATTTCCATTTTCTTCGCTCTGGCAACTAGGCAAAGCGCGGCGTTGAGTTCCGCCACTCATCACGCAATGCCTGGAAAAAGGCGGAAAGCAGGGACGTAAAAAAAAGCAGGGACTAAGCAACGGAGTGTCTTAACACTAGTTTTGTATGGTTCCTGCAGTTCCCTCTGCCTACCCTGCCATGTTCAGGATAAAGCGTGAAGCTATATATATATATATATATATATATATATATATATATATATATATATATATATATATATATATATATATATATATATATATATATATATATATATATATATATATATATATATATATATATATATATATATATATATATATATATATATATTGACGTGATGGAGTAACATTCCGGCAAGCTTTCCGAATTTCTTAAATATATAATTTTCTAAATTATTATCCACTACTTACAAATAGTCCAAGAAGATAATATTGTAGCAGTTAGATTAGATCAATTCTACTAAATAGAAAATGTATATAATTTCCTAAAACAATTTCGATAGTCATTTTGTACCATCTGTACAGTGTCTATTCGTTTATAGATGAAACAATAGTATAAAATTTTACGAACGCTAGCCAGCTACATTGACATTTCCTTAGAAATCGAAGTATTTCGGCAGAACGTTATAACAAATCTTGATAACCTTGGGTTTGATCTTACGCTATGATCCTTTTTTTATGTTCGTAATTTTTTATATAAAATAGAGAGAAAATAGAACTAAGAGAAATAGATATAAGAGAACTGTCGTGGTGTAGAGGTTTGTAAGTTCAATTCCCACTTGAGGAAGCTCCGCATTCCGTGATACAATCCAGAATAAAAAAAATGTTTTTTTATCAATTAGAAATATTTTTCTTTACAGTACGTTTGCTATTTTAAACATCTTATTACTAATTTCATCAGCCGAAAATTCAATCATAACGGGATTGGCGTATTCAACCAGACTATTGGTCTGGACTATTCTACATTGGCGTCAAAAATCCTAGCTACCCCATTTGGCATATATCCAATTAAGACTTTTATCTGATGTTCACTAATCGTCTTTTTATTTACTCTACTCCTTAGAAACTGATGCAGTAAGTCAAGTGTGAAAATGAGATTTAGGTTAACGCCACTATAGGTTTTGGTTATGTGAATAGTTTTTAACGACACCATATGGCACAAAAGGAAAATTGGTACACGTAAATTTCATTAATATAATCATAGTGATTTTTGAAGCTGTCCTCGCTCGCACAGCAAGGTTACCTGTAAATGCGACGAGCGTAACGATTGTGGGTTCAATTTCCAGTTGGGTAGAATGAATTGTTTTTAATGTTCTCTGACAACAATAAAAACAGTGAGGCGTAAGCTACTGCCACCCAACACATTTTGTCTCGAAAGGCAATAAGTTGGTTAGGGAACCTAGACAAGGGACTCTCTACCTTGATATACCGGTGAAGCCCAAATAAACATATTTTTATGTACTTTTGTAAACTTTTTTTGTTGCTTTTGTTTTTTTTTGACATTTATTAGGGCAGTTATGAAAAGCATAGTGTAGACACCCGTTTGGACCACAGAGTGACAATTTATTTAATCATTTAATAAGTATTCTCTCTCTATTTGACAAAAATATTGATATATTTGTCAACTATATTTATAAATAATTGAAATGCAAAAAATAATATAGTAATATAACATTTATTGCTTGCAATATAGACAGGAATTTGTTATAAATAAATCTGACGTTAATATTTGATGACAAAATAATTACTATTTTTCAAGGATTACTCAGCGATTATGAACAATTACGAACAATTACTCAGCGTATAATGTTCATTTACCTACCAATTAGTTTTCTTATTGATTACTATGTAAATATTTTAAGTGTATTTTTTTTATTTATTTAACTGTTAATACAAAATTAAATGTCTATGTATACAATTGTATACATTAAATCTTTTTGCCTTTATATTATTTTGTATAGAGTCAAGACGCTCCGTTTTACGCTTCCCCTTGTAACACGCTCTTAGGATATTTTATTATTAAATTTAAATTTTGAGACATACTAGAGGAGATTAATAAAAATGATTCGTTATTCCTGGTGGAATCAAGACCTATATATGTATGTACAACCACTCAAATAAATATATAAAGAAGTAAAATTTATTACAAATTTCATAAAAATATAAAATATATATAATTAAAAAAACGCAACTTAAATATAAAATGAATAAATTAACTTTATTTTTTAAGAGCACTCAACGACATTCTGCACGCTCGAGTACGCTAGAAAACATTTTCATGTTGACGACTAAATGATATGAATGTTAAATAATATTTTTTCCTAGAAGCGTAATAAGATATACAGGTTTCAAAAAATTACCTTTCGTAAGTATAACCTAATGCACGTTCTCTATTGTGGGTATTATTCTATTCAGTACTTGATAGTTAGTAAAGTTACGAGTATTAAATCTAAGGGATGAATTGTAAATGACATAATTTTGACGTCGCTCGATAAGCATCTAAATAGGTTGGAGCTTAGTTTTTAAGATTTTCAAAGTTTTAGGTTTAAGTCCAGCTACGTTTAAATTTTTACGTTTATAAATACATATTCGTCTTGAATTTTAAAAATATAAAAATAATACAATATATTTAAAAGCGAAATACAGAAATCCTTATATATCATTTGTAGACTATAGCCTAAAATTTTACTTTTGATACCGTTTTAAAAACTGAAAAGGCCGATGTTTGTAAAATATAGCTGGCTCTTGAACTTCAACAGTACGATTGACCGGTAATTAAACAAATTCTAAACGTTACCCAATTGGATTTACCATTCCTAAAAATTGTTAAGTTAAATTAACGAAACGCATATGCGCGGGAAATCGGGTATTTAATAATTCCTTGTAAGATGTAAGATAACAAAGTACATGAAATATAGTTCACAAGTGATATAACTGTACACACTGTAAGATTACAATACACAAACATTAATTTCAAGTCCCAAGGCGAATTTTATTTCTATTTATGTATAAAAAATATGAGAGATCCAATACAAATAGCTCCACTTATACATAGCCAACTCGTGCAAATTCATCATGCAATATGCAAATAAATGCATTGTATGTAGGATAAGTCAAATATATACAATATAAACTTGCCGAAGCTTACTTACCTATTGAGCCGAAAACGATTTATTTTTATAAAAGTAAGGTTTGCTTTATATAGACGGTTTGATGTATGAAAATGGACACTACCGGATATTGTAGGGCTTTTGCTTTGTAATATATAAGGTTTTTTATACAAATAGTGTCAGACGTTGCGTGTAACATTGGTCAAATGTCGATTATAACATCAAAGATTATATTATACATAAGTTTTATATATAAGTAGTTCAGGCCTATAAAAATTATTTCTTTTAGAGATAAGCCCGCCATTGTAGACATTCTTTTCATATGTTAAATTTCTTTTTTTTTATTACTTTTATGCAATAAAGAATATATATATATATATATATATATATATATATATATATATATATATATATATATATATATATATATATATATATATATATATATATATATATATATATATATATATATATATATATATATATATAAAATTACTAGTAGTTAAACAATATTGTCAAATGAATTGCATGCAAAACAAATTTACAAGTTTATTAAATTACTTTTTGGGTAGATATGTACAACATTTATTAAACTTGGAATCAGTTATAACGTTTATTTTTTTACCGAAAAAAATATTGAATGAAACGAAAAACGTTCTCTATATTTTGTAAAAATTAGCCTCACTTTTATTTATTGTTTCTTACTTTACGCCGCATATTATAGGTTAGGTACAGATAACCTAGTTTAAAGCAATTCTATTCCTTGCATTCCGTGTCGTGGCAGTACATAACGCTATTCTATACCAGGTCCTTACCAAAACAGCAAAATTATATTATATAATTGTCTCCAAGTGGGAATTGAACCTACTAGTCTAGGTTTAGGTAGACCCTAATCTTATGTAACAGTATTTACTAGAATTTATTACCCATATAATACTAAAAAATAGATTAAATTAATCCATCGTAGCGCATTGGACGGTAGATAATGCGTTGGATACCATTTGCTGAATATTGTACACCGCAACTCAACACGTTGTCTTAAAATCCGGTGAAACCAAGAAAACCATCTTGATATTAGTTCTTTCTGATAACTCTGCATGTAAGCGGGGTAAAGTGTAAAATTCACAAGCAAAAGATAGCTTCAGTTCTTTATTTAAGTGTGATCGTTATGGGTTTGAGATCGACTTTTTTCTTTTTCTTTTTTATAGTATAGGTGGCAAACGAGCTGACAGATCACCTGATAGTAAGTGAATACCGCCGCCTATGGTCATTTGCAACACCAGAGGAGCTTCAAAATGCGTTGCCGGCCTTTTAGATGGGAATACGCTCTTTTCTTGAACGTCTGCAGGTCGTATCTGTCCGGAAATACCGCATGCGGTACAGTGGTGCCGAACAGTTCTTCAGAGCCATGATATATGCGGTAGAGAATGCATAGCGAGGCTACATCTCTACGCAGTGCCAAGGAGTCGAGCCGGTCAGAAATCTTTTCGCAATCGACAATTCGAGTCGCTCTCCTTTGAATGCGGTCTAAAGGGAGAAGCTGGTACTGGGGCTCCCCAGTACCAGCTTCTCCCCAGCTCCCCTCCCTGCCCAAAGATGTGAACAGTATTCCATGTGAGGCCGAATCTGAGCTTTATAAAGTTGCAGGCGGTGAGCCGGCGTGAAATACCGTTTCGATCTAATCAGCACACCGAGCTTCTTGGAGGCTACTTTAGCCTTACCCTCCAGATGACCACGAAACTGGACTTCGCTCGATATGTCGACACCAAGAATTCCGATATTGTCTGTGGCAGTTAGAGGAGTGCTCTCGAAACGGAGCGATACGACAAATGGCAGCTTTTTAGCGGTGATCGCGCAAACTTGTGTCTTCTTGGGGTTAAATTGGATAAGGCTTAGTTTACCCCAGTCTGATATTTTCTGAAACGAAATTTCAATTTCAGACACAAGTTTGGTTCGGCTTTCAATGACGTTTTCCCGGGAAGTATTGGCGCGGTGAATAAAGCATCACCCGTGCTGTCATCCGCATAACAATGAATGTCATTTGCAGCATATCATTAATGTGCAAGAGGAACAGCGTGGGTGATAGCACACAGCCTTGCGGAAGCCTTTGCTTCGACTCTTGAGAATGGTTATAAATTATAATAAAGTTATATTATGGAACAAAACTCTTATTATAAAATGGAGAGAGGAGTGTTGCAACGCGAATTAAAACTTATTTATTGTTATATATGAAAAATTAATGACTGTGATAAAGGAAAGAAAGCCAACAAAGTACTTGCTCCGGTGGCTCTATGGAGTCACGATTGAACTATTCGACTAAAAAGTAATCATTTTTTACTTAAATACAAAATACTTAAATATATTTGAGTATATTTACATAATTTCCTATTTCATCAAAGAGGAGCATGACATGCCATAGTTAAATATGCTTCTAAAATATATATTAGTCATTGCCGTGAGCAAAGAAAAATAACACGCGTATTGGTAATAGACTACACGCGACGTGCTGTCGACACGCAAATATTAAGGGTTCAGAACAACACTTAATCATAGAAAAATAGTATAAGTGTTTTACTTTTTTTTTTAGTTGAACCCCTAAACCATAAAACAAGGCGATTAGTAACCTTATTAGATACCCAATACTCCTATATTCCCTTCCCTTTCTATAATTATAGGAAATTAGTTTCTTATTGGTAATTATAATTATAAAAGTATTCTAATAAATAATTGGTGACTCTAATAAAATATTTTTTTTATATTTTGTCTAGGTTGAGTACACATAACCCCAGCAATAACTGAACTTATTTAATGTAGTTTTTACTGGCGTATAGTAGTATTATTGTAAACATCCCCTAATATACAACATTTGTTTTATTTCCATCAGTTTCCATCAGTGTTTTAATGTGTTACAAACACTGTTATACTGTATTAGAACACATAAACGAGCTTGTAGTACTATTATTTCAAACTTGACCCCATTATAAAAATAGTAATTTTGAACTATAAAAGTAATAACATTTTAAAAATCCAGTCTATTCAGCTGGGAAAAGTCGCTGGTTAAGAACCAGGGCGTCATTTTTCTGATATGAAATTGAATTTGTGTGTCAACGGAAGTAGCCCATAAAAGCCCTGTTGAGGGAGTAAAATATCAGATCTCGCTACTTTCTTACTATAGATGAGTAGAAATGCTAGTGATTTCATTTTTTACATAGTACATAATATACTAACACTATCTGAGCGCAGTGAGAGCTTACAACTAGAAAACAGGGATTTATGGGTTCTAATCCGGGAAAAATTATACGGTTTATTAAAAGTATTTATAGATTATGCGGTAACTAACAAAAATATTTTATAATTTGTTGTATAGTAGTCTTACCGTCGTGGCGCAGAGGCGTAAGCGTCTGCCTATAAACGCCACGGTTTGTGGGTTCGATTTCCACTCGGGGAAGATGGATTTCCATTTTCTTCGCTCTGGAAAACTAGGCAAAGCGCGGCGTTGAGTTCCGCCACTCAACACGCCATGCCACGAAAAAGGCGGAAAGCGGGGACGGAGAAAGCAGAGACTAAGCAACGGAGTGTCTTAACACTAGGTTCGTATGCTCCCTGCAGTTCCCTCTGCCTACCCTGCCGTGTGCGGGATAAAGCGTGAAGCTCAAAAAAAAATAGTGTTATGTTTATATTTATTTGTATATATGTTTTTATGTACGTATGTATATTTTTATCCATGTATGAACATTTTTTGTGTGAGTATATGTATAGTAGTTTGTATATATGTATTGATGCATACATACAATTCCGTCTCTTTTTAATGTTTACTATTTTTAAATGGTTGCCTGAAAGATATGACTTGTAGGGATAAGGCCGCTGTTCGACATTGTCTGTTTATATTGTAACAATTTTTACCTTTTTTACGCCTTTGTTTTATATATAATACAGCATCATTATTATTCTGATGTTACTATTAGTATAAATTCAGGACTCAGTGAGTACAGTGACGGAATTCAACGTCGCATATTTTCTAAATAAAGCAAGGGAATAAATGAGCCTGTCCTCCGAAAGAGGATCGATACCAAGACCTGTCATACTAACGTGTCATCTTCTCATTAAATTTTATACTAAGAAGCTTAATATAAACTATAAAATATATATATAGATTACATTTACAAAGAGGGAAATATAACCTTCGGGCTTGAAAGCAGTATACTGCGTATACTGCGTCACACGTTAACCAAATCAAGGATATCAAATCACCGGAGTCACGCGAACTAAACTAATAACGTTATGCGGAAGTTTTATTTATCTTTACAAAACCTACATACTTTATATATTAGTAAACTGAAAGTATTGTGATAAAATAAAAGTAAAAGGCGACATTTTTTATGTCAAATATTTGTATTATTTTATTATATTTTTTTTAACCCAAAATATATGTTCACTTCTTGCTTGGGTATGGGGATTGATTTTGGTTCTGGTAGTGAGAGTGAAGTGGCAAGAAAGTAAAGATTTACCTACGTCGAGTAGGTAGCAGTAGTATTTCGAATTATTGGGCGGAAACGGAGAATACAGCACTGGGCAGGCAAGAAAACTATGTAGATATTTTAGTGTTATAATAAAACAATATGAAATAATTTTTATTTCACATCAAAATTTGATTTTTAAAAAAAACATTTCAAGTAGCAGTAAAATGTGAAAAGACGGTCTTTAACTGATCTCTTCCAAGCAACCTAATAGAAATTTCTTCTATTAGGTTAAGAAAAGATCTTATTACAATTTATAAGTAATAAATATTATGAATATTTTTTTTAGCTTCACGCTTTATCCCGTACATGGCAGGGTAGGCAGAGGGAACTGCAGGGACCGTGAGAACTTAAAGTTAAAACACTCCGTTGCTTAGTCCCTGCTTTCTCCGTCCCCGCTTTCCGCCTTTTTCGAGGCATTGCGTGTTGAGTGTCGGAACTCAACGCCACGCTTTGCTTAGTTGACTGAGCGAAGGCGACTCGAGTGGGAATCGAACCCAGAAACCATCGTGTTTACAGGCAGACGCTTACACCTCTGCGCCACAACGATCTTCAATAATTTAATAATTATAATAATATTAAACAAGAGATATTGAGACAAGATACGGTTCCTTTCGCTATTATAAGTATCACGTTCCACCGTTAAAATGCACAGAAGCATATTTTTTACACCACTCTGTCTTTGATATTCAAACGTTACTTAAATGTTTTATGCCTGTACTTTTTATCTGTCTTACTAATAAATTGCGATTTTATTAAAAATTGCATTAAAATTAAAAGTGCCTACATTTTTCAGTGGAAATGCCATCAGATATTACACGATCTTTGATAATTTATTATTAACCTTGTCTTATGGAAATCACAATTTATTTCACAATTTAAATCTAGAACATTTTATTGGTTCCCTCTAAGCAGAGGGAACTAATAACAACAACACAGCAAGGAGCTCCTTGCTGTGTTGTTGTTATGACATAGTGTCAAAATACACAATTTTTTATTTTTTGAAATTCTAAATCGAATCTAACATTGCGCTTTGCGTAACTCAACGTCGCACTTTGTCATTCAGAGTGAGGCAATGAAAATAATTTCTCACGTAACACGCTAATGGCTATTATTGTACGACATAGGCAAAAAATTCATACTTCTTATTAATTTTGTTGTTTCTAATTGTAGTAGTGTTATTAAATAAGAGTTTGTAAAATTGGAACATTGATCTGGAAATAAAGCGAATTATTATTATTGTTATTATTATTAAACATTAAGTGTTTGAGTTTAATTCAAACACTTCTCGTCTCGATATTCGTCTGGTTTGCGTAGAACTCCTTTTTAATAATTATAATAAAAAGTGTAATTCAATATTGCTGAGCCAACAACAGACCAGTCCTGCCTTAGACCAAATACAGGAAATATTAGAAGAGAATAATAAACCCAAAATAATCAACAACACAACACAGTCACAACTAAGCCACATTCCATTTTAATTATAATATCATTTAATACTAGATGTAAGTTTCAGAAGCATTCGCGTAATCCCTCTTTGATCGTTACGTTTCAAGATATTTTCACTGTCTTGATTTTGTTGTCTACAATATGCTTTGTATTAATTCTCAGCTCCGTTCCCTTAATGTAATATCGTCACTTATTGATAGCGTGTGTGGTAGTATTTGCTAAAGGAAAATTAAATTGAAACGCTTAGATTATATATTTTTAGGTCACGTAAATTTGGATGATTTGACAAAGTTCAAGATTTCTGTCATAGTCGTAAGAATTTATTTACTTCATCTACATATCAATATGCAAAGCTAAAGCTTTGAACAATTTGTTAATTTGTTAGGAAAACTGCGACGATGGAGTATGTTATTTGGCACACTTATATATATATATATATATATATATATATATATATATATATATATATATATATATATATATATATATATATATATATATATATATATATATATATATATATATATATATATATATATATATATATATATATATATATATATATATATATATATATATATATATATATATATATATATATATATATATATATATATATATATATATATATATATATATATATATATATATATATATATATATATATATATATATATATATATATATATATATATATATATATATATGTATATATTATAACTATATTTCTCTAATATATATATAAATATATTTGACAATTTACACGTTCGTATGACGTGATACACATGTTGCTATGGCAACGTGGATGTCAAGCGACAATGTGTCCGAATTATTTGTTTTTTCAATTTGAGAATTATAATTAATAATTGATTTTATTCTCTTATGCTATTATTAATGAGCAACTTATTAAAATAACTAAACTAACTAAACAAAGTTATGTTTTTGTTATTAGGTGTCACTTCTCTATCAAAACGAGATATTATATTCTCATGTATTATATTGATATTTACTTAATATGCTAAAGGTTTTAAATATCAATTAAAAATTGGCTGCAAAAATGTCTTTGCGTATAAACAACTATCTACTTGCTATCTTCGGCCTAGTAGGCTATACCTAAGTAGGCTATACTTACATGAAGCGTAAAAGCAAGACTTAGAATGAGCAAAACCATTATATAAAAAAAATTAATTTAAACTACACAAAACCATTATATAAAAAAAATTAATTTAAAATTGTCACGCTACAAAACTGTCGGATATAGAACACGATACCCGATTCCTATACAATATTATTGACATGTCCATATTTAAATTTTATTATGCAAAGGGCGATACGGCCTAGTTGCGTCAATCGTTGTGAGGGTTTTGTAGTTAAATGCTATTATTTGAAATAGTAAATAGAATCAATCATGTGGCACGTATATTTTATTGTTTGTTGTATATTATATTTTTGTTTTAATTTATTTAAAACATAAAAATATATGTTATAATTAAGTCTATAATGCAATTTCATCGGAATATTGTCTAAGTTACACATAGGGCTAGAGAGTTTCACGAGGGGAAACTATTTGTTGTCATTTCTCACTGTGGTAACAAAACTAAGTGTGGCGTTGAGCTCGGCCACTCAACACTGCGAAGATTGGATGTAAAATAGGTAAGTAGTGTTTTAACACTAGGTTCCCTCTGTTTGTTTGTACCCGTAAGCATTTAAAAGTGATCAGTAAAAGAACATAAGGGATAAACATTAGGGATAAAGCGTGAAGATATGTATGTATGTATGTAAAAGAACATACTCGATTTTTTTGCTTTTCTATTTTCTTTCTTTCAATATCTTATAATGTGATAGATTATAATCGATTGGATTAAGACTGAAATGTTAGGTTAGGAAAGGATTACACTGGTCAACAAAATTTTAACTTTGTTGTGCCACACGAACTTTTTTGAAATTTTTTACTTTAATTGGTGATTGTAAAGAAAAATAAACAGTTAAAAAAAATTTGCTAGACGAGAATTTTATTCTATTGAGTAATTTAAAATATACAGAAAAAACACAGATCTCGTAAATTAAAAGCTATTTTTTTCTATTAATGACTTAACAATCTAAGATTTTCTTGAGTATTTAGCTTCTGGTTGGTCCCTTTTAATTGCCCAGCAGTAATCTGCTAACATATTTGGGCTCCATTTGCCCTGGTACCGCTTTTCCATATTAGAAATGTCCTGATGGAACCTCTCACCGTGCTCGTCGCTGACAGCCCCTAAATTGTCAGGAAAAAAATCCAGGTGCGAGTCTAAAAAATGGATCTTAAGTGACATGTTGCAGCCCAATGCTTGATATGACAATAATAGCTCGTTAACCAACTCTCTGTAGCTGTCACTCTTGTGGTTACCCAAAAAATTTGCAACAACATTTTTAAAAGCCTTCCATGCAGACGTTTCTAAATCACTTAATTTTTCTTCGAATCTTGAATCTTTTATTAACTCCCTAATTTGAGGGCCAATAAAAATACCCTCTTTTATCTTTGCATCACTTATTTTAGGGAATTTTTCTTTTAGATACAAAAGTCCACTCCCATTGCGATCCATTGCCTTTACAAAATTTTTTATTAATCCTAATTTGATATGTAATGGTGGTAGAAGCACATTATTTGGCTCTACAAGGGGTAAATACTTTACGTTTTTTTGCCCAGGAACTAACGATGCACGCGTAGGCCATGTTTTTTTTATATAGTGATTAGTTCTGTCTCGGCTATCCCATTCACATAAAAAGCAGCAAAACTTTGTATAACCCAGCTGAAGTCCAAGTAATAGTGCAACAACTTTAAGATCACCGCAGATTTTGAAGGAATATGTACTGTATTTTATTTTTTCAAGTAAAAGTTTCATATTTTCATAGGTTTCTTTCATGTTTGTAGCATGGGCCAGAGGTACAGACGGAAGCTTATTTCCATTATGCAATAACACTGCTTTTAGACTTGCTTTTGAAGAATCAATGAATAAATGCCACTGAGAGACATCAAAATCTATGTCCAACATTTTCATAATCTCATTTATGTTATTGCAAAACACCAAATCTCCATCCTGAGAAAAATATGTTCTGAAGTGTTGATCACGGTTTCGAAAATAGCTAACTTTTGTATTATGATGTAGCAAATTCCAGTCTTTTAGACGTGATCCTAATAATTCTGCCTGCTTTTTTGACAAATTTAATAAATCCCGAACCAAATCATTTAGGTCTCCTTGAGTTATCAAATGTGGCTCGTTTACAATTTCTTTAAACTCAAAGTCATCGTCCTCGTCAACATATTGACCTGAAGTGGACGGTTGTGGATTGTCGTTCTCAACAGACGTAGTTGCAACTGGTATTAGTTCTGGCATTTTTTTACAATGAGAGACTGGTCTTATAGCCGAAAATAAGTTAGGGTAAATAACTGTGTTTTTTTTCTTGTAATTTATACCTTTTATGTCTGTGAGACAAAAATAGCAATCTGAAACGTGATCTCGCTGTTCAGTCCATATCATGGGTACAGAAAACGGCATAGGTCGTGCACCTTTTTTCCAGTCAGTTAAATTTTTCACACACGTTATGCAACAGACATGAGGGGCCCAGGATTTGTCTTGATGGGCGACCGAAAAACCAAAACATTGGTGATAACACTCCAACACAAGATTCGTAAAATTTCGTCGTTGTTTTTTGAATGTTAGTTCCCCGCAGACATAACAAAAAGAGTTAGGATCATTATTACATTTCCTCGACATATTCACAGGGTTAATAAATCACTAAAAAGTGTTCAAATTCAACAACAAATATTTTTGTAAGGATTTACTTGTAAGCTTTTCTATTAATTTACTGCCGTTGTACTAGTTATGAGTATTACCGTATCACAACAAATATGAGGCTAATAGACATATAACAGCTATGATTTAATAATGAGGGTAGACTGATAAAACAAAATTAGCTATCAAAGTTCGTGTGGCAAAACCAGTGTTGACCAGTGTTATTTACAAATGTAGCGTAAAAATAATACAAAAAATTATTTATTTAAAACATGGGATGTTATATATATATATATATATATATATATATATATATATATATATATATATATATATATATATATATATATATATATATATATATATATATATATATATATATATATATATATATATATATATATATATATATATATATATATATATATATATATATATATATCTGACATAACAATAAATGATATGGTTTGACTTTACCCAATTTGGAAAGACATGGGGCGGCATTAAGATTAGTTTGGGTGTAGCAAATTTGGAAAGAAGCTTGTAACTAAATGAAAAACTACATACTGTCTATAACATAATATAACATATTTCATTTATTGTTTTCTAAAACCTTCTTCTCATACATCACTTTGATTAGGATTGCTTCGAAAAGATGACTTTTGATGATAAGGTTGTCTTATCATACTTAACTTTGAGAATCTACTTTAACATCCCATGTTTTAAATAAATAATTTTTTGTATTATTTTTACGCTACATTTTGTAAATAACACTGGTCAACACTGGTTTTGCCACACGAACTTTGATAGCTAATTTTGTTTTATCAGTCTACCCTCATTATTAAATCATAGCTGTTATATGTCTATTAGCCTCATATTTGTTGTGATACGGTAATACTCATAACTAGTACAACGGCAGTAAATTAATAGAAAAGCTTACAAGTAAATCCTTACAAAAATATTTGTTGTTGAATTTGAACACTTTTTAGTGATTTATTAACCCTGTGAATATGTCGAGGAAATGTAATAATGATCCTAACTCTTTTTGTTATGTCTGCGGGGAACTAACATTCAAAAAACAACGACGAAATTTTACGAATCTTGTGTTGGAGTGTTATCACCAATGTTTTGGTTTTTCGGTCGCCCATCAAGACAAATCCTGGGCCCCTCATGTCTGTTGCATAACGTGTGTGAAAAATTTAACTGACTGGAAAAAAGGTGCACGACCTATGCCGTTTTCTGTACCCATGATATGGACTGAACAGCGAGATCACGTTTCAGATTGCTATTTTTGTCTCACAGACATAAAAGGTATAAATTACAAGAAAAAAAACACAGTTATTTACCCTAACTTATTTTCGGCTATAAGACCAGTCTCTCATTGTAAAAAAATGCCAGAACTAATACCAGTTGCAACTACGTCTGTTGAGAACGACAATCCACAACCGTCCACTTCAGGTCAATATGTTGACGAGGACGATGACTTTGAGTTTAAAGAAATTGTAAACGAGCCACATTTGATAACTCAAGGAGACCTAAATGATTTGGTTCGGGATTTAAATTTGTCAAAAAAGCAGGCAGAATTATTAGGATCACGTCTAAAAGACTGGAATTTGCTACATCATAATACAAAAGTTAGCTATTTTCGAAACCGTGATCAACACTTCAGAACATATTTTTCTCAGGATGGAGATTTGGTGTTTTGCAATAACATAAATGAGATTATGAAAATGTTGGACATAGATTTTGATGTCTCTCAGTGGCATTTATTCATTGATTCTTCAAAAGCAAGTCTAAAAGCAGTGTTATTGCATAATGGAAATAAGCTTCCGTCTGTACCTCTGGCCCATGCTACAAACATGAAAGAAACCTATGAAAATATGAAACTTTTACTTGAAAAAATAAAATACAGTACATATTCCTTCAAAATCTGCGGTGATCTTAAAGTTGTTGCACTATTACTTGGACTTCAGCTGGGTTATACAAAGTTTTGCTGCTTTTTATGTGAATGGGATAGCCGAGACAGAACTAATCACTATATAAAAAAACATGGCCTACGCGTGCATCGTTAGTTCCTGGGCAAAAAAACGTAAAGTATTTACCCCTTGTAGAGCCAAATAATGTGCTTCTACCACCATTACATATCAAATTAGGATTAATAAAAAATTTTGTAAAGGCAATGGATCGCAATGGGAGTGGACTTTTGTATCTAAAAGAAAAATTCCCTAAAATAAGTGATGCAAAGATATATATATATATATATATATATATATATATATATATATATATATATATATATATATATATATATATATATATATATATATATATATATATATATATATATATATATATATATATATATATATATATATATATATATATATATATATATATATATATATATATATATATATATATATATAATCCATCCAAAATCAAAATCCATCTTCTCCTTCAAAATGCAAAATCCATCTTCTCCTTCGTGGATGTGTTATATGTCAAGGCACTGAAATTACTTAGAAACCATCGTTTTTACTGTCGATTCTTATTTCAGAAATAATATCACTTTTATATACGTTATTTACAGATATCTAAAACTCTATTGCCCTCAATCCTATTGTTCCGTGGCTTATTCGTAGAAATGAAGACGGACATTCGTAATTGGGTTAAAATGAAAACCGACTTGAGTGTAAGGCTCTTTTTGTATAGAGCTGCTTTACAACGTTTTTTTAAGCTAAATAAATTTGTGTAAATTTTTTTTATTTATATATATTTTTTTTAATGTTTTTCCATAACTTTGTTCTTTACTTAGGTCAAAAAAGTTGTTAATAAAGTAATGGTAAAAAAGATATGTAGAGTAAAGTTTAGTCATGAGAGGTAAGGAAAGACCTCGGTTGACCATAGTAAACACAGTATCGAAGATCAGACTGGATAAAGGTCGCGAAAGAAGCGTGAGGACATGTATACCACATGACTTGTTCATATGGGTTCCTTAATTTGAAATTAATGATAGTATACGTGATACATATGCGTGCGCTGCACGCACGATCCTGTTACGTTCGTTGGGTACGTTCGTTCTTTCAAAAAAAAATACACTTACTGCAATGGAACTAACGTCACTGTGTAGTAATTAATTTAATCAAAGATCATACTGCAGAGATGATTTTGAAACTTATAAGAACGATTATATATAATTAATTACCACCCTCTGTTGCTTTCACACTCATACGGTCTGACGAAAGCAA
Source organism: Dione vanillae (assembly GCA_037178615.1). Classification (NCBI taxonomy): domain Eukaryota; kingdom Metazoa; phylum Arthropoda; class Insecta; order Lepidoptera; family Nymphalidae; genus Dione; species Dione vanillae. Next base: position 1,693,475 of record JAZFAU010000246.1, read on the forward strand.
AAGTGTGTAATTGTATTATGAGAGAAGAAATAACTTAGCGTTCATGGATTCACCGTGCGGTGCCGGGCCCATCGTGTTGTAGGAAGAGGAGCTCCGAGCAGCGCTTGGGACTTGTGACCCAAGTGTAGGTTTATAGGGCCCCTTTAAAATGCATTAACGCTCACCTTCACTGTCCGAGCTCCTCCCACTACCAACAAAAAATAAAAAAATATTTTATGTATTAAAATATACCTGGCAAAAGCTTTATATTTGTATTATTTTGGCTAAGAATTTAATTTAAGAACTTATTTTTTTTCTATTTGATATAAAATAATAATTATTATTGTATGATATCTGGGTGGGACATGTCTACTGCATGTAGAGTGACCGATGGGCAAAAATTTCAACAGAGTGGGTGCCGCAAGATAGTTGCCGTCGTTGAGGCCACCCTCGTAGAAGGTGGAGAGATGATTTGGAAGCATATGTTCAAAACTAGTAGTCGGAGGCCGAAGACCGAGGCGGGTGGGGTGAGACAGGGAAGGCTTTTGCCCTGCAGTGGGATGCAAAATGGGCTACATAAAAAATATATCTTTACATATCTTTGAGTTACAATGTCTGACTGATAAGGAACAACGAATCCTGTTTAACCCTACTTAGCGGTAGAAGTAAGTGTATTTAGTTTTTTTGTAAAAACTATTGGATTAAAATTATGCTGTTTTTTATCTATATCTCTTTTTACATCTTATTAGGCGGGATAAATAACAAAACAATTAAACTATAAACGTTAGGTCAAAATTGAACCTGCAGCCATCACGTGAACAGGTAAATCTTTATAATTATTTTAAGTAATGAAATACATTAATTTAAGAAGCGCTCTATGTACAATAACCCTAGCTATATTGCGAATACAGACGTTGGCAATAAGCATGTTGCAATAAAGTACCTCGTTTCTTTGTATATTCTTACATTAAAGTATAATTTAATAACCAATTCATTTGTGTTGTTTTTTTATAATAAGCGATTGTACAATACTCACATCAATCTTTTCACAATAAGCATTAATCAAAAATATCTTCCTTAAAATAAAGAGTTTCTATATTCTGAAAGCTACAAATATATTCGAATGTAATATAAGATTGGTATAATATACATATAGAAAATTTCACTCGATTCGAATCGAATATCGATTTAAAAAGTTTTATTAGCAATTATTTTGGAATTTATGATTAAAAAAAAATAATCACAACTTAATAACACTACGAGTAGCTACTCAGTAAGTATGGTGTAACTATGATTAATTTTATTGGCTATAAAATGATAACAAATATACATGTATATGTTATTTTATTTACTATGTAAATAATTATAGACATAAAGCATCTATATATTCAATTAAAGTAAGTACTATGTTGAAGTACATAATTTTATATACGGCCATATTGATAATTTGTATTTATTTGTGATTTCTTCAGTATAAATAGCTGCATACAAGCGCAAAGTTTTTTTTCTGTCTACAATCCAAGTCCAATAGTCCAGAGCAGTTAATATGTTAATGCTGATATTAAATACACTTCAAATCTTTATAGATAATGTTTATAGCTGTTTAGTCAGTACAATATTCAATATATATGTAAATGTATAAATGTGAAAAAAATAACATTAGAAAATTTAAAAGTATAAGTCTCAGAAAATACAGTAGAACATTATTTCTCTACTATATCGCATTATATATGTATTATACATATAAATTTAACTAAAATAGTATTAAAATCCTTTGTAAAGTTTCATACAAATAAATATTAATAGTGACAGATAGTTAACATTACACGTCACTTTTTAAATCTCAAATAGTTGCTTATATTATTTACAAAAATTCATAAACTTGTACATAACTTGAAAAAAAAAGCTAATGTTAACTTTAACTAACGTTAACTTTATTTGACTGAGGACTCATCAGTCAGGTTGGCCGAGTGGTCTAAGGCGCCAGATTTAAGCTCTGGTTCCCGAGAGGGAGCGTGGGTTCGAACCCCACACCTGACAGTATATTTTTGTTTAAATTATATTTAAAACTTATTCTCTTTTATTAATATTATTAAGTTATTTTTTTTTTAATTTCTACTTAAAAAATAAGTTCTTCACTCCTCGCTTCCGTTGTTACAGAAATCTACGAAGCGCTTAGATTTATCTTATAAAATGAAAATAATATAGATAAACTCTCTCATCAGATTTGTTTAACTGTCAAACCTGTAATTATTTTGTTGCAGTAAAATGATGTACTTCTTCTCTTCTGGACACGTTCTAAATCATCTAAATTACTCATATTATTGTAATAGAAAAATTAAGATAAAAAAATACAAGATTAGATAATTCATTAAGATTATTATACTTTTATAAGGTAACATAAAGGATTGGAACTGGGACATTTTTGTCAACTATAGGTTTCTACATAAAGAGACAATATTAATCACGTATTACTCACACACAAAATGGGTGAACATTTGAAAAATAGCACAATATTTACAAAGCTTAATTTACATGCTTATTTTATATGTAAAATAAAATAAAAACTATACATAAAAGCGTTTAAGTATAACATACATTATGAGTAAATAAAACGTTACATTCATTTAAATTCAACTTTAGTTGAAACTTTTGTAAAAATGAGCTTAAATTTGGAGCTTTTCCAATGAATGAATGTAAATGTAAAAGAAATCCTTTCTTCATCTTCACAAAGACGATAAAGAAATGTTTTTGGAAAGTATTATTTAAGGCTTCTTTGTTTCTATGTTGTTTATTTATTTAGTTTTTAAGCGCTTATAAATCCTAATGAATGTGAGTTGTAAGTAATGAAGGTTTTATTTAATTTTTCATAAAAATAAATTAACTGTTTGAAGCAAATTGTTACATATTTAACGCGATATATCATTTACAATCAGATTAACCTCCAAAATATGAATATGAAATAATTTCTCCGAATGAGAATCGAACCCACAACCGCCTCAGTTACAATGCGATGCATCGCTTTTTAACGACGACCAAAAATTTTTTATTTAAAAGTCAAGACTTGCTCTACTTTTGTTCAAATTATGGATATAAAAATATTAAAACAAAAAATATTATAAATATTAAGTATAAAATTCGTATACTGTTTTATATTATTACCTTACTAACGAACTGACCAGGAATAGGTTTAGAGCGAGCTTATATGCGGTTGAAGTAGGAGCGAGAGGTATAACAGCGAAATCTCTCTATAGTTTATTAAAAGATCTCGGCCTGTCTAGAACTATCACAAATTCATTTCTAGAACGCACTTCGAAGGCGGCTTTGGTAGAATCTTTCAAAATTTGGTTAGGTAGTGGGAGGAGCTCGGACAGTGAAGGTGAGCGTTAATGCATTTTAAAGGGGCCCCTTTAAACCTACACTTGGGTCGCAAGTCCCAGGCGCTGCTCGGAGCTCCTCTTCCTACAACACGATGGGCCCGGCACCCGCACGGTGAATCCATGGAAGCTAAGTTGTTTCTTCTCTTACAATGTTAGTTTATAATGGCACTCTAATCTTATATTATGTCTATTTTTGAATTCATATAGAACTGTCGACCTCATTTATTAAGCCTCTTAAATTTATATAATTTTTGAAATATTGTTGAAAGTATTTGTATATATATCTTATATAAATTAAAATACTAAGTGACAGTGAAATTTCATAGTAGCAGAATTCGAACCCGCGTCTCTTGCAAACCGTTCAAATGCTCTGACCACTAAGCCATGCGCTGTTCATAACGTCAAAATTCTTATATATTTTATATAACTTACGTCGTTATTTTCTATCCTTAGTGTGGATTACCAATTTAAAATCAAAATAATAATGTCTTTTAAATCATATGTTAAACATATCTGTCTAGTAAATCATATGTTAAATATTTAGAATGTCATTTTGAAACTTTTTACAATATCACTAATCAATATTCGATATTTTCAGATTTACTCTAATATAAAATAGTCATTCAGTTTGTTAAAATTGCAAATAAATTGTATTTGTTTTTAAAATATAAATGAAAAATATATATGATATAGACCGTCGTGGCACAGTAGCACAATGTACGAATGTCAACACGGTTTTAAATTCAATTCCTATGTAAACAACTTATACATTTTTACTTATTAATATTATTATATTACATTTTTACTTATTATTATTGCTTATTGCACCATCAGAAAGCGAGTTGCAGGCATTGGTCATCATTCTGAAAGACGGGTGTGAAACTAATGGTCTAAGCCTGAATGCAAATAGGACAAAAGTTCCGGTATTTGAAAGAAAGGAGGGAAGGACAGAATGCAAGATTTTCCTGAATGGAAAATTATTAGAACAAGTGAATGAAGAAGTATACTTGGGAAGTATGTTAAGTAGAGATGGTAGATACGAAATGGATGTGGAAAGACGTGTTGCTGCCGGTAAAGGAATGAACGGTGTCTTAGCTGCGTTGTCGAGACGGCAGAACGTCAGCGTCGCTGTTTGCTCGCGTTTGGCCGTACACAGTGCAGTTTTGGTTCCGACGCTGTTATATGGCAGTGAAACGTGGGTATTACAGAAGAAGAATGAAAGGAAGATGAATGCTGTGGAGATGCGATCTCTTTGAAGGATATGCAGAGTCAGCTAAGCTGACCGAATCCGCAACGAAGAGGTGCACAGGATGGTACGTACCAGCGAGGATGTCACTGTAAGAATGAAGAAGAACGTGCTGAGATAGTTTGGGCACGTTGAAAGAATGAGTGACGAAAGATTGATAAAAAAGATATACGATGCAAAAGTGAGTGGTAAAAGAGGTAAGGGGAGACCTCGGTTGACTTTCGAAAACACAGTATCGAAGATACTGGAGGAAGGTTACGTAAAAAGCATGAGGACTCCCCGGAGAGCATGTATGAAGAGGTTAATGACAGTTGACGAGGCAAAAGAGGTATGCAGGGACCGCAGCGTTTGGCGCTCCGTTCTCTCTGACTACCCCGCTAGGGATAGAGCGTGAAGCTATGTATGTATGTATGTATGTATTATTTAATTTCCTGTCTCTGGTAACAAGATACATCGTTTGTAACTTAACAGGAATTGTTTAAAAAAATCTGGCGGAAAGTCGTACTCAGCGTATATTTATGTTAAATTATAAATATGACCTTGCCATTTTCAAGATAAAACGTAAGCTTTCTACATGATCGACATCCACTTAGCAATAAATGCTTATATTTAAAGACAGACTCAAAATATGTCTAAATCAAGTTAGATTGTACGTAATTGTAAAAAATAAATAGGCACTTAAATTAGATACTCGCTGAAACAAATTATTTTCATTTTCTCATTATGTACAAAGAAATAAATATGCCTAACTGTAATAAAATTTAGCATATAGATTGTAATATGTGACTCCTAATAAACATTTTTATTATTTATTTATTTATTGTATTTTTGTCGCTAAAAATTAGAAATTATGAGTTTGGTTTGGCTTAGAATTTTAGAAATCTCGTCATCTGTTGCCAGACACTTATGTCACTACCCTCATGTGTCTATGTCACTATCTTCTGCCAGTTACCCCTAAAGTTTAATGAATAAAAATTAAACTTTCGTTTTTATAATATACGTTTTAATACAAAATAAGATTGTTAAATGTTAATTCAGAATCTATAAAGAACTTTAGCATTAGTAGCTGGCTGTTTTAACAGTATTTATATAATTATTTAGGGTGGAGCTGTAAGTGAACCAAATTAATAAGTGAATGCTACCCTAGTAACATATTGGAAGGAAGACCTTAAGCGAGTGACTGGTCCAGAAACGATGAACCTAACAAAAGATAGAGAGAAGACGAAACTCCTTAAGTAGCCTTTTGTCAAGGACATGGTAGAAAACTATCCACCGTTATGAAAATTATTACATGCAACATTTCAAGCAACATTGCAGATATTTATCACTATCAAAAATACGAAGTAAAAATGCAGAAGAAACTGTAGATCATAGGCCCATTGTTGAATTAGTCAAAAGGTTAAATCAAGGTTAACAAAGATTAAATCAAGGTTAAATCAAGGACAAGGTAATTGTATTAAATAATGAATCAATTTAGAACAATACTTAAGAAAAGTTTCCTTCTAATACTGGCCGTTGACTACACAAAACAGCCTCCATGTAATAATAATCTCTTTTTACAAAAGATTCCTAACTATATGTTACTATTTTATCTATGTAAAATTTTCGAATAGTATTAATTTGTGTAACGCCATTACGTTAAATAAAAACTAACCTAATGATTAATAAAGAATATGGACAAAATCGTCGTTTCCACAATTCCAGATAATTTCTTACTGGCCACACCATGATATAAGCTATACTTTTGTATAGCTTATATCATGGTGTGGCCAGTAAGAAATTATCTGGAATCTGGAATATTTGATTATAAGCTATACTTTTGTATTTAATAAATTACATATAAAATATGTATATATTTATATATAAAGTATAAGTATTTAATATTGATTCATTAGCTAAAATTTGCACTCTTCTCACCTGCACCTGTTGACTGGAAGAGATCTCTTATAGAGAAGTCCACCATTATGTACGGAACTATTGTGCTGTTTAAAATCTTTATAATGTGAAATTAGTGCAATAAAGAGTATTATATGATTAGAAAAATAACGAAATGCTGGCTGGAACTGCTCAATGTAAATAATAAATTTCTTATAAAATAAGTTTGTATAAAAATAATGGCTTCATACTACATCACTCATATCTAGATAGAGAGCCCTCTATCTAGATTCCTTCACTAGTAAAATTAAACAAATTATAAAATATAAAAACGTATGCGTAAAAGAAACTCGTTAACCTATATACAATGATGATTGTATATGCGCCCAAAAGGCCATTTCTAAATTAAAATATAAATAGAAGACCCAATTTCTCCACTTTCCCTTCAAAGCCTTTATAAAGCCATTTATAGAAATCGTCTATCCAAAATGGCTTATTGTCGTTTAGGCAATGTCGTCGTTGTTACATAATATTGTATCTAAGGATTACGTTTATTAGAATTTGGTTTGTTAAATATATATTTTTTGTTAAATATTTTTTTATTTAGTTCGTTTACTAATTAAGTTATTTATAAGATACATGTACGGTTACAGGTTTATTCTTTCTCACTGAAAATGAATTACGTGATGACAAATGATGTCTAAAAAATGAGGAAGAAATTGCAGAACGGAATATATTAACTGCAGGCTTTTCAATCAAAACCATTTGTAATTAGTTACATATAGTATAATAGGTAGGCAAAAATACAAGACTTTCATCATAATGTAACATTTATTTCCAGTAATCGTGATGCATAAATTTGTAACATTTTATTTGTTAACAAATTACAAATTGTTACAACAATAGCAGCTAATATGCACAATAGTATAATATCTTAACCGTGATTCCGTTACTTTTTATAATATTCCGAATCCAGTTAGAAAATATAGTAGCCTTCGTACTATATTTTCTAACTGGATTGTTCTCTTCATAAAGTTTTCCTTATCTCTACATAAGATTCTTAAAAATACTCATAAAATACGTGAAATATGTAAATTATAGCTAAATCGTAACTAAACAAGTATAAGAATCGAGAGATAGATTATTATATAAAGAAAATTATATTTTCGATACATTTCTTTCCCTAAAATATAAATAATTATGTCAAAGTTTGAAACGATCCCAGCGTCTTACAAGACATTGATCTTGTTTGCCAAAATGATGTACAGTGCGGTGCTTTTAAAGTATACATGATTATTATATCTAAATAAATGACAAGATGGTTTATTAATTTTGAAAACAATTTGATAATTTTATTAACTTTCTACGTAAAACTACGTCTCTCTGTAACGCGAAGGTTTTTGGGTTCGATTTTCACTTCGAAGATGAATTTTTCTATTTCCATATTCTTCATTCTGGCAACTAGGCGAAGCGCGGCGTTGAGTTCCGTCACTCAACACACAATGCCTCGAAAAAGGCGGAAAGCGGGGACGGAGAAAGCAGGGACTAAGCAACGAAGTGTCTTAACACTAGGTTCCCACAGTTCCTGCAGTTCCCTTTGCCTACCCTGCCATGTGCGGGATAAAGCGTGAAGCTAAAAAAAGTTTTAAATTATATAAACGTCTTAACGACTCTCCATGATACTTCTGTATCACTAACTCCACCACTAAAAATGCAATGTGAAATGATGCAGTGTGAAATTTAAAAAAATGTACACAATACTATATATTATAACGAAAAATAAGTTGCTGGCCCCATATTTTGTCCGCCAGTGTACACCTTAATTTGGAGAACTTGATATATTGTCGGACTTCCTTGAAAAATTACCTTCGGATTTTATTTGCTCCTTACTAAATTGTGGCTTAGTATTGTCATTTCTACTGAAACTTAGTTGCAATTTGTATGAAAGTTTTCATGTAATCAAAATGTACTAGGGTGCGTCTAAGATGTAAAATTTTGCGAAATTTTTCGATATACTATTATAGAAACTATGTTACAGTTATAAAATAAACTACAAAAATAATTGTGTAAATGTAAAAGGTTTCACCTGTATACAATTATTTATTTAGTTCATTTTTTTTAAATGTGCTTACAAATTGATGTCAAAAAATGAATACACTTTAATCAACATATTTAGTGAGAAAGAAATCGCCAAAAAGAAATATTTATTACAATAATTATTAAAACAAAATTTCATAAAAATGTCATGACAGAACAAGAAGAAGATGTACAGATAGAGATATGGACAAAGAGACCAAAAGCTAATCGTTTGACGGTTTCATTTTTCTTTTGAGATTTGAAAGAATTTGTTCTCTAGAATGAAAGTGTTCTTTCTCGAAAATCAATGAACTTCATACATTACATTTGTAATTTCTTGATGTTTAAATAAAATGCTCCAAAAGATCGTCAACAAAAAACGCTTTAATATTATGTTTACGTATTTAAATATGACTGGTAATTCTTTAACGATAGTTATGTATACTATTCTAAATTTAAATTATTTTGTTTTATGTTCCCTTTTAAAAACAATATAGCTAGAAATATATTTTATATTTTATATATTTTAAGTATACACACACAACAAAAGTTCAACTAGACTAAAGCACTAAAAACATAAATTAGTACTCAAGTACAAGATAAGTTACAACATAAATATGACTCCTGGGAAATTTAAGCACCACACTCAGAGCCAAAATAAAATATTTTTTGAAAAACATACAATATTTTTATAAAAATAAAATAAGAAAAAAAATTATAAAGTTTACTTGATTTCCCATTTTTTTATTATTATTAATTTAACTTTCGGCATAATAACCGACGGCTAAGCCTAAGTTCTTTGGATTTTATTTTTATTTACTAGAAATGGTTAAAGTTTCTACAATTTACTATAGTAATTCGCACTCGTTTATAGGGTTCCGAACAAAAATAAAAAAACGGAACCCTTATAGAATCACTCGTGTTCCTGTCCGTCCGTCTGTCACAGTCAATTTTCTCTAAATCTACTAGACCGAATCAGGTGAAATTTGGCAGGATGGTGCCCTGACCCGAATACAGATGTGTAACGTAAAAAATATTTTTTTGAAATAAAGATAATTTTCGGGGGATAAATTAGCTAATTAAAAAAATGCGAACCTTACTGAGTCATATATCAAATGAAAGGGCTTGTTATCAGGATCTCGAATATATTTTTTTTTATTTTTTAAAATAAATAGTTTCGATGATATTTACGAAAAAAGCTGTAAATTGACCATTCCCCCCCTAATCTCCGAAACTACTGGGCCGAAAAATTTGAAAAAATTACTGAATATAGTTTATGGCTTGTAGATCACAGGAAAACCTATAAGGATTTCATAAATTGAAAACAAAATGGTAAATTCGATAAAAAATATTTTTAGGGAAAAAACGTTTTCAAGGGAAATATTTCACTATATTGTGTACGGAACCCTTTCCACGCGAGTTCAACTCGCACTTGATCAGTTTTTTTTTTCTTTACTTTTTCTAAGGAAATATTATGGGAATCTATGATATATTTTTAAAATAAAATGAAAAATCTATGATATAGTTTTAAGCAAATGGACGCCTGCAATTTTATTTATTGTTAGTCTTTATGACCATTACTGTGTAAATCTTTATGAAATAACTTTTTATTCATTATTTTTTATTCCAAATGTCAGATTATGATATGACAATGAAAACTACTCGTTACGTGATAATAGATTCAATTAGCTTTACGCTTTATCCTGTTCATAGCAAGATAAGCAAAGGGAACAGCAGGAACTGTAGGAACCTAATGTTAAAAAAGAATCTCTTAAGTTTCTTAGAAATTGTGGAAGTAATCGTAAGACAATTACAGAACGCTGCTATAGAAAGAAAAACATTACAGAACAAGTAATATTTCTTATAGTTAATGTTTATATTTCTCCCATATTTTCATTTACTTGGCAAATTACGAGTAAAAGGCCAGCTATATAAGAAATAACAACTCTACATTATTAAGAAACATCAATCATATACGATGTACAGAGTTGTATGGGTATACTAATAACTCCCATACTTGCAAGTAAACAAGTCAGAACAATTTTAATTGGAAACCAGGAATATACATCGCCAGTATTGCTCTGAAAAATAAATAATACAAGTAGTTGATACTGTATATTATCGTAAAATAACGTGTATTAAATATAATAATATTACATATATTTACGTTTTGTTTTAGATAATTAGGTGTTGAGTACCACCACTCAACACGCAACGCTCCGAAACGTGGAAATAGAAAGCGTAGATCTTAACAATAACTAGATATAGATCTTAACAATAGAAATCTTTCTATACTTTATTTGAGGGATACAATGAGAAGATAAAAAAAAACTTCTCACTATTTCACGCACATAGCAGAATAGGTAGAGAGAACACAGAATTAAGACAGGTCGATTCTAACATTCTCTTTGTTAATAATCCCTTAAGTTCCGCTGAAGCATGAAACTGACAACAAAAGGGATACTTAGTGACCTCACAATTTCCCCACAGCACAAATTACTCAACAAAAAACGCATATCGATGTTTAATAATATAATTGTTTTTCCAAATAATTTCTTGTTATATTGTAAGTTTGAACTTCATTACAGTAGTTTATTGTTTTAAAATCATAAATGTTATGAAAGATAAAATAAATTAATGTAATCTTTTATAATACTGTTGAAAATAGTTTAAAATGTCTAGAATACATGAAGCTATACTCGCGTAATAGAGACATATTCGGAATATGATTGTATGTAAAAAGTGATGCAATATAATTAAATCAATCTAAAGTGTTATATATTAATAATGTAGTCAAGTGTGAGATCTTGAGAATTTGCGTTTAATGGGTTCTGCACCAATTTCATGCTTGTAGTTTAACTGAAAGCACAAAATGAAAAACTTAACTTGGTAGTAATACATATACTTACAACAAAGTCTATTCTAATATGAGTCCGAATTTTGTTTTATGATGAGGAACACCAATAAATAAAAAAACCTTATCATTAACTCAGCTTTTAATTCAATCGCAGGTTAAAAGAGGAGTCACGTTTCTAGTTTCCGGTAAATACGGATCTAAATGTTTGATTTAATTATATATTTTAAGATTAAGCGATTTTGAATCGTAACACAAAGATATTAAAGATTAGTTTTCTTTGATTTTATATATGTATGTGAGTAATTTTATTTGAATTTAATACAATGTGGAAAAGGGTTTCAATGGTGTTTAAAACTTTGTACTTTATTACCATTTACATCGTCTAACTAAATAGTGAATTAAAAAATACTAATGAGAATAAATAAGTACATCTATTCTCTCTCTCTCTCTCTCTCTCTCCATCTCTCAGTTGGTGCTTCTCTGGGATGCTTACTATTGTTATAATTAATCAAATCTTTTGTAGGAGCAACTGTTGAGTTTCTTGTTAATTGAGTCCAAAAACGCTTATAATAGTTTAATCAAATGAAGAACTGAGGCTAAATGTCTCTGCTTCTTTTTATACTTTAATAATCAATTGTTAACTTTACAGCTTTTTAGTCAAATTTGACACATCGTGAATTTAAGTGTCGAGTCGTGGAACTTAACGCATCTTTTTTGCGAATTAAAAGTATTCAAGTTCAGAGATATTAATAATTGTTTCATTTTATTTATCTTACAGAGTTTCTTACACTTTGTTCCTCATTCTGCATTCAATTTTAAAAACGTTGAGTGGCGTAACTTAACGCACTTTTTCTTCTTACCAGGTCGAAGAAAATGTTTGAACCACTTCTCACAAAGAGAACCGAAAAACAAAATCAAAATCCATTTATTTCGTTTACATGAATTATCACAAAATCCCTTTAATACACTCACTCAACTACAGTTTTTCTTTTCACATAATAAATAACAAATGAAAAAAGTTTCCTTTCACGAGAACGCTATAAGAGATTTGTTTACTTAAGGTGACTGTCAAAGTGTATTATCTACCTGCTTATTCGTGTCTTTTACGCAAAGGTGAAACTTTCGTGTACGAATCACTGTAAATAGAAACAATTTGAACGAGTGTGTTTTCTGAATTAAAATTTTTATAGAAAGGTTTCGGTTAAAGCTTGAGTTGTGCTTATATTATTATATATATAAGTACATATATTATAATATGAGTTCATATATTTAACCAGTACTTTATGCGTTACTTTTATTCTTCTCTTTCCTTCCCTTCACTTCCCTTCCCTTCGGATGCATCGGCTGAAATACCCAGTAAAACGATAACATATAAGTCTCGAAACAACCGAGTATCTTAACACTAGGTTCACATGGTTCCTGCAGATCCCTCTGCCTACCCTGCTATATACGGGATAAAGCGTGAAGCTAAAAAGAAATCTAATTTCTACATTTTGTCTAAATAAACAAAATTAATAAAATGGCTTAGAATGATTGAATGAGGCGTAGCAACGAGCGCCGGGTACAGCTAGTGTAGCATATAAGTAATTATATATTCATTATTTACTCAGCTATCATAACAGAATATCGATTGTACTTGTTACATAGGAAACTGGTTAAGAGTCTTAATTTCCACAGGGGATTAAATATCACGTTGAGTGAAGGATGACAGCTCAGCGAAGAGTAATACAAGTTTGCAATTAGTTTTATACTAAAGTTACTGAGAAATGTCGTTGTAGACTATTTAATGTTTTCTTAATAAGAACGAGTCAAGAATCTTGAATATTACTATTCATAGCATTCAGTTATTTATTTATAGTATTTTGTTTAAAACTCGTTTAAGACTTTCAGGACGTTAAGGAATAAAACATAATTTATTGAAATTTACAATCAAATAGGAATTAAAAATCCCAGCAAAAGAGAAATCGATTTGAAATAATTATGATTAATTTCTCTGCCTACCACTGCAGCAGTACAAATATGTATTAATATATGTACTTGTTCTTTATATACACGCTTCTTTTTCAATATCTGAAAATAAATAAAGAGAATCTGTATATACACGTCAACTGCTTTTGTATTTTAGACATTACGGTTATATATGTTATTATAATTACATTACACTACGAATTAACACGCTGTATTCCATACAAATGAAAGGGAAGGTATAGGGACACTTTCTGCCTACAGTTTAGAGACAAGACATGAAACACAAGACAAGACAGAAAATATCGATCTTGCTGTAATTCTGAATTTTTCTACATGCTCGTTCTGTAAAATTAGGTTCAGTTTTTACAGTTAGGTTCAGTTATATGACAACAGAAAATCAAACGTTTTATATTCATTCCTTTAGCTTTGCAAGTTTTTAGAAATTGCATAATTCAATCTCTTCAGATTCATCACAATATACTTTCTAAGTATTTTCCATTTCGATAAAAATATTGTTATAATACGCTCTTCAGTACATCCAATTACTGCTCTGCTTCTCTGAAGTAATGACGTTTCATTGGATCCATTTGAGCACAATTCAGTTCACCAATGTATGTAAAATGCACGAAGACAATAGACACCATTACGAAATTATGAAAATCCAGTACAATACTCAAATTAACTTTTCAATATCAAACTTGTTAAAGGCTTCATATTAGAATAGCTATACAGAAACATTCTAATAATTCACTAACGATACAGTAATACGTAACGCGAGTACATGATGTATATTTTGTAATAATTCACGCTTATCATGTCGACGATGCGTGAAATCCGCATTAGATTCAGTTTTAAAGCAATGTTGTATCGAATAATTCATAGTAAGCATGTTTATACTAAAGGTATGTGCGTCTGATTTGTGTTTCAAATATATCTATATATAATGGTTATTATTTTTGTATGTAGTGGATAAATCATAAGGTATTTGGAGGGAGCCTAGTGACACTGTGTTGTGACAGAGTTGTATGAAAGAAGTTAATCTTAACGTCAATTTGTACTATCCTTGTCTAGTTAAATCAAAGCAATAAAAATAATTCGTATCTTATTTTGTAAGGAAGCCTTATGATTTGGTAAATTTGATAAAAATTTAAAGAAAAAATATTTGTCAAAAAACGTGCCAAATACGTTTAATAACCATGACAGCAAAGAACCATTTTAGCACTTTATATAATTCTGTTTTTAAAATTATTTGTTATAGCAGCAACGGAAAAGCATCATTTATGAAAATCTCAACTGACTAACTGTCATCGTTCAGTAGAGTTATAGTAACAGTTATATCAAAATAAAGAAGATTTTCTCACACTGTAAGTTTGTATGTATGTTTAATTTCTATAAATAGAAGCAACGAAGCAGATTTACTTAAAAAAATCCAAGAAACTACACTAAAGTTTAAAGAATTAATTTAGTTCTTATATTCTCGGCAGTAGGGTCAAACTCCCTAACATTACTTACGTGTATTTATTACGGTCACCCTTTAGGGGTAGGACGGTGATCTTATACAAAAAATACTAAATGAGGACCCCTTGTTCCGGACGTTTGAACAAGATTCTAACAATTTGTTTAACAACTAAAAACTAAAGTTACGTGTAGGACTTACATGCTTTAAATATGCCGAGTTTTTGTAGAACTTCCGTTTCGTGTGTGTGTGTGTGTTTCAGTGACTTCATAAAAGTAATAATAATACATTTTTTATAACTTGTGATCTTATTTTTCGATTATGATAAAATATATAATGTAAATGGTTTCATTTATATTAAATATTTTATCATAATCGAAAAATAAGATCATAAATTTATTCATCATAGATCGATAGATAGATAGATTGATCATAGATTACTGTCTATACATAGAACATAATGGCAAAAGCTAGCAAATATTCATATATTGGGGAAATATTCATATATAGCGAACGTAATAATAACCAAACCAATATTTTTTATATTGTGTTTTTATCTTTTTGCTAGTGTCTTTGTTAGTAATTTTTTGTTCATGTGTTTTAGGGAGCTTCCCTTGACATTTTAATGGAGTGCCGTAAGATAATACCGTAAAACTTCGGAAGTCAGAAACGATTAATGAATTTACAAAAAAACTTTTGGACTGCATTATTAAAAATTTCGAAAATAAAGTTATAAAAAACAACCTAACTTGAAGACAATAATTTACTGAAAAATTCTGAAGTGACTATAGGAAACAAATTTAAAAACAATCATTTAGAAACTTTTTTTTAGAAATTTTATGTATATATTCGTGTCGTCATTAATGCTGATTGCAGGAGAATGCGTGATTAGCGCAGCTATCATCATTGCACTTCATGCAAGCTACAGTGTCATTTACTCACTTACTTTTCCTGCATTCATCAGCTCCACTGCTTCATCAATTTGAATTACTGTAGTATTTTTATTGTAATTATTAAATTTTGTTTCTTCTGTGTCAATTTTAAGGAAAATTTTTTGATACTAATACAATACCTACTTTTTGTCTTATTTCAATCATTCTATAAATTAAAAAGTTATACAAAATTTACTAAACATATTTATTACACTTAAGTTCATATTTTTAAATGACTAAAGTGAACAATATTTCACTTTAATCATTTAGAAATATGAATTACCTTACAATAGAACAATCAAGGCCCATACATAAAATGACAAACAATGTGGAAAACAGAAGAAAACAGTGGTATATTTAATTTATTATGACTATGTATATATTTATATATGTGTATATTTTATTTGGTTATTTTATTTTGTACTTTTCATTATGTAGTAAAAGAATGTTATAATGGGGATATATTTCTTTTCATTGCTATCTATACACTGTTTTTTTACAATTTTGGAGATATGGACCGTCGTGGCGCAGAGGCGCGTCTGCCTATAACGTGATGGTTTTCTGGGTTCGACCCCCAGTCGGAGAAGATGGATTTTTCGATTTCCATTTTCTTCGCTCTGGCAAACTAGGCATAGCACGGCGTTGAGTTCGCCACTCATCAGGCAATGCCTCAACAAGGCGGAAAGCGGGGACGGAAAAAGCAGGGCCTAAGCAACGGAGTGTCTTAACACTAGGTTAGTAGGATAAAGCGTGAAGCTACAAAAAAAAAATGAAAGAGTAGGCAAATTCTACATCACATTTTCTCTTCTTATCAGAGTAAAAAAAATACTACTAGAGATTTGTCGTCGTGGTACATCCAATACAATTGAATACAATTGAATGAAGTTAAAAAAATTACAAGTGCTCTCACCTTAACAAGCAATGTTTTGAAAAGTGTAAAGTAAGAAACGAAGTGTCTTAACACTACACTTTCTCATCCTAATCTGTCTTTTCTTTCCTGTTTTGTACGGTGAACAGTGTGTTTTTTTATATTATTATAATTACTTCACTAATTTCACTTCGATTCTCTTTATTTCGCTCAATGACAGGGTAAGCGGAGGGAACACCAAGAACCATGGGAACCTAATGTTAAGACAGTCTGTTTTATGCTTACCGTCTTTTAAATCTTTGCGTTTTGAGTGCGGAACTCAACGCCGCTCATGCCTATTTGCTACAACGCAGAAATCGAAGATGAAATAGTCCATTCTCCGCGAGTGGGAATTGAACCCACAAACCGCCGGATCTACGGGTAGAAAAAGCTGCGCATTATAGCGCCACAGCGGCTCTCAATTTTTTTAAGGAATAAAAAAGAAAAACGTTCAATAAAACAAAATGTCGAATGAAATATACGTTTATTATAAACAGCATCATTTTTCATTTTCTCAGTATCATACATAATATTAAGAACGAGACAGGTAAGTACATAAGTAAGTGTTATACAAGTGATTCACAATTTAATGAACAAATTCGCTTTTGCGTATAAAACATTTTACTAATAAATAATAATTAGTCTAATTAATTCATTAGTTGTCGAGCTTGAACTATTTTCGTTTTAATAAGACAAATATGTCACCTTGATAAGTAATATTACGTCTTCAAAAGCTTTTCAATCTAAAGCTCGTTTTAGTTTTTTGTTGATTTTTTTGGTTGAAATTTAATTACCAAGAATCTCACCTTAACTCATATTATAGTTAATAGTTTCAAGTAAGTTGTGTTTGAGTCAGATCTGATATAAACACAACATAATTGAAACTGGAAACTATATGTAAGTGAAAAAAGTTAATGAAGTACATTGTATCACAAATCTCTTTCGGTAACTAAATGACTGGGAGATCAACCTACTGAGTGTAGAAGCTTGAAATTGACATTTAAAAGAAATGAGGTTTTATAATATATTTAAGAGTTAATAAATTGTTTGAAAATAATTTAACCGACGTTTATATTCAACCTGTCATAGTCACAGCTCTGAATTTGAATCTTCATATTGCCCTTATCCACGGCTTCTTATTTATTACGTGAATTATTTCTAATTTACTTTCTCTCGTAAGTTCTTTAAAATTCCATTTTATTACTTTAGAATAAAATATAACAAATACAGACAGACATGTGTTAAATATTATCTAATGATTAGTCTTTGCGATGTTATTATGATTATATACATCATTATTATTAGTGAAAGTTAATATAACATATATATAATACAAGTTTATATTTAATTCTATTTACAATATTATACTTGTAAACTACGACTATTTATTTGTATAATCATAATATTTTATTTATTAAACTAATATAATAAATTAATAAAATAAAACACTTTTACGATTTAATATTTTAATACAAAATGTAAAGCTTGGACGTTGTTGGAATTGAGATTTTAAGTACAATATTAAAAAAATGTAACAAATTAATATATATTTACATACATACACACATATCTTCACGTTGTATCCCTAGCGGGGTAGTCTGACAGAACGAAGCGCCAAGCGCTGTGGTCATACCTCTTTTGCCTCGTCCACTGTCATTAACCTCTTCATACATGCTCTTCGGGGAGTCCTCATGCTTTTTACGTGACCTTCCTTCCTTAAGTTTTACATTCAACTTATAGTATCTCGGATTCAAGTGGAAAATGAAAAAGGGAGTGTCATAACACTAAATTCTCTTTGCATATCGTGTTTTATGAGTAACATAAGTTTTTTTTAGCTTCATGAATTATTAAATCATTTCATCTCCCACTTTCCGCCTCTTGAGACTTGTTGTGTTGAGTAGCGGAGCCAAACGCCGCGCTTGTCTACTTGCAGATAATGGAGAGTGAAGATAATGAAAATGAAATAATCCATCCTCCTCATGCGGGAATCGAACCCACAAACCGTCGTTTACAGACAAACCGAACAAAACCTCTGCGCAACGACGGTCCTAATTACATGCAAAATTTAAGTAATAAAATAACACAAATGAGTTTTATTTGTCAATAAGATTAATATTCAAAACCTTTTTTCGCCAGTTTGTGCTTTAAAATTAGGTCGCACAACTTTCTTTAGCAACATTTTATATTGTAAGAATATTTTTTTATGGAAATAAAATTATACTTTTGAAATATTGCGACGAGCCTTTATAAGCTTTAGACGCTTTGGGAATCAAATTTGACACCATTTCTCAAAGAACGGTTATTTATTTGTAATACTGAATCTACATTTAGGTTTTAGCTTTTCTTAGTTGTTCACAAAGAAAATTTTAAATAATAACCACTATACAATATATTATAAAACTATTTTAAATTAATCCTAAATATAATAACAGGATTAAAAAAATCAAGTTCTGAGGATCGTCGTGGCGCAGAGGCGAAGCGTCTACCTGCAAACGTTTGTGGATTCGATCCCCACTCGGGGAAGATGGATATTTCTATTTCCATTTTCCTTGCTCTGGAAAACCAGGCAAAGGGCGGCGTTGAGTTCCGCCACTCAACACGCAACGCCTCGAAAAAGGTGGAAAGCAGCGAACAGACAAGCAACGGAGTGTCTTACACTAAGTTCAATGGTTCCTGCAGTTCCCTCTGCCTACCCTACCATGTGCAGGATAAAAGCGTGAAGCTATAAAAAAAATTATACTTAAAAAAATAAAAACAAAAACAAATAAAATACAAATTTCTATAGATAAAAAAACGTAAGGAGCTGTAGATTCGTAGACAAGAACCAGAACTCATCAAGACGACAGCGCACGTACCTTTTAAATTGTAACACAGATACACTCGTGTCAAGCATAGTAATGTAGATAAAATGAAAAATTGTGCGTTTTCTGTGGATATTTCGCAAATATAATAGCAAAAGAAGATAAAAAATATTGAATATATTTATAGTATGATTTTAATCTAAAAAATCCAAATAAAAAAAACATAAATATTGCATTTGTCTAAGAGGAAATATTATTGTACTAAAATGAATTTATTAATGAATTGTTAAAGAAACAAATATTTATATTATCATACATTTACAAGGGCATATAACAAAATGAATTAAGCTCAATTAAAATAACCTTTTATATATCATAACGTTATTACGTTATTTGTATATACATATATGGGTTTTTAAAGTAAAATTAAAACAAACTTGAAAAGCTTTTAAAAGCTTAAATTTTACATACAACTATACAACTGCATTTGATCATTGGACTTCAAAAAGCAATGAATGTTCATAGCTCACAAGTTTCGATAGAGCTTACATGAGAACTATGCTATATTTGAGGGTTGTCACTTTAAACAAAAAATATTTTGATAAATTAATAAAACAAAAACAAATCAAATATTATGATTATATATGTATTTACAAGTTACAATATTAATAATACTTATGTTACAAGATTTTTGAAATAAGTAAACAGTAAAGTCGTTTAGAGTTTGACGACCCTAGCCGATCCTAGAAGATCCCTTCTAAACGATATTTAGTTTTCTTTGAAAAGTAGAGTTTGGAAAAACAAAAAGAAATAACAAGTAACTTTATCTTAGTTGCTAAGTTTAGATTACAGAGCTTACATACACAGTTTTGTTAGTGGAAATTTTGTAGATACTTATTTATGTAGTTCGGTCTATATATGTATATATACTTTGCTGTTACATAACAAAAATTAAACAGAATTTCGCCACTAAAACATAAAACGTGTGTGAAACAGAGTGATTTGTCACTATTGGTCACGTCAAATTAGAGCAATATTTAAGAGTATATAAATTTATATCAAGCTTAAAATAAGCACAATTATTATATAAAATAATATTTTGAAATCTCATGGCGATATCTGACATTAAGCTTTACTTAAACACGCTAACGTTCACAAAAATATCTATATATATGAAAATGAAAATAATGTTTATTACCAAAAAACCAACATTATACAATGAAATGTCCGGTGGTACCCACACTAGGTATTCCTGTGTCGTGGGTACCTATTGATAGTTTTACAGTACATATTTATTGTTGTCGCTCGGTTTAGTATATATATATGGTATCAATATTTTTCTAAGAGTCACCTTTCCCAAATATGACGATTTAAAAGATCAAAATCTATCACATCGTAAAGCCCCTGAAGTATTTTACTTATTGCTCTCACAATTATAAATGTTTACTATTATCATACATTATTATTAATGTATCAACGTAACCTATAACCCTATTTTTCTTATTCATATGAAACCTCTCTGGTTGATATTTAGTTTTAAATGAAAACTAAGCTTGAAAACGCAGTACTGTGAACATCAGCATTCGACTTTATTTTTGCTAAGTCCTACTTATTTACTGACTTTAAAGCTCATTTTGTATTTCGGATCGTTTTCTCTTTTAGTAAATTAAATCAAAATAAAACTAATGTTATGACAATTTGCTCTCTACTTTTCTAGACTAACAAATTATTAAATTAAATATTAAATATATATAAACAAATTTGTATTTCAGGGGTGTTATGACGCAGTGGCATAAGGTGTATATACAATCGTTATATGTTCGATATATAACGACTCAGGGACATCGGTTTATTTTTAATTTTCTCACAATTTCAAGATAAGCTCCAGCTTTGAGTTTGACCTTAAAACTAAACAATAATAAACAAAATATATACATTGAAAAACTGAAAATTTCAATTGCTTTATCAATTCAGAAAAAACAACAAAGCTTCTGAAAAAGTCCTTCAAATATTTTAAGTACTTCTCTGAGGCAATTATTAAAATTATCGTTCGGCGTTTCAAAGGCACCTTTGAAAAGCTCACCTCTAAACTTACACGAACTTTATATTTTAATGGTAAAATTTGATATCTCAGTTGAACTTAGGTAATATTAGTTTAAGTTGCAACCATCATGGCGCTTAACAGGGGTTCAAAGTTAACATTTATAATCTTCACTCCTACTAATATAATGAAGCCAATGAGTATGTTTGGTTGAAATAGCTAATCATAGAAAATATTTATTTAAATTAAAAAAATAAATATTTTTCATTGGATACTTAATTTATTGAGAAAATATATAGGTAATGTGACATTACGTAATGATTAATTTCCATATAACCACGATACCTGCTGTAAGAGCCACTATTTCGAAATTATTTATTAAGCAGAAGTCTAGTTTATTTTCTTGGTAATTCCTTAACATGTATTAAAATTGAACTCTATAAATTGAATATAACTGTAATTTTTATTATCTTATTTGCATCTTTTATGTAGCTATTCACATCAATTTCTTAGTACAAGCTCGATGATAGTCGTAGAAATTCAAAGTTAATCTGGAGTAGAGTGAGTCCGCTCGTAAACAGCTAAAGTCGTACAGCTGGGTTGGCTCTACAAATTTCAATGTCTCTTCAATATAGAAAATGTCTTAGTTGAAATAGCTAACTGTATTAGAAATTGAAATTTCAAATCCAAAGAGATATATATGTAAAATGTATGTGTGAGACAAAAGAGGTAATCTTACTATTTTAATAATCACATCAATTTTCTGAAATATACTTAATGACATGTACTAACTGTACTTAATTCTTGTTGATTTTCTGACTTCACGTTAGATAGAAACACCCATTGATATGATATTCCGTTTTTAAAAGAACTTAGTGACAGTACACTCTGTTTTTAAAGAAACGTGTAGTGACTAGGTTATTTAATCTCCACTTTTCACTCAAACATCTCGAATGTTGTAAGTTGAGTGGTGGGAAATAATACCTGTATATACTCTTTGCTTCATACTAAAGATTTTAACGCTTAAATTGTTTTGAAATAACGATAAATCTAAAAAATAAACTCGAGCACAACAACACGTGATGAACGAATTGAAATTGCCATTGAGTTTCGAAAAAAATTGCAGTAATAGTATAAATTATACTCAGTAAGTTTGCCTTTAAAAAGTTGTATTTGCGGACCAAGCAGAGTTCATTTTGTTTCATTTAAGTAATGAAGAAGTGAAACAAATGCTCAATGGGATCATAGTTTTAGTAAAGCTTTTTGAAAGAACATTTTATGCTTTTACAGTTTATTCATCTATTATAAGGAGATTTTATATATATCTTGTTTGATATATCAGGCCTTATTACTACTTTACTATCCAGTAATGTAATGGCTATTAGAAAATCGAAGCTTAAAAAAACATTTCTTATTTATCAATTGTATATTTAGAAATCTTAGTAACAATGAAAAAAGCCTTTTCCGAATATATAAGCAAAGAAAACAAGGTTATAACGCTTGTATAATATAATACATAAACTTAACACTGATATTATCAAGTTATAGAGATTTACACATCATATGGTACTTCTAAACATCTAAAACTTCCAACTTAGTACGTTCAAAGTAAAGTGGAATCGGTTGCCAGTCTTGGAATTTCAAAATAATCTTGGATGAATAGTTTACTCGCGCGCACTTGAGTGGATAGCTATGTACATTATTCTTAAGACAGTATGAAATTGAGAAGAGCTTATGAAAAGACTATATAATTTTAAAAAGCTTTGAAAGCTTTAAAGTAATTATGATTTATAGTTTTAATCGTATATCGTTTGTTCACGTTTCTGTAGTCCTCACATACAATGTAAGACTTTGTTTTGAGTGGCGAAAGTCTAAATTTTTGTTTATAATATTTAGATTTTCATATTTAATAGAAACATTTAATTTTTATTTTAATAAAACATAAATAAGTAACATTTGCTACAAAAAATCCACTAATAACGTTAAAAGACAATATAATAAATTATTATACTAATTGTTTGTCTTACAAAATGTAGCGCGATTAAAACGCGCCAGCTATATGTCAGCTAACGTAGCACGTTAACAAAAACAGCGATGGATGCGATACTGAAGCATCTCCCCGTTGCATTGCAAGTGGATTTTCGCCTGTAACCATATGAATATTGATAATTCGGGAAATCCCTTTCGTGTATACACTATTGAATATTAATGGATGAATAACAATGTGATTGTTTGAACTAAATGGCATAATACATTAGAATAATAAATCAAATACAGAAACTAAGCATCAGACTTATATCAACAAAAAGTGATATTTACTATTATATTTTTTTAGATTACTAATCGTTTTTATTTATAATAATATAATTTAATAACAGTACTATGAAATGTATTGATTTTCCTTTAACTTTTAAAATTTTCCAAAACGCTTATTTTGATTATCTTAAGCAAATGAATTATTTATATTATATCTGTTCTATACAGGAATAAAATTTATTAATACTTAAGACAAATGAAAAAGTGCCAGTCTAATTTTAAAATACAGTAGAGTTCGACTACCATTTATTCATTTAGTCTAGACAATTCTCTTTTAGACAATAATATTTTGTTTCAGAATGTTTTGTATTGTTATACTGACCTCTTAATACATGAACAGACACTGCTGACGCAGCAACGTCTGCCAAAGAGCATGTGTAATTTCCAGAGTCGTTTCTATTCGCGTTGGCAATGTAGAGTCGGGATAGAGCTCCGTTCGATGTAGCCTCTGTTTTGACGCTGTCAATAAAAAAATAACTGTATTTTCCACTTCGGTATGAATAAAATCAATTGGTGGTTAAATCAAATAATTGTATTTAAAAATATTAGTTACGTACTCATGAAATATTTAGAAAAAATGTGTAAACATCAATTTCATAGTTAACTTTAACGTAGTTTCATGGGCATCAGTTTTGCTATAAAAATAATCAAACTCTACTTCATAAACGGCTTGATATTTTATTATTTCTTACAAGAAATTTTATCACTACAACGTATGACACGAATAACATATGACAAATTTGGAATGCACAAGTGGTACCTTGAAAATGATTAATGTAAAGAACATTTCTTAGTTGTTGAGTATATAACACAATAACACATTTTAACTACTATGAGTCTTTAACAAGACACAAACTTTAGTTTCACTTTACAATCATTGAAAATTAACATAATTACTGAAAAGATTTAAAACTGTATGTATAACCGTGTGTTGTACCTTATAACGTAAAGCTAATTGAAAATAATAAGTTAATTGAAAAACTAATTGAAAATTATTATATATAATTCTTTACAAAATATTATATTATATTTTGTTTCTCTTTAAATATTTATCAAGTTGTATAGGAAATCGTTATCTAAAGCTAACAATTTAAATAATTTATGGATCTGTTTTGTAGAGAAGAGGTCATAACTCGGGGACGTTGCCAAGTTACACGGAATGACAGTTCTGAAATTGCGAATTCAAGAAACTCTTAATGAAATCAGTGTTTTAATTAAATTCATTCAGCCATAATCACTTTAAAACAAAAGTAACCTAATTAACTGTTACAATTTTCTTTCAAATTAATCTTGCTTTTCTTCACATATGTTCGTGAAGGGGTCGTAAATAATTTCTTCACTTATGTAATTATTAATTTCTAAACTAATTTCAAACTGTGAAATTAACCCAATAGAGTTATCATTTTAACTGTATTGTCAAGTTTTGCGATAGGAATCTTTTTAAATTACAGTAACTATTGTTTCCGTTTATTGGTCCTTCGAGCCGGATAAAGGAAAGTTGATCGAAAATTATAGAGGTTTGTATAAGAGTTTCTGATTGCTTTGGGAATTATATTTTCCAAGTCTATTTATTAGAAAGTCTTTCAAATCTTGATCAAGTGTACGATAAAGATAATTGACACTTTTGTTATATCTTAAAATATATCTAATAACAAAGTGTTAATCTTAAGATAAAATTACAATATCTGATATGTTTATGTAAATGAGCTCGGGAACCCAATACAAAACCCTTTCTAGAGTATGATAGCGGTACTCAATGAAATTCTACCCCAGAAGGGTACTGACATCCCCAGTGCTAAAAGATTCTTCCCTAAGTCCTCAAACTCAGGACATGCGTCGAGTTCTGAGGGCACAGAACCGCGCAATAGACGGGGCAATCGAGGCGTACTACGTGAACCTCTTCCACGCTTAACGTAGATTTTTGTAACAGGGGTCAGCATTCCAACTTAAACGTAAAGCAAAATGTGGTGTTAAGACGATATTTCATACTAAAGCCTAAGTCGTAGAGAGAAAATCGATAATATCAGTAGATTTTTTCCGACCTTCTTGAACAGTGCTATAATTCTGAATACAAATCATATAACTCAAATATCACAAAGCCATCCTAAGATAACAATCTATGAATTTGAGCAAATATGGAATAGGATGACCCTTTTAGTTCTCATATTTTCCTATAATATTTTAAAAACAAAGTTTAGAATAAAATAATATATTAATAGATACCATTAAAATATATTAGTGTTTATTATTATGTTTTTAAATTTTCATTTTTTAAAATAAATGTCTTTTATAAAATAAATATAAACAAATAAACATTCTAAGATGCTTTACTTAAAATCGGCGGCCATGACCGAACGGCCTTTACAATTGTTTAATAACATAACAACTGAGACTATTATTCCCAAAACAGAGCAGTGACCTCGCCTTGTATATTGTTATTACGCTAATCAGTATAAGTTAGCGAAAAGATTTTTTGTTCACATTCTTCTCTAATTTCATTTTTCAGTACTCTCTATCAGAATTTTTTGTAAATACCTTTAAGAACGTAAAATCACTGGATACGCATAAGTTAAAATACATAATACGTAAGATAATATGCATAAATTAATATGATAATGTGCTAAATATGTTAAGTTTAAAAATAAATATGTACATATTATAAAAAATAGAAAACCAGGTCGTTGTGGTGAAAGAGGACAACGCCTGGCTGGTAACGGTCAGATACTATCTGACCAGATACCAGGTAACTGACAGATAGTCTTAAAACTTTTGCTCTATTTATTAAATTGTATAATCATAAATACAAGGTGTAGCACTATCACTAAGTGTAGCACAGCGTTTGTCTATAATTTATAGACATCTCTTAGTAATGTCTATTTTTTAGTAATGTCTATTTTTTTAATACGCTTTTATCTTGTATCTGAGTAACTCTCCTTGGACTCAGAGATCGTGGCTTATATAAGTTGTCAGTATATTCAACTACCGTACGACACTCGATAGCCGAGCGGTTTGAGATGCGGGCTTGAAGTAACTTTTTTGCAGTGACTTTAGATGCTCTGGTTGTGGGTTCGAATCCCGTCCGTACCATTGAAAGCAAATGTTTTTAGTCTATTTTTATTTATTTTATAATATATATTTTGTAATTTAATTTTTATTTTATTCACCATTAAAAAATCTAAAATTTAATTAAATAAACATTATCACATTGAACTAAAAAATAAAAAATAAATATAGTTTAAAAAAACTAAAAGATACGCTTTTTTAAGTATATTAAACTGAAAAGTAAACAATAATTCTTAATACAAGTTAAACACAGTTATGATCGAAAAATACTAATATTATTTTGAAAAAACGTGGGACGCTTTGTGCCATATTTGCCTATTCATACTCAATCTCTGTAAATCTGCACAATATAGTTTCAGTTGCTTAATAAACGAAAGATATGGCACAAAGCACCTCACGCCTTTTCCAAATATTATTAGTATTTTTCGATCATTACTGGTTTTAACTTGCATCAAGAATTATTATTTACATTTTAGTTTGATATACTTAAAAAGGCGTGTTTTTAGTTTTTTTAAACTATATTAATTTTTTTAAAACACATTTTACTTGTACTGTAATATACCATTAACAAAAAAACGAGTAGTAAACAAAATTCAAGCATTTTAAATGGACACTTCAATGAAAATGCTTTCTAAGTAAAGTAGGACGGATTACGAACAAGACGCGGTTCGTTGCTGCTACGTTTGAAAAACTTTTATCTTACTACCAACTTTGCTTTTCTATTTTCAGCTACTTGTAAACAAATGAATATATACAGTATTCTTAGATTTCTATGCATATCTCATCTTTGAAAAATATATTTCCGTCACGATTTCCATGTTTAATTTAAACCGTTTATAAAACGTTAAATTTCATACCTTTATATCATTTATATTTAATTTTTTACAAGGAAAATATAAGTATAGATTTATTTATGATACTAATTGGTTTTTAAAACATTTTCTTCTTCATGAATTACCGCACATAGCAGTATAGGTAGATTAAACCTAGTATTAAGACACTACGTACTCAGCCTTCTACCCCAACGCCACACTTCATTTTGTCTCTATAGTAAAGAAAACGATGCAAATTTCTATTTATTTGTGTGGAGAATTGAATCCACAACCGCCACGTTTAACGCAAACTGCACTTGTGCGCCACTATGGTCACATTTTCTTATTAATTTGTTATCTTTGAATACTCTAAATAACCCATTGACCATCCTTATATTCTATGCCATATTTTATTTAACACAAAATAGCCTAATTTAAAAGCAACCCTCATTTATTTGAAGTGCCGTTACGATTTATTGCAGATCGTTCTAATTAAGTTCCAGTGGAACAAAATGGGAATTATCATTCATTAGATAAGTTTAATTAAATTTTGTTGCTCATTCGAGAAAATATTTAAATAATCTAAATTTACAAACTCAAGTGCGATCTGGAAATTGGAAATTGTATCAATATACTACCGTCATCAAGTATCTACTTATATTTTTAACTTTATGTAAGCATAATTAGAAAAGTCCTTCAAAATATAATAATAGAATAGAAAATGAAAAATTATACGAATTATTCGATTACCATTATGAGTTACCATTGACATTAATTAATAAAATTATTTTAGTCACTGTAGTCACAATGCAAGAGATGCAATGCAAGAGATGTAGGTTTTTTCGAGAACTATTTTTTTATTTATTTTATTTTATTCCGCACATGGCAGGGTAGGCAGAGGGAGGGAAGGGCAGGGACCGTGGGAACCTAGTGTTAAGAAACTCCGTTGCTTAGTCCCTGCTTTCTCCGTCCCCGCTTTTCGAGGCATTGCCTGTTGAGTGGCGGAACTCAACGCCGCGCTTTGCCTAGTTTGCCAAAGCGAAGAAAATGGAAATAGAAAAATCCACCTTCTCCGACTGGGGATCGAACCCAGAAACCGTCGCGTTACAGTCACACGTTGCGCCTCTGCGCCACGACTAATTAATTTAAAGGTATTATATATAAGATAAAGCTAATATTAAGCTATAAAAATAATGTTACCAACATTTATATAAAATCAAGTAGGTACATTTGTTTGAGAGATTTTCAATAAGAATAATCTACCCACATTATGAATTATTAATATTATACAAAAAAGACTTGATAAGCTGCGATCCCTGAACTTCAATCCATTATCGAAATAATCACTTTTGAGTAGCCGTAAGGTATGTTCATTTTGAAACAAGGGTCGCAAATTCGATTGTTCTTACTTATATTTGTCAGACACGTACAAATTTTGTTACGTGATGCGCTTATGTTTATGAAGAATAAAGGAGATTAAAATAAAGTATTTTTTTTAGCTTCACGCTTTATCCCGCACATGGCAGAGTAGGCAGAGGGAACTGCAGGAACTGGTGTTAAGACACTCCATTGCTTAATCCCTGCTTTGCCCGTCCCCGCTTTACGCCTTTTTCGAGGAACTGCGTGTTGACTGGCGTAACTCAACGCTGCACTTTGCCTAGTTTCTAGAGCGAACAAAATCCACCTTCCCCGACTGGGAATCAAACCCAGAAACCGTCGCGTTACAGGCAGACGCTGCGCATCTGCGCCACGACGGTCCTCAAGTCCTCAAGAAAGTATGTATATATAAGTCGATAATTTGATAAAATGTTTTGTTCCCTCCTTTTCAAAGAACAAAACCTAAATTACACAAAATTCAACCCTCTATTTCTAGAAAATCAATGAGTTGCTCCAAGCCATTTTGGTACATGTTTTAATTTCATAAATCGAAAAATGAAATTGGTCCTCTGTATCTGGAACATAGCTATGTTTAAATGCTTAAAGAGGCCCATGAGGCAGGCCTCAAGGAAAGCGTCCAAGATGAACGATTTTTTTGAAGTAAGGGTCAAATTTAAAGAAATAGCTTGTTTAAACATTATGTATCCTTAGAATGGATTAAGACTTAAAAAAATCACAAAACATGCAAAGATATAATATGTATAACATGTTGGTAGCAAATTGGGTTCCTACTTCAACAAATTAATAATAATAATCTTTAATTATTGTTTGCCTTAAAAATACAAAGAGTTATGTCCGCCACCCATCACTCAATATGTAAAATTTGAGAATTCCACATTTACATATTAAATAGTCAAGTAAATAGTATATTGTACCTTACGCCTCCTCTCTTCGTGTCATAATTCAACAATCGCCCGCCATGCTTCCAGCTGACTTGCCGTGCGGGTTGCGGCACTTCGCTGACAACGCACCGCAGCTCTATAATAGACCCTTCTTTGTAGAATTTGTCTTGCAGTGGACGGCCACGTTCGTCTATTATTTCAACTTTTGGCACTGTAAGTAGAATCGTAGATTAGTATGGAAAGTTATCACTTTAAAGTATATTCATTCACGTTTGTCGTTATTACTCTAATCTTTAGATTTTTTCTGTTAAAAAATATCTTGTGGATTTTAGAAAAATATTTTAAAATAAATTTATACCATACTGCCATACTGCTTTATGTTTTATTGGTGTAGTTTTAATGTTAAGAGTGACAAAATTAAAGTTATTTATATGCCCTGGTCGGAATCGGACTCGCACCGTTCCCGTATGTACGTCACTCGTTGTTTTAAGACCCATAGCACACGGCGTATTTTAAACGCGCAGACGACGCGCAGATTACGCGCGTATACGCGGTTCAAACGACATTCGATCGCAACCTTGTAACCTAAGCACACGGGGAGATCGTGAAACGCGCGTCTACTCCGCGTATACGCGCAGATACAGCGAACAATCGCGCTGTGATCGCGCGTAGCTTTTGCGTTTTGATCAGACTCTCCTCTTCTTCCCTTGTACAATGGCCCACCCCGCCTCCGCACCTACTGCACTCCTTTGTACGCGCGTTTGTATAGCTTCAAACGCGCGTTGAACGCGCGTCAGACGCGCGCTTTTATTTCATCAATGTAAATGCAAATATCAGTGTCTACGGCGCCGAAGACGCGCGTTCCTGGAACGCGCGTCTTAGGCGCGTTTAAAATACGCCGTGTGCTGTGGCCCTAACTAAATAAACTAACATTATACAAAATTGTGACGGAGGCTTACAAGCAAGCAAGCACCGTCGTGACGCAGAGGCGTAGCGTCGGCCTGTAAACGCGACGGTTTGTGAATTCGATTCCCACTCGGAGAAGATGGATTTTTCTACTTCCATTTTCTTCGCTCTGGAATCTAGGCAAAGTGGGGCGTTGAGTTCCGCCACGCAATGCTTCTAAAAACGGCGGATAGCAGGGACGGAGAAAGCAAGAGTTAAAGCAACGGAGTGTCTTAACACTGGGTTCGTATGGTTCCTGCAGTTCCCACTGCCTACCCTGCCATGTGCGGGATAAAGCGTGAAGCTATAAAAAAAAGCTTACAACAATTTGGCATGAACGTGATGAAAATTATTAACACTTCGATCACTTTTTTAACAAGTAATTTAAACTTAATTTGAGCTATTTTCATAGCTTTGTTCTAGTAGATAAAATATGGTGTTTTTTTAGCTTCTCATTTTAGGGTAGGCAGAGAGAATTACAGGAACCATAGGAACATAGTGTTTAGACACTCCGTTCACTGTCTTCCGCCTTTTTCAAAGTACAAAAACTTAACGCCGCACTTTGCTTAGTTGCCAGAGTGAAGAAAATGGAAATGGAAAAATTCATTTTTCTCGAGTGGGACTCGAACTCACAAGCCGTTGCGCTTACATGCAGATGCTAAGTCTCTGCGCCACGACGGCCACACTTGTTATGAAAGATAAAATGTGTGTAAATTAATATTATATTATTTTAATCTAAGAATATTATGCCATTATGCCAAGCTGTTTACGAGTAATCTAAAAGGGATCGTTTTTAATCCATAAGTTAACATTTTATGTAATAGAGGATTAGGATTAAAACATGTGTTTCTATAAATTTAAATACGAAGATATATGACTCGTATTTATATACAAGCTTTATTTTACAACTGTTTATTGTACTGGATTCTGTATAAATGAAAAAACGGAGCTATTACAAATAAAAAGAAAAAAAATGAGAATACGAGTATAGTAGTATTTTAGGATTCTCATTTGCAAGGAAGTTGTTATGGGACAGAGGCAGTACCTAAATTTAATCGTGTAAGTTAATATTATTTATTCGAATAAACTTTTCCAAGCATTTTTGAATCATTTAAAATTCAAATGACATGAATTCCACATATTTTTATAGTTTAAATATTCCTGAACAATGTTTCAACAAACAACAAAATAGGTTTCATTCACGAGCACTGTTTCAACTTTTTCTTAAATTTCTGATAAATGATTTATTTACATTGTGGACGTTACTAGGTCAAAGTTCGACAAATAACTTTCGATTTTTTTAAAAACTTACTAAAAATAGTAATCGGATTTTTTTAACACAACATATTATCCGCCTTCACAAGATATGTAGGAAACAACAAAAATATTTTCAGATTTGTTATGGGAAAGACAAGACAAACGAATGTTCGGGTAACCTATTATATAACTTGTTTTATTTCGTTTTGTTCTGAAAATACTGCCACCGGGGATTCGACAGTTATATGGTACATGGTAAGAAGTTGCTTCGAAAACTATAATTTAATTCAATTCAAATAATTCTATTCAAAATAACAATACATGATTCATTTTTTGAACGTCAAAAACATTACCACCGGTTCGCTAAAGTTAATCAGGCCTGAGAAGATCCGGCGCAAGAAACTCAGTGGGATTTTTTTATATGGTCATATAATTATACACTGATTCATTTTTGTTAATGACTAATTTGAAATAGACTGGAGCGAGCATTCTATTCCCAACGTGTGTTGTTATATATGTCATTAATCAGATAATAATACATCATTAATCAGATAATAATATTTAACACACGTCTTTTCACTATTTAACAACGTCTTTTCACAAATCTTTTAAATTGTGATATGAACATTGTTGGACGTTTTCTGTGATCGTATTGTAAAAGAGTACACACTGCTCCATGAAAGGTGCTGTAAGTTTAAGCCTATTTCTTGTATACATATTACGTTAATCACTGATTTTTAGCAAAATCATTAACATTCTTTTTAACCTACGCAACATTTACAAAGATATATTGAGACGCATCTGTCAATATATTTATTTCTTTAATTTTTTGCCTTAAAGAATCTTTAGCTCCTATATTAAAGATTGTACAAATAGCTCGCTTCTGCAAAATAAAAATTAATTTAGTACCGGCTGCATTACCCTAAAGTTTAACTCCGTAAGACATAGTACTATGAAAGTAGCTAAAGTAAACAAGACGAGCCGTTTCCACGTCTGTTAATGATCTAATTTTCTTAACTACAAAAACAGCTAAGCTAAGTTTACTCGTCAATCCATCTATATGAGCTCCCCACTGGAATGTAATTTGGAGTCAATGGTCAAACCGAGAAAAATCGTAAAATCAACAGGATCAACGGCTTCACCATTTAAAAGTACATTGGTTTTTATAATTTTCGTGCAAGGTGTTCTAAAGATAACACATTTGGTTTTGATACTGTTCAATAATAAGTTATTAGCAATAAACCAGTGTACTATTTTCGCCTTTTCAGTATCCAGTGGATCAGAGTGCTCTTCCATGAGTTATGGACTGTGCCGATTGAGTGGAAATGCCAAATTCGGCGTGTGCCGAGAAGCGATCCTGACATGACATCTGTACAGATGTCAAGTCAGGATCGCTTCTCGGCCTTTTGGTTAAGATCAGTGTAGTAAAGATGTCAACTCAGGAGCGCAAGCACGAAGCAAAATGAGAGATGCTATCCTGTTCTCTTAATTTGTGGATGTTGTGACCAAGAAATTGGCTTTCTCTTTGGCTATGTGGACCAAGATATCATTTTCAGCTTGGGTCAAATAAAGTTACCAAGCGCAGCCTTAAAAATCGGTTACGCCACGTTTGCCCCGTGTATTGAGTGGAATTCTTAGTGAGTAAACATAACGCTCAAGCTTTCAAGGCCTAGTTATTGTAATTTCATTTGTATTATTATTTGTTGAAAATAAATATATAAATCTAAAAAAGAGTATTATATTTTTTTCTGAAAATTGCATAACAACTTGATAAATTAAATCAATTAAAATATACCAATCCAATATTTTCTCTGCAACAAAAATGGAGGCTCAATCTATAAAACTATTAACAACAGCTTACTAAATTGATGTTTCAATATTCAATAACACTTATTGAAATTTATGATATATACATTGCTGGTGAAAAATCATTTTAATTATTTAAGCTTTCCGCTTTATGTTACCGCAGCGCAGAAAAAACTTTAAAACAAGATATTTTTCTTCTCAATTTAAACAACACTCACAACTTAGCTTTTATGATTATAATTCAATTAATATTTCCTGAAATATCCTTTTGGAAAAACAAAACATTCTCTTGGAAAATAAGAATGAGCACCGCTTTATCATACTGTAAATATTCGCCCAATGAAATTGCCCTTTTGTTTCAACATTAGGGTAAAACACAAAAGAAGATATTACTTTTTACTTAGGAAAATTAAAAATATTACTAAGTTATATACCTATTTCTCGGTTATTATATTATTATACTATTAATTAAACATAGTCTATATAAGTATGTAGTGCTAGGGATGAATTAACAAAGCGAAATGATGAGCGTTTGACTATAAACATGATTTTAGTGAGATTAATCTTCATCAAGGGCTAAGATTAATCCAATCAAAATCACAATTTAAGAATTGTTTCAATCTTAGCACGCTGTAATGATTGCAAAGCGCGGCGTTAATACCGCTACTCTTTTCAGCAAAAATTCTGTAACGGAGTGTCTTACACTAGTTTCTATTTACCAAACCTGTTACTTGCAAGATAAATTAGAAATTTTATGTAATATATATATATATATATATATATATATATATATATATATATATATATATATATATATATATATATATATATATATATATATATATATATATATATATATATATATATATATATATATATATATATATATATATATATATATATATATATATATATATATATATATATATATATATATATATATATTACATAAAATTTCTAATTTATCTTGCAAGTAACAGGTTTGGTAAATAGAAACTAGTGTAAGACACTCCGTTACAGAATTTTTGCTGAAAAGAGTAGCGGTATTAACGCCGCGCTTTGCAATCATTACAGCGTGCTAAGATGGAAACAATTCTTAAATTGTGATTTTGATTGGATTAATCTTAGCCCTTGGTGAAGATTAATCTCACTAAAATCATGTTTATAGTCAAACGCTCATCATTTCGCTTTGTTAATTCATCCCTAGCACTACATACTTATATAGACTATGTTTAATTAATAGTATAATAATATAATAACCGAGAAATAGGTATATAACTTAGTAATATTTTAATTTTCCTAAGTAAAAAGTAATATCTTCTTTTGTGTTTTACCCTAATGTTGAAACAAAAGGGCAATTTCATTGGGCGAATATTTACAGTATGATAAAGCGGTGCTCATTCTTATTTTCCAAGAGAATGTTTTGTTTTTCCAAAAGGATATTTCAGGAAATATTAATTGAATTATAATCATAAAAGCTAAGTTGTGAGTGTTGTTTAAATTGAGAAGAAAAATATCTTGTTTTAAAGTTTTTTCTGCGCTGCGGTAACATAAAGCGGAAAGCTTAAATAATTAAAATGATTTTTCACCAGCAATGTATATATCATAAATTTCAATAAGTGTTATTGAATATTGAAACATCAATTTAGTAAGCTGTTGTTAATAGTTTTATAGATTGAGCCTCCATTTTTGTTGCAGAGAAAATATTGGATTGGTATATTTTAATTGATTTAATTTATCAAGTTGTTATGCAATTTTCAGAAAAAATATAATACTCTTTTTTAGATTTATATATTTATTTTCAACAAATAATAATACAAATGAAATTACAATAACTAGGCCTTGAAAGCTTGAGCGTTATGTTTACTCACTAAGAATTCCACTCAATACACGGGGCAAACGTGGCGTAACCGATTTTTAAGGCTGCGCTTGGTAACTTTATTTGACCCAAGCTGAAAATGATATCTTGGTCCACATAGCCAAAGAGAAAGCCAATTTCTTGGTCACAACATCCACAAATTAAGAGAACAGGATAGCATCTCTCATTTTGCTTCGTGCTTGCGCTCCTGAGTTGACATCTTTACTACACTGATCTTAACCAAAAGGCCGAGAAGCGATCCTGACTTGACATCTGTACAGATGTCATGTCAGGATCGCTTCTCGGCACACGCCGAATTTGGCATTTCCACTCAATCGGCACAGTCCATAACTCATGGAAGAGCACTCTGATCCACTGGATACTGAAAAGGCGAAAATAGTACACTGGTTTATTGCTAATAACTTATTATTGAACAGTATCAAAACCAAATGTGTTATCTTTAGAACACCTTGCACGAAA
Organism: Dione vanillae; assembly: GCA_037178615.1. Classification (NCBI taxonomy): domain Eukaryota; kingdom Metazoa; phylum Arthropoda; class Insecta; order Lepidoptera; family Nymphalidae; genus Dione; species Dione vanillae. Next base: position 1,729,809 of record JAZFAU010000246.1, read on the forward strand.
ATTATAAAAACCAATGTACTTTTAAATGGTGAAGCCGTTGATCCTGTTGATTTTACGATTTTTCTCGGTTTGACCATTGACTCCAAATTACATTCCAGTGGGGAGCTCATATAGATGGATTGACGAGTAAACTTAGCTTAGCTGTTTTTGTAGTTAAGAAAATTAGATCATTAACAGACGTGGAAACGGCTCGTCTTGTTTACTTTAGCTACTTTCATAGTACTATGTCTTACGGAGTTAAACTTTAGGGTAATGCAGCCGGTACTAAATTAATTTTTATTTTGCAGAAGCGAGCTATTTGTACAATCTTTAATATAGGAGCTAAAGATTCTTTAAGGCAAAAAATTAAAGAAATAAATATATTGACAGATGCGTCTCAATATATCTTTGTAAATGTTGCGTAGGTTAAAAAGAATGTTAATGATTTTGCTAAAAATCAGTGATTAACGTAATATGTATATAAGAAATAGGCTTAAACTTACAGCACCTTTCATGGAGCAGTGTGTACTCTTTTACAATACGATCACAGAAAACGTCCAACAATGTTCATATCACAATTTAAAAGATTTGTGAAAAGACGTTGTTAAATAGTGAAAAGACGTGTGTTAAATATTATTATCTGATTAATGATGTATTATTATCTGATTAATGACATATATAACAACACACGTTGGGAATAGAATGCTCGCTCCAGTCTATTTCAAATTAGTCATTAACAAAAATGAATCAGTGTATAATTATATGACCATATAAAAAATCCCGCTGAGTTTCTTGCGCCGGATCTTCTCAGGCCTGATTAACTTTAGCGAACCGGTGGTAATGTTTTTGACGTTCAAAAAATGAATCATGTATTGTTATTTTGAATAGAATTATTTGAATTGAATTAAATTATAGTTTTCGAAGCAACTTCTTACCATGTACCATATAACTGTCGAATCCCCGGTGGCAGTATTTTCAGAACAAAACGAAATAAAACAAGTTATATAATAGGTTACCCGAACATTCGTTTGTCTTGTCTTTCCCATAACAAATCTGAAAATATTTTTGTTGTTTCCTACATATCTTGTGAAGGCGGATAATATGTTGTGTTAAAAAAATCCGATTACTATTTTTAGTAAGTTTTTAAAAAAATCGAAAGTTATTTGTCGAACTTTGACCTAGTAACGTCCACAATGTAAATAAATCATTTATTTGTCTGAGTATACACCACTTCCGAAATTTAAGAAAAAGTTGAAACAGTGCTCGTGAATGAAACCTATTTTGTTGTTTGTTGAAACATTGTTCAGGAATATTTAAACTATAAAAATATGTGGAATTCATGTCATTTGAATTTTAAATGATTCAAAAATGCTTGGAAAAGTTTATTCGAATAAATAATATTAACTTACACGATTAAATTTAGGTACTGCCTCTGTTCCATAACAACTTCCTTGCAAATGAGAATCCTAAAATACTACTATACTCGTATTCTCATTTTTTTTCTTTTTATTTGTAATAGCTCCGTTTTTTCATTTATACAGAATCCAGTACAATAAACAGTTGTAAAATAAAGCTTGTATATAAATACGAGTCATATATCTTCGTATTTAAATTTATAGAAACACATGTTTTAATCCTAATCCTCTATTACATAAAATGTTAACTTATGGATTAAAAACGATCCCTTTTAGATTACTCGTAAACAGCTTGGCATAATGGCATAATATTCTTATATATATATATATATATATATATATATATATATATATATATATATATATATATATATATATATATATATATATACTTAGTCTTGCCATAAATATTGTTATAAAGAAAAGCACGATTTTTTTTTTATACGTAACATTTATTCCTTTCATAGTGAGTTAGTTTAATACATCAATATATAACTAATTAAAATATACAATGTTTATTCGAAGTGATCCCCATTGGCTGCAATACAGTCTTTTAAACGTTGAAGCCAGTTATCAATAGCAGCACGAACTCTTTCTAGAGGAAAATTCTTCACTGCCAACCGAATGGATCGTTTTAGGGACTCCAAATTATCATGGCGTTTAGAGCAAGCCTTACTCTCTAAAACTGACCATAAATCATAATCCAATGGATTTAGGTCAGGACTTGACGACGGCCAGTTTTCAGTGCTGATAAAGTCCGGAACGTTAGTTTTCAACCAAGATTGGGTGGATCGAGCTCTATGACCCGGTGCCGAGTCTTGTTGAAAGCACCATTCTTTGTTATTGAACATGGTGTTAGTTAAAGACTTAACTACCGTCTCAAGAATGGTATTTTGATAAACTTGTGCCGATGTTTTAATACCTTTTTCACAAAAATATGGCTCAGTCACCCCTTCATAGCTAACACCCCACCAAACTATCACTGAAGTGGGATAATGCCCACGTTGTACTCTGTTTACTAATTGCGAAGCTTCTTTAGAGCTTCCAGCATAAATACGGTCATTTTGTTTATTAAAATACTGCTCAATTGTAAAAATTTTCTCATCCGTAAACAAAATTTTTTTGTGACCTCCCTTTGTGTACCGCTTAAGTAGTTGTTTGGATTTTACCACCCTATTCTTCTTTAAATTATCAGTTAAGAAGTGACCAGTACGTCTCTTATAGGCTGCAAGTCCTAAGTCATCTTTTAATATACGCGACATGGTTCTAGGAGCTATCTTCATCTCCCGAGATAAAATCTTTTGCTTACGGACAGGATTTCTTCGAATTCTTTCCCTAACTGCTTTAATCACCTTTTTCACACGAACGGTACGTGGACGGCCAGATCTTTTTCTGTCACAAACAGAGGAGGTATCATTGTACCTATCAATAGCCCGGTAAACAAACATTTGACTAATACCAAGCGGGTGGAGGGTTTTAAAAATTGCACTTTTCTCCATACCTACTTTATGTAAGGCAATCACAGCGATTCGGTTCTCTTTATCACCCCACTCCATTTTAATATAACAAAATATTTAACAATATAATGGCGCGAAAATAAGAAAACACATCAAGCAATCATATAAAAATGACAGATTCCAAATTCAAACGTAATATTTTCTTTTTTTGAATAGTAACAGTATTTATGGCCAGACTAAGTATATATATATATATATATATATATATATATATATATATATATATATATATATATATATATATATATATATATATATATATATATATATATATATATATATATATATATATATATATATATATATATATATATATATATATATATATATATATATATATATATATATATATATATATATATATATATATATATATATATTTTTTTTTTTCTAGCTCCACGCTTTATCCCGCATATTGCAGGGTAGGCAGAGGGAACTGCAGGAACCATTTGAACCTAGTGTTAAGGCACTCCGTTGCTTAGTTCCTGCTTTCTCTGTCCCCACTTTCCGTTTTGTTTTTGAGGCATTGCGTGTTGAGTGGCGGAACTTAACGTCGCGCTTTGCCTAGTTGCCAGAGCGAAAAATGGAAATAGGAAAATCCATTTTCCCCGAGTGGGAATCAAACCCTCAAACCGTCGCGTCTACAGGCAGACGCTTACGCCTCTGCGTGACGACGGTCCTACAATATATAATTTATATTTTTCTAATACAATGCCAATAGTAATATATAGTGTGCTAGTAATCTAGACAAGCGAAGCGAGTAACACTTTAAGTCCACTTAATCGTAGTTTCATATTGATGTATGTGTTGGATAGATTACAGCCGTTGTACTACTACGTCCTAAATTTAGCTATATTTTATTTTTATTTTTAAATTGATGCAATTTAAACTATGATAGCTAAGCGACGATTACAGGTTCGATTTTTTGTCGGGGAAATGAATTAGCTTTTTCCTTCGCTCTAGAAAGATAAGGCGTAGTGTTAATGTCTTGAAAATTGAAAAGAAAGTGGAAAATGGAATGGCTAAACACTTGGATATTTTATGAAGCCGTATGCGGAATACAGCGTGAAGTTTAAAACGAATTGAGGACATTTTTAAAATATAACAAAGTCAGAGTACACAAGTATGAAGACCGTCGTGGCGCAGAGGCGTAAACGTCTACCTGTAAACGCGATGGTTTGTAGGCTCGATTCCCACATGAGGAAAATGGATTTTTTTATTTTCATTTTCTCGCTCTGGAAACTAGGCGAAAGCGCGGCGTTGACCTCCGCCATTTAACACGCAATGCTTTGAAAAAAGCGGAAAACGGAGACGTGAAAACAGGGACTAAGCAACGGAGTGTCCTAACACTAGGTTCCTGCGATTACCTCTGCCTACTCTGCCATGTGCGGGATAAAGCGTGAAGACATAAAAAATAAAAAGATAACAAAGTCACTACAGAATACAGAATTAAAGGACTTTTATATATTAAAATTTATTATTCTATATTCCTTATCTTAGTTTCAAAATGAAATTATTTTTCAAATTAATAACTTATACTAGAAAAAGATACTATAATAAAGTTTAATAAAATTTTTCAAGCAAGCTCTTTTAAAGTTGCATTATCTACGTTAAAAGTACCTTCTATTACTGTATACTTCTAAAAATCGTAAAGAAGTTGAAAGCATCCGCTTTTATATAATTTATATCACCGTCGTATTATAAATTGTACTTATGAACAATAGTTGAAAAGTTTGGTGTGTGGTGGTATTGTGGCGTAGGAATTTTCTACAACATTTTAATCATATAGTGGTCAGTCTATAAAATACGTTTAAAATTATCTCTACAATTAGTAATTTTAAAAATATTATTTATTTAAAAAGAGGTACATTTATTTTTACAAATTATGATTTGTTTTCAATTCTAAATTAAATATCAATTATACTTTCCGATGCTTTCGATTTCAATAGTTTTTACATTTCCTTGTGAACTCCGTGGGTCTGCGTAATAGGATACAGGTGTATTTTAGTATTATAAGATGCTAAAATACTGTGCGTATGATAGTAGAGACCACGTTACAAGCACTTGTTTTATTTTAGAATATTATATTTTAAAAATGTACATTGATTTTATAATTTGACATTTTACTAAGTTACTTACGTAGGCTACAGCTTAAGGGTGAGAGTATATAAAAATAGTTGTTTAAAAGCATTAATATACATTTTAAATAAATACAAGTAATCTAAAATGAAGTTATGTATTATAAATTCGATGTTAAAAGTACAAGTGATTCAAAGTCATGACAACTCGATCTTTAACAACGCAGCATGTCACGGCCGGACGCCTATCACACCACACCTTATTATATATATATATATATATATATATATATATATATATATATATATATATATATATATATATATATATATATATATATATATATATATATATATATATATATATATATATATATATATATATATATATATATATATATATATATATATATATATATATATATATATATATATATATATATATATATATATATATATATATATATATATATATATATATATATACAATCTTTTCCGTCTGTGCCATAAAACCGTATGTAACCAGATTTTATTTAAAGCACACTGTTCTACTGCAAATAGCAGAGTAGGCAAGGAGAAGAGTAGACAAGGAACTTAGTGTACAGTCACTCCGTTTCTCGTTCACTTTTCGTCAAATTAAATTATGAGTGGCATAACTTACTTTTCTGCTCTTTGCCTTGATTCCAGAACGAAGGAAATAAAAATAGTGAATTCTCTCCGAGAGAAAATTGCACTTACAAAATGTTCGCGCCTAAATGAATGTCACAATTAAAATGACAAAAACAAAACAGTGTTTTATCATTTTAGTGAACGCCACTCAATAGCAATATAGAGAATAAGCTAAAGCCAGCTCTCACAAAGCATTCAAAAGCTTTCATGAAAATGGTACAATAGACGCGTTCCAATACACTTCAATAGTATATTACTGGATTTAAATTGTGATTCGTTTGCGTGGCTTGTTTGTGGTTGATATTTGTACGAAAGTTAAGTAAATTTTAAATACTAAGGGCCAATTTCACCGGTTACAAATAAAATTAGCCGGTAGTTAGTTCTGTCTACCAGATAAAAGATGCTATATTTTTACAGTTTTATCGTCTATCTCTCCGATTATTTATCTTGTAGACAAATCCACTAAAACAGCATCAGCGCAAAATTGGTTTGGTTGCAAATTGCTGGCAAATTAAGTTGTAGTAACTTAATTTACAAAGCAAAATATAAAATTTGAAAAATATTTTTTATAACTTAAATTATACAACACTTTTTATTGAAAATAATCCACATCAACTTTTTTTGAAATTTTCAAGTACCATTTTTTATTGAAGGATAAAAATAGCAGTATTCTTACGATTTGTTATAAAAACTTCAAATATAAATATAGAAAATAATTTTGAATTAAAATTAAAACCATGTTCATTACCGCCACTCACAGCATTTTATCTGTTAGATAACGTCATTGTCAGCTACTTGAATTGTCAAATAGTTTAACAAGGTCCATCTATTAGATTTTTGTATTGGAGAACTGTGGAACTAATACTCGCTATTTATCTGCCAAATAAGAAACATATTTCCTGTTTAGGATTTTATCAGCTGGTGGTGAAACCGGTTCTTAGTAATTTATATAATTTCAGACGGAATCAAATTAAGGATAAAATAATATTATAGACAAATCTTTTTTGTTATACTGGCTTACGAAAATGCAGTTTTCTTTAAAGATTCGCAATATACAATATATTATTAACGTTCAAGTAAGGTAACCGTGACGGTCTGTGGGTTCGATTCCCCCTCAGAGAAGGTGGATTTTTCCTTTTCATTTAAATACGTTTTAAATTACCGTTATACCGTATACGTTTTAAATTCTTCGTTTTAGTAACTAGGCAAAATGGGGCGTTGATTTCCTCCACTCAACACGCAATAGCTCGAAAAAGGCAGAATTCAGGGAACTAAGTGTCCTAACATTAGGTTCCTATGGTCGTCTACCCTGCCATGTGCGGGATAAAGCGTGAAGACATAAAAAAGTCCAATGATGAATTTCAACATTTCGCTTAAAGAAACTGTCCTAGCGACAATCACTATATATAACATTTTGATTAAGCTACTCATTATTAAAGTAAATCTAGGAAACTCATTACGATAGTAATCCAGAATACTAAATCCAGCAACAGTTACTTTACATTTTGAAACACTATACCAATATAACACAGCAACGTAGAATTGTCGATAAATAATTATTCCCTACTTTTGAAATCAGCCAAAAAAAAACAAACCCCGATATATTTGACCTCCGTTTCAAGCCTTATCTCTACATAAACGTGTAATTGAAGACGATAGCCGGATTATTTGAAAGCAGGGTGACCATAAATTAAAACTAATCCCGGATATCTGGCGAAGTTGAATCTGCTTATCTTTGCAATGTTATAAATTTTATTATAGAATTGTGTGTTTTAGATTTAAGGAAAATATTTGAAATGCTTTTTTTTTTCGAATATAAAACATTTCATTGTGATTATTCCCGTTATTATTTAGTCAAATAAATTTATTAATAAATAAAAAAATTGATAGATGAGAATGAGATTCTGTGTATAAGTGTTGTACCCAACTCTACTTGTAAGTAACATGATGTGTGGGTTCGATTCCCACGAGTCGGATGAATTATTTTAATTTTTTTTACTCTGGCAACAAGACAAAACCCGTCGCTGACTTCCGCTACTAAGGACTCAATGCCTCCGAAGGCAGAAAATGAAGAACAGAGTGTCTTAACACTAGGTTTCTTCTACTTATGATACCATTTGGCCACCCTGGTAAGTGCAGGATGCAGCGTAGAGATAAAAACAAAAAGGCAGTGCCGTAGTAGAGTTAGGAAATCTTTGACTTAGTGATTAAAAATGTCATTAAGATCTCACATTTTATTAAATCATGTTATTGGATTACTCCATTTTTTTTATTCATTTATTTTTGTAGCTTCACGCTTTATTCTTTATGTTGCAGGGTAAGCAGAGGGAATTGCAGGAACTATATGAAACTAGTGTCAAGACACTCCGTTGCTTAGTCCTGCATTCTCCGTCCCCACTTTCCGCCTTACTCCAATCATTTTTTAATAAGTATACAATATAATTGAAGGCAATTTCATGCATATGAAATAAACTACATAATATGTAAGTGCATTATTAATATTTGCTATAAATATTTGTATATTACATAACTTCTATATTTTCTTCAAGGAAACAAAATAACACATAAAAACTTGGTCATAATTGTGTTTGAGATAACAATTTAGTGATCCTACCTAATCCACATGCGAAAGGCATGCTTAAATATTTAGATAATAATAATAATAAAGCAATAAAAGAAGTGATTTCATATGTTTTACGACCGCAGTCAAACATCTGAAAATAATTGCAGTCATAACTTACCCCACTAGTTAAGGGTTATCTTGGGATAGGGTAATTTTTACGACCCTCTCAATTATCCTCACATTTTTTCTCATATAGTAATCTATCTATCTTTACGAGAAAAAAAATTAAAATATTTTTTAATGTTTGCCATTTTTATCTTTGCAGACATTTATATATAAATACTTATCCCATTAAGTACCAAAAACTGTGAAATACAACACCGCTAGGTTACCACTGAGTACATCATACTTTGTATTTTATAATGACAAGTAATAAGTAATAAATATAAGAAAAGTACATAGTTAAAATTCTCTTACATATGTTTTAAACCAGGTTATATATAAATATTTTGATAGAAAATTTTCTATTAAAATATTTATATATAACCTTTCTTTTGTATCTTATTTTGAAGAAAACAAAAGACCAACGTGACAATCGCAGTGTCATTTTGTCAGGTGGTGGAGCTCAACTCCATGTTTTACATTATAAGAGAGGAAAATAATATGAATTTAAATATCGATTAAACCAACAGATTCTACATAACCATTTTGCCAAGATACCGTAAAATTATTCATAATAGTGAATAAAACAACAAAACTCCTAATAACCACCTATAACCGGTTCTATGTACTTGAAATGACCTTTGATAGCTTTCACGCGTGCTTTACCACGAAATACCCGTAATTACGTTGTAAAATATTATTATAGTATTCTGTACAGCTATTTTGGCACGAAATAATGCGGCACAGCATTGCTATGCTATTGGGAACGTTGGCATCCACTGGTATAAGAAAAAACTTAGTATATGCGGCATGCATTTATGATGAAGGCTACATGAGACGAATAAATAAGATCTGAAGATGTAAAAATTTTATTTTTATTTTAAATTCCTTGAAGAATATTATATGGGCAAATATATGTATGTTAAAATGAAAGGGGTGCTTTCGAAGGACGGTGAGATACTTACATGCAGATCACACGTTTTGCAGCGATGGGCGGAATTCTACAAGGAGATGTATGAATGTGATGACGCTTCTGCCTCAAGTGACAGCGACAAGCTGAGTCTTGATGTAGCAGATGGCGAAATCAGTATAAAAGAAGTTGAGAGTGCAATAAGAAGCTTGAAATGTGGTAAGTCAGCGGGAGCGGATGGAGTTACTGCCGAGATGATCAAATATGGTGGACCTCGCATCTTGGACTTGTTCTGGTTTCTGTGCAATTTATGCTGGAAATCGGGGGAGGTCCCGGATGATTGGCAAGGTGCAGTCATCGTGCCTTTGTATAAAGGCAAAGGTTCACAGATAGACTGTGCAAGCTATAGGGCAATCAGTTTGATTAGCTTAGGTGGTAAAGTATATGCAAAAATTTTAGCGAGAAGAATGCAAGACAGATCCGAAAGGCTACTGTGGGAGGCCCAAGGAGGTTTTAGACCTGGAAGAGGATGCATGGATCAGATCTTTTCCATCTGTATGATCACAGAGAAGTTTTTGGCTGTAAACCAAAAGGTTTTCTGTGCTTTTGTGGACTTGGAGAAGGCGTTTGACAGGGTTGTGAGAAAGAAGTTGTGGGAGATACTACCCCGGTACAATGTGAACGGACCCTTGCTGCAGGCTGTAAAATCTCTTTATAGAGATCACTCAGCCTGTGTGCGAGTAGGAGCCGACATGTCGCCTCGGTTTGGCATCCAATCGGGTGTCAAACAGGGTTGTGCCATGTCGGCTTGGTTGTTCAATTTGTATTTGGATAGCTGTCTCCAAGGACTGAAAGAAAGTGATATGGGTGTAAAAGTGGGTGACTTGAAGGTAAATTGCTTGCTGTACGCAGATGATGCAGTGCTTATTGCATCATCAGAAAGCGAGTTGCAGGCATTGGTCACCATTCTGAAAGACGGGTGTGAAACTAATGGTCTAAACCTGAGTGCAAGTAAAACAAAGGTTCTGGTATTTGAAAGAGACGAGGAAAGGACGGAATGCAAGATTTTCGCGAATGGAAAATTATTGGAACAAGTGAACGAAGTAGTATACTTGGGAAGTATGTTAAGTAGAGATGGTAGATACGAAATGGATGTGGAAAGACGTGTTGCTGCCGGTAACAGAACGAGCGGTGCCTTAGCTGCGTTGTTGAGACGGCAGAACGTCAGCGTCGCTGCACGTTTGGCCGTACACAATGCAGTTTTGGTTCCGACGCTGTTATATGGCAGTGAAACGTGGGTATTACAGAAGAAGAATGAAAGAAAGATGAATGCTGTGGAGATGCGATCTCTTCGAAGGATATGCGGAGTCAGCTTAGCTGACCGAATCCGCAACGAAGAGATACACAGGATGGTAGGTACCAGCGAGGATGTCACAGTAAGAATGAAGAAGAACGTGCTCAGATGGTTTGGGCACGTCGAAAGAATGAGTGACGAAAGAATGGTAAAAAAGATATATGATGGAAAAGTGAGTGGTAAGAGAGGTAAGGGGAGACCTCGGTTGACTTTCGAAAACACAGTATCGAAGATACTGGAGGAAGGTCACGTAAAAAGCATGAGGACTCCCCGGAGAGCATGCATGAAGAGGTTAATGACAGTGGACGAGGCGAAAGAGGTATGCAGGGACCGCAGCGTTTGGCGCTCCGTTCTCTCTGACTACCCCGCTAGGGATAGAGCGTGAAGCTATGTATGTATGTATGTATGTATATGTATGTATTCTCTTTTATGAAAGCGCCCTCTGAGAAATTATAATTGAAAATTTATTGTAAGCTCCCTTCAACACGCAAAATATGGGCAATGTATAAAGATCATAAAAGTTATTTCATATTTTAGATTCACACTATATCCTGCATGCAGCAGGATGTTCTTTACATCACGTTTTATATTCTAAAAAAGTGGGAATCGAACCCACAAGCGTCATGATAACATTCTGCTGTATTGCCGCTGCAGCACATATGCTTCAAAGACTAATATTTTCTTTAGTTAAAGTGGATAATACGCTGTTAGCCCTGCGGACTCTACAACATTGCCTTTTCTTAGGGAAAGTCGAGCTAAAAGAGAGATCTGGGTTGGCTACCACAAAATAGCACCAACAAATATGCATACAATGTTACAACGGCGTTGCCTGTGAGACACGGACGCATGCTTACATTCACTGATCATAGTGGAAAATATTCCATACTAGGTAGGGTACTTGACATCAGCAAAGGCGTGCGTGTGTGCTTATTTTACACGACTTACACTCAGTATATCTAAATATATTTTCATACATTCATAAAATTATCTTCTATACTATAACATAATATTTAAATATTTTTTAAAATTTAATCTTACGTAAGTTCGTAGTTAGTAACAACTTTTAACTAATAAGTAATTAATCCACTTTATTTTTATTTATTTCTTTATTGAGCTACCAAAATTGTTTTTTTTATCTATTTATTTATTATATTTTAATTTGTTCGATCTATTTAAATTTGTTATTTCTTGTCATAATTTTTTGTTCCTCAATAAATAATTAATATATACATAGAGATTAAGAAAAATATATGAAAATTGTATCGTCTATCTCTCAATAACTCTAGTAGTAATCTGTGGTTAACGGTGTTAGTTTCACAATTATGAATTTTTTTAATATATCCAAGCTTAGTATTAAGACATATTGTGACGCTGTTTGTTAAACCCGAATAAATAAATAAATAAATATAATAATATAACATTAAATTCGTATATTGAATATTTGTACGTAAAAATAGAACGTGACCTATACTTTTTAAGATCAGAGGTTTTATATAAAAGTTATATCATATGATAAATTACATTAAATCTATATAATAGCGAGTAAGGAAACTTATAGCTATACATTGAACACTTTTATTAAAAAATACTTTAAGAAGATGTGAAACCTAAAAAAAATATAAATGTTTATCTAAATCTCTCTATCTACTTAAAACATTTTTAGAGTTCCGTACAAAAATAAAAAAAACGGAACTCTTATAGAATCACTCGTGTTCCTGTCCGTCCGTTTGTCACAGCCAATTTTCTCTGAATCTACTTGACCGAATGAGGTGAAATTTGGCAGTATGGTGTAATGCCCTGACCCGAACACAGATGTGTAACGTAAAAAATATTTTTTTGAAATAAGGGTAATTTTCGGGGGATAAATTAGGTAATTAAAAAAAAAATTTGCAAACCTTACTGAGTCATATATCAGGATCTTGAATATATATTTTTTTAATTTTTTAAAATAAATAGTTTCGATGATATTCATGAAAAAATCCTAAAATTGACCATTAACCACCCCCCCCCCCCCCCAATCTCCGAAACTACTGGGCCGAAAAATTTGAAAAAATACTCAATATAGTTTATGGCTTGTAGATTACAGGAAAACCTATAAGGATTTCATAAATTGAAAATAAAATAGTAAATTCGATAAAAAATGTTTTTAGGTTAAAAACGTTTTCAGGGGAAATATTTCTCTATATTGTGTACGGAACCCTTTCCACGCGAGTTCAACTCGCACTTGACCGGTGTTTTGCTATCACGCTACACGCAAATCTTTGATGGGCTTGGAAGAATCTAGATTATATTTTATTTCGTAAGCTATTATACCTAACACAGAACTGTAACAGTCAAACTGACTGATATGATATAATAAAATTAAAGCAAATTCTCATATTCATCACGCAGCTTATTGAAGGTAAACTAAGGATTTGGATTGGAAATCTAGAACAGAGTGTCTTAACACCAAATTCTTTCCACGTAAAGTACTTGGATACTTTGGGGAATAAAAAATTAAGTTGAAAAAGTAATATATTCTTATACTATCACGTCTAGGTTTATCGTATTGCGCCATAATTTCTATAGAGTATAAATAAATTATAATTTTTTCATATTACGACTTTGCTTTGCAAAAATCACGAAAATCTAATAAATATCTTCCACAATGAAGATTTAAGATACACAATTCTGTATATGCGAGATATTTTTCCTATTTATTTGCCGTTTCACTTTCTGCTATACATCGGATATTGTGCTTGGAATTTTATCAGCCTCATTGCTCTGAGATCTAGTGACCTTCAATGTAGGAATTCCTCTATAGAAGCTCTTGGCATGTTGCTTTAACTAGAAACGAGCGTTTGCTTAAAATAGAATTTGTAGAACGTCTTGATTACATTTGGGTACTTTGTTTTGTGGGATCACGATTTTTGTACATTGTAGCTATAAATGGTGAAAAAAAAAAAAAAACAATTTTTTTCTAATTTAGAAAATAATTGTTTTTTTTTCACCATATCTAGAAATAAGTTAAAAAGAAGTTTTTTTTAAATTTAAATCAAAAGTGCTCGCTTCAAAATTTGGTTTTTACGTGTGCTTATAACCAGATCAAGGTTTTAGCACGAAGGATATAAAGAGTTTAGGCATATTTGCAGTGACTCCATTAAATTGGTCATAAGGCAAAAATCGTCAGCGTATAAAACTTCCAGAATAGTAAGTCTTGACACTTGTCGTTTTGCCCTGAAGGAGAAAAGATTAAAAACGCTTTTATTACTTTTCGACTTCAACTTAGCCAGCTACAAATTGCTGTTACAAACTTTGATTGCATCCTGCAGAATGTAGGATAAGTAGAACGAAAACAAAGTGGTAGCCAAGACACAGCTCTGTTTAACGCCTGTAGTCCTTCAAGTCGTTTCAATGTCGTACTTTCACTACCTTATTTTCATGAAGTCGGCGTATTAGGTTTAACAACTTTTCAGGATATCCTGTTTTTTCAACAACGGCCCATAGGGCATTACTTGGGACCTTTTCAAAATTTTTCTCTTTTCTTGGGTTTGCTTAGCAATTAATATGGTATCAATCATTCCTCTAACTGAGCGAAAACCATACTTAGTCTCCGAAAATATAGTTTCAGCATATCGTGATAGATGGATGTTTATCATATGGGCTAAAATTCTTCCAGCGTTTGAGAGAATAGAGATACTTCTATACGAACTACAATCAGCTATCTCTCATACAACTTACACATGGAAACATCCCTCCAATCTTAAGGGACAGTTTCAATTTTCCATAATTTAGGTGAAGATCATAAAGTCTATTTGATATAGTGGCTACGTTTCTAGATTTCAGCTAGCAAATAGTATATTCCTGGGGCTTCACTCTCATTTATTCTTCTTAATTCATCAGTAAACTTAGTTCTAAATTGATGGGGATTGTGTCAAATATTCTACTGTCGGTAGATTTCCCAATGTTTTAGATTGAGAAAACTACTGAAGTGCTCTGCCCAACTATCTAATATATCTTTTTGTACCGTTCTTTTTAATCTTTGTTATATATTGGTGTTAATTTCTTATTTCTTGGACCAAACGACCAATAGTTAGTAAGACATTGGTCTTACTAAGTTTTTAGGCAATTGAAAAACTTATCATAATATAAAGTAAAAAATAATAATATATACATAAAATGGCTTAACAACATTTTATTGAAAACCACGTACCGAAATAAACGCTCAATTTTTTATTTGGAGTGCGCTTTAGGGCAAAAGTGTGTGTTAGTTTCAATCACATAGTATTTTGCTTACATTTACTATTTATAAAATGACGTACACGATGTTGAAAGTTTTTTAGTAAATATAGTTCTACTGTGAAATGGTATGAAGGAAATAAAATAAAATTTATAATATTATTTTAACGTTTTTCCCGCAAATATAGAATGTGAATGAGGGAACAAAGTTGAGTACATTTATGAATTTTCCTATTATATAACTTTATTAATGCTAGGAAATCAGAAGGAATTATTTAAAATTTTTTATGTATGTTGGATAAATACAATATATATAGTATATTTGTTTGACCATTCTGGTAGACAAAATGCGGGGTTGAGTTCCGCCACTCAGTGTCTCAGATTCTGGTGGAAAATAGAAAACGGTTTGTTTTGTTCTCTCAGCCTAGTGTGTACCAGCATAGAGTGGCTGGTTCAAATTTAAAGATGTAAGAATAAAGCGTCAAAGCCTTTGGCATAGTATTTATGATAGTGCTAGTTCAATGTACTACTTTGAACTGTAATTTTTTCTGTATTTTTTTACTGTTATCTTTTCGTTTTGGTCAATTAAGTTGAACGTTTATATGGCTTATAATTTATGATACAAACAGATAAATATACACCTCATTATATAGTACATTACGCTTTGGCGCTCTGTTAATTATTTCTTGAATAAGAAACTGTTTTCGTTATGATAATATTAAATTTTCAACTAGCTAGTTACTGTGTGCTAGCTGTATTAACACCAATTTACATAATTTGCATACATTTTCTATGAAAATCACACAAACAATTTTAACTCCAGCAAACTGGAACTTTAATACTCTTCAATTAAGCGTGGCTCAAAATGAGTAAACCTAATCTGTATATAGCTACATGGAAACCTGAAATTTGGCTTATAGTATCCATATGGCAGCACTAATAAAATTTCCTAAATTTCTAATTAAACCTGGAAAAAGGTTTTATTTTTTTTTACACCAGCTTTTTTGATTTTTATCAAAAAATATTATTATTTAAGATATTTGAATTTTATTTTAAGGATACGACGACGATAGAATAAATCATAATATTTTTCTTTCTTTTTGCATCACACTATATCCCGTACATATCAGAGTTGTCAGAAGGAATGGCGGAACTTAACGCTGCGCTTTTGGTTTGTTGACACAGCCAAAAATATAAAAAAAATGATTTTCCCTGAGTAGAAATCGAATCCATAAACCGTCGTTATAAGTGGGCTCTATGCCACGACGATCATGAAATTATTTTACAAATAACATAGGCAAGATAATTAACCAGTACTAACAATCTGTAATGCTAAACCACAATTTCAAGATTAATTTCAAGAGAAATTTAAAACTTTACGTGCTAATTATCGGAACACACCACTTCTTGCCTTTCCACAAGTACATCAATATTCAACATATTTTTAATTCTCAAAAGTTATTTAAACACAGTATAATTTCTGTGCATCAAAGTCTGCGATAATTTAATGTAAAACAAAGTAAGTTATATTGAATACCTATTTATTAACTATAGCATTTTCTCATCCGAAATTGCTTTCAATATAGTCCTTAAATTTTAGTCACCCTCAAATAAAACGTGAGTAATCTATCTAACATTTACCTATCTAATACTTACCGACAACAGTCAAATGCACTCTCCTTACAAGTGGTGGATGTACAGATATCTGACACTCGTAGTAGCCCTCGTCTCGTTCACTCACATACTGAATGAGCAATCTCCAATCGTTGGGATGCTCAAATGCTAAGGAGTATCTCGAATCAGCTGAATATGTGTGACGTCCGAAGGATAGCAGGTGAAGGTCCTCGCCACGGCGTCGAACCCACGATATCTGAGGAAAGATTGAGTAATTTCTTATTTACGAATGCTTTTCATTATGAGTTACTTAGAAGTGCTTTTGTCAAAATTTAATATATTAGTATTCTAGAAAATAAATAATAAAAGGCTTTTCGTATCATGAATAGTATACAGCGAAGCTACTGAAAAAAAGAAATATTTATTTTGTATATCTTATTTATAATATAACTTGAAATATACAACATATGATATTCTGACATAATGATTCTGATTTATTACTTTAAAAGCACGGGATGGTAAGCCTAGCCGCTTGTCTAAAAATAATTATAAATTGTGAATAAATTGTGGTTTGTATCTAATTTAGTTGCTCAACATGGGAAATGTAAGAAGTTTACAAAATATATTAAGAAAAAAGTAATATACTCGTTCCACAAAAAATCACTTTTAAAATAAGGTTTATTTGGGTAAAAATTGGGTAGAATTATTACTTACAGTTTTTTCACCTAAATCATGCACTCGACAGTGCAAATACACACGATTTCCAAGCTGCGCCGTCACATTATTTGTAGACGCATCATCTTCAAAGAACGGCAAAGGTTCTGATGTGGTAGTGGATATGTCTTCTTCCTGATCGTCGTATACTTCCGTAAAAACCTCGTGCCAGAAGGGCCCGTTGATGACTTTCTTGTCACCGGTTTTGAAATCTAAAAATGGAATCATTTTACTATATTATTTTGGGTATATGCTTTATCCCGCTCACAGCAGAGTGGGAAGAGGGAACTGCAGGACCCGTAGGAACCTAGTATTATGACTCAATGCCGCGCTTTGTACAGTTGTCTGGCAACTGGAAAAAAAATGGAACTTTAAAAATCTATCTTTTCTGAGTGGCAATCGAACTGAAAAACCGTCACATTTACAGGCCTAAGATGCGCTTCTACGCCACGACGGTCCTTTTATTTCGTATTTTACTGTCATTTTCTTAAAAAAAAACATTAGAAATAATTTTCATTCCAAATAAATTTACCAGTCGAAATAAAATAGTACAACAAATATTATTCTAGAGCGTAAATTTGAATAATACAAACACGAAACAAACTTAGCTGAAACATTTCTGAGCATCACATTATTTTTCAACTTTGCCATTTGGAGTACCCAATACAGAAAAGAGTAATAAGTGGAAGCACTCGCGCAATATGGCAAGCTGCGAGACAAACGAATATTAAACAGAAATAAAGCGAGCGTTTTAAAATTTGTTAAGGAAACAGTGGAGAAAGAAAATTTAAAGCTACACAGTTAAAGTGAAGTGGATGCCTTCTGTAAAACGAAACATCGCCCGCCTTTGTATCAGTTTACGGAAATAAAACTTCTTTTGTACGTTCCGTATAAATATTGTAACTTTCATTAGATACGTAAGATAAATTAGCCGTTCATTTTCTAGAGATGTTAGCTTTTCGCTATCTTTAGCAGGAAGTATTGTTAGAAATAAAATATACGTACCATACCATTTTTCCATGACTTCCCCTTTTTTATTAATTTATCTTTATTGATTATTTTTTATGTATATATATCTTATATGTCTTCACGCTTTATCTCGCACAAGGCAGAGTAGGCAGAGAGAACAACAGAAACCATAGGAACATGGTTATAAGACACTCCGTTGGTCCCTGCCTCCTCCGTCCCTGCTTAAATAATGTATATTTGTTTAATGAATATAAAATTAACCTGGTATCTGAGGAGCTATAACACATAGTGTTCTAGTGAGTAAAGCGCTGAAAACCAGCAGGCCAGCTGGCGTCATTTTGTCAATCGTCATTCGCCGCCATAGATTTCATCTGGCCAATCTTCTGTCCTGCAAAGAATATTTTTGAATGAAATAAGTATATTTTTATGATTTTTAAAGTGTTAACCCACACTGAGGATAGAAAAAATACGCAGGCGCTCTCACCACAGAGTTCATTCAGTGGTGAGAGCGCCTGCACGGTGCGCAGGAGGGCGCGGGTTCGAGTCCCGCTGCGTTCAAAAAATTTTTATATGTTTTCTTTAAGTATTTTTTGAAATAAGTCTATATAAAACTACGATGTGATCACTATTGGGCAGCAATTGGGGAATATAGTATCTAAGCTTTGGATTCCCTGTTGGATTCCATTAGGCTTCCTGTTTTATAGGGGGTAAAATAAAAAAATCAATTAATAAAATTACACTCATAGTTTTAATTTAAATTTTAACAAAAAAATAAATAAAATGTTTTAAATTATATAAACCAAAAAAAAATCTTTAACAGAATTTTCTTGTGATATCTTCTCCATTATAATATATTAATTATAACGTAGCAGAATTTTAACCCGTGTCTCATGGAAACCGTCCAAGTCCCCTTATCACAAGCTTTTCTTACCAAGCAACGTAAATAATTCGTATAAAATTGTTTAAAAAAATAAGTCGATAGTTTTTCTAACTAAATTACTACTTAAAAAAATAATAAAAAATAGAGACGTGCTTACAATAAAGCTTCATGACCTTATATATGCTTAGTGATCAAAGCATTTAATTGCGCGTTACTAGTTCAAATTGCAGTACCTTAAAACACTTATTCTTTTTATTTATTTATTTTCTATGTATTCGTGTTATAAAACTAACCCATTTCACCTGTTTCCTTACGAAGTAAAATGAATATTTTATTTAAACTCACAAACATTAACCTTATATACCCTTGATGGTTCTTCCGCTTACTAAAATCGCTTCATCATATAAGTTGTGAGGTTATACATATATTATAAATATTCATTTCGAGATAAATATAAACATAATTACGAAGTAAAATATTCATGTTCCTATATTTAATCTGTGCATTGCGTTTCCTTGTTCATTTAATGCATCAAAAAGACTCGTTGTCCACTTTACGTAGCACTTTAGTAGTAGCAACGTAGCAAAATTCTTGACAACCTTTAGTCCATGAATAAAAAAATAAAAACGCATACAGATTTTGTACTATTTTTATAAGCACTATCGACTACCTCAGTAATATTTAAATACCAACAGTAAAAAAAAAGCAAACGCCATCGTATTTTCCTAACCACTAAACAAAAAGGACACTCGATTCCATCTCTGTTTATTACATACGGATAAAAAGAGAAAAAAAACTCATTACGTCACCCTCATGCATACATACTTCGGTTGATCGCCTCCTATATTGTGCATGAAAGCTAACTATTTAGAGGGTTATGAGGAGGATGGGGGGAAACAGACGTACATTTACATTTTGACATTTGAATATGATGTAACATAATATATGACATTTTTACTATGCATTTTGAAATATTATATTTTTTTAAAGTCGAAGTAGTTCGTGTAAAGGTCATAAGGGTTTAAATTGGGATATAGAATTTGATTTAGATAATTGAGTGATATAAAGCAAGCTCTCTCTCTCGCATCCATATTTGATTAATTACTGTAAATTATATAGAATAAAGTTACCATATATACAGAGTGTGGCAGTAGCGACGACCATAATTTCAAGCAAAGTATTAACCAGCCATTATAAAGTTGTTAAAATTGTAAAAGAAGTAAAATTTTCAAAAATATATTTTTTTTCAAACAATTATTTTGTTTGTTTGAAAAAACATATATTTTTTTATTAAATATTAAATTATTGTTCCAAAATAAAACGCCATTTGTCAAGTATGACCCGAGCGTACACTGTACTGTCAGAGCGGGACAGAGATATATCACTTTTTCTTATGGTTATTTTTTTGAATGAAAGGTAACAAAATGACAACATTTAATGGTATTTTTGTAGTACGTCATTGGCATTTAATTATGTCTACCTCACGCGTTACACAGCACGTATAAATATCGTGAAACGGAAAAAATATTCTGTACCCAAACTATTAATAATTACTAAATAATTTTTTGTATATAGCCTCAAAATATTTTCCCCTATAAGTAGTTTCGCTAATGGCCGCCGTATCAGATACACCCTGTATAATATTAACTAAATTAAAATGAATGAATTTAGGAGATTCTTTAATATTATAAAATTATAAGACATGTACCACTGTGGTGCAGCGAGACAGTGTCTTACTACAACTACGATGCTTATTGTTTATTCGATAGAATGAATTGATTTAATTTTTCTACTGTGCTAACACTGAGATCTGTACATCGCCTTGAATTCAATCATATCTGCATAACCGCAACAGACTTTTTCAGTGACAAAGCGTAAATACTTTAAAAGCTCGCAATGAAGGAATGAAAATGAGTAAATTTCTATTGCATATAAAAACTTTGAGCTTACAACAAGTAAAAGTACATCTTTCATTTGTTTCGTCGTTCGTACATTAAATTATAAAGTTTGACGTTTTACGCGACCGCCCTAAAGTTGTAATGCAAACACTATGACATGTTTGATTTAAATTGAATTGTAAATTCTTGTGTTTTTTTTTTTACTTATATTTCTCTACAGTTTTGGTAAAAAGATTTTTTTAATATTATGTTGTAAGTTTGATGTAAATTTAACTGTAACATTTTATTTCAGTGGTAGAAATGAAATAAAATAAAAAATAAATAATTATTATATCATGTCGTGTTTTAAAACAAAATATTGAGATCCATCACTCAACACCAAATGTATAAAAAGTAGAAAAAGAAGTGTTTTATTTTGAACTCGTTATTTTACGGTCGTATACTTTGCTCTTAATTTTTCCTATCATTTTTTTAAAAAAATACTTAAACAAAGTATATAAAAATTTGACCGCAGCGGGATTCGACTCGGCGCCTTCTTGCGAACCTTGCATCATCTTGCACGGTCCGTAAGAGGGCGCGGGTTGAAATCCCACTGTATTCAAATTTTTATATGCTTTATTTAAATATTTTTTTCTATCATGATATTTTGTACATATTTAGTATCTTTTCATATTTTGTACACTAAGAGGTACGCTCAAACCGGGTAAATACCACGATCTCACCTAATACCGTCGTGAAACAGCAGCATATTAATGCCGCTATGCCGTCAGATGTGTGAGTTCTGTGCTGTGATCTTTATGATTTAAATTTATTAAATTTTATATATCTGTTTTGTATATTTAGGAATAGCTTCTGTATAGTAATTGTGTTTTTGTAGCTAATAGGAAGCTACTAAAACACAAAAAAAAAATTAAAAGGGTTTTAAAAGTTTTGTCAGTCATTCCGTTTGTTTGGTCCAATACCTGGAATAACTGAACCGACATTATAGAATAATAGAGTTTTTATCCCAGAATCCCTAACGGATCGGGATTTATGAAAGAAAACCAATTTAACACGCTCGTTAAATTATAAATGATACTTGTACATATAAAACGATGTTTTTAATTTTCATAGAAAAAGTAATTTTTCGGAAAAAAAACAACTTATATATGTGTAAAAACATAGATATTATTCACGTGAAACTAGTCAACGTGGCCACGAAAGCGTCGTTAATTGTAAGATTATGTATATGTCAATTAATAACTAGAAGAAACGTGTAACATGCACGCCTTTGTTGAGAGCGCGAAGGAAGTAGGAATTTGCTGATACTTGCTATCTTGATAATAAAGATAAGTGTTTAAATAGGCTTAGACGACTTAAACGAAGCACACAAGGTACCCTTTACTTGGGAAAGTTATTTTTGATTAAAATAACTATTTAGCTTTTTAAGTTGTTCAAACGATGTTTCTCTCTTACCAAATTAAAACTTCATCCAAAAAAAGGCGCTCTCGGTCTATATCATCTTTCATTAACTCCTTTACAGGCAAAAGCTGTCTGGTTATGGAATTTCCTTCCTATCAATATAAGACGTGCTAAGAGTCTTAATCGTATTAAGTCTTGACTAAAAGCATTTTACTTGGCTCTTTAAATATTTGTATACTCTATTTCTTCATTAAGATCTCATTTATTTACATATTTCTTTATTTTGTTATATATATATATATATATATATATATATATATATATATATATATATATATATATATATATATATATATATATATATATATATATATATATATATATATATATATATATATATATATATATATATATATATATATATATATATATATATATATATATATATATATATATATATATATATATATATATATATATATGTTTCTATCGTGTATATGTATATATACATATTTAATTCTGTATGAATGAATTTATATATAAATATAAATTCATACATACAATATATCTACGAATACAAAGCGCCAGCTGTTCATTTTATTTTTTTTTTTGGTTTTTTTATGTTTTGTTTGTGGTATACAATATAGTTTACTCGCGAAGCTGCAACATATATATAATAATATATATTACGTTTAAAAGCGATTTAGTATTCTCACTTGTTGTCCTACAATCAGTTCGACAAGAGTTTTGAGAGAAATGTTAGTTTTTTATGTTCCACCCCATTAAATAAAACATTAAAAGAAAATGCTACTTACTTAATATTTTTACGTTTAAAAATTAAAGAGCATTTATCTTTTTAAAGATGAAAATTGTGCGTATTGTATGCATATTACTATTCAAATGATATTTATTTGCCTTTAGTGAATCAGTTACATTGTGCGTTAAGCGTCCATCATTCAACACCGCACTCAAACGTTATGCCACCGCGCCAAGACGGCCTATTAACAAATTTTATATTTCAAATAATAATTCTTTTTTTTATCTTCACGCTTTATACTGCCCATGGCAGGGTAGGCAGAGGGAACTGCAGGAACCATACGAACCTAGTGTTAAGACACTCCGTTGCTTAGCCCTTGCTTTTCTCCGTCCCCACTTTCCACCTTTTTTCGAGGCATTGCGTGTTGAGTGGCGGAACTCAACGCCGCGCTTTGCCTAGTTGCCAGAGCGAAGAAAATGGAAATAGAAAAATCTATCTTCCTCGAGTGGGCATCGAACCCATAAACCGTCGCGTTATAGGCAGACGCCTCTGCGCCACGACGGTCCTCAATTTTTTCTATTTAAACATTATTTTTGTTTGCGGCACCGAAATTAGGCAAAGGCATTAATATAATTTAAAGAATGACTTTGAGTGTCGCAAATAAAAATAATATTTAAATAAAATAGTTAATCTTATAAGCAGGGAATTTAACTTATATAGTACTGGATTATTGCTACCACTTACTTATCAATTTAGGATGTGGAAAAATGTAAAATTTTACATTCCATAAGATAAACATATACATTTTTATTAACTAATATATATGAATATTGTTAGTAGGTTTTATTTTAATAATGTTCAATGTACTCAGTTGAAATCGTGAAAAAGGTAAAGAAAATGTTGATTCATTTGCGAATATGTAGATTCTGTATAAAGAGGAAATTCGTTCAAAATCTTGTATACTCATACATGTATGTATCTATATAAGTATTAGCAAATATTACTATGGAAATTGAAAAGAAATTTCAAGAGAATGTGCAATTTAGCAACAATACAATATAATTTCCTTTTTTAAGAAGCGCGGGTTCGAATCCCACTACGATAAAACTTCCTGTAGTTTTTTAAAACCGTTTACTTTATTTTCTTCAGTGTGAATTCACATTTGACCGTAATAAAAAACACAACATATTTTTGTTTAATATTAGAATTTTTGTTTCGATTTTATATCTCTCGTAACAAAATGTAAACAGAGGAAACCTATTTTAAAGACATTTTTGTTAATTTCTACATATTTCTCTAAAACTTAGTTTCATATTTATATACTTAAGAACTTATATATATCTTTGTGACATATAACAAACTTACTTTATAGCTAATGACGACACAAATATAAAAGTATTTGAAGAAATATACTATTAAGTTCTTGTACTTATTGAACATGTAAAAACATTACCGCTGGGTAATGTTCTTGACGTGCAAAAATTAATCTGATATTATAATTTTATACAAACTTATTTGAATTTATATAGAACTACTGTTTGAATTCTAAACTGAACCTTAAAAGCAGTAACTTTACACTCTATAACATAAATATCAAACGAAGTATATTAATATCACAGCACGTTTAGTATGTTTTATGGGCTACTTCCTGCAATATCATCTCACAAACTGTCGAGACTTGGAATAAAATATACAAAAATGTTAAACCTTTTTTATTTTTTACGTCACCATCTTAAATTAAGCACAAAAAAAGTCACATGGTGCGTGGCGTACAAAAGGGATGTTGCAAATTGGCCGCAAAAAACCTAACGTATGGCCGCCCTAACATTTTCAGTTAAGGCTACGTTCGCATTATAACACGAAACTTTCTTTTCACGTGCAGAAATATTAGAAAGTTGACCAAATGGTTTTTTTTTAACAATAGCTTTTAGTTTTATACTTTATCCCTTATATAGCAGAGTAGAAAGAACCTAATAAAAAGATTTTTCCTCTGGTTTCCACTCAAATTTGTAATTACAGATGCAGAACAAAAGGCCTCGTCTTGTCAAATTAGAATATCTAAATAAATAAAGATCTAAATAAAGAGCAATGAAGTTTAAAGACTGTCATGGTACAGAGACATAAGATCTGCCTGAAAACGCTACTTATGAGTTCGATAGCCACTCGGAGAGAATGAATTATTTCCACTCTCTTCGTTGTGATATATCACAACGCAGTATATTGAGTTCCACCACTCAGCACGGAATGCCTCGAAATGTATAATATTAAAATTTAATATCTTGAAGAAGGTAACATTTGGCCAGCTTTTACCTTTACTCTAAGTCTTCAATGGTGATATCTCTAAAAAATTCCACACAAGAATAATTTAAAAAAAAAATCAAAAAAAAATAAAAATTAAATAAATATATTAATAAACAAATTAACCAAACAATGGAAACACATTGCGACCCGACCCATACGACTACGTAATAAAATAATATTTTTCCCTACAAAAAGTGTCCTTTTTGGACGCCTCCCAAATATCTTGGGAGCTAATGGGGCGGCTATATAGTTAATTGTATTGCTTAACAAACGTTTTGCAACTATACATTAACTTTGACCCTTTTCTAATATTATGCCTAGAACGTTATAAGGCGTAATAAGGTATTAGTGGAATATTTTGGTTTCAAACCTATATTAATAACTTGATTTTACCTACGATAATTACTTACATACCTATATATATTTCTTATTGATTTTACGACGCATCTATGCATTTACATTCACGTTATATCTAGACAAACTAGGGTAACCATGTAATGAACTCTTAGATATTTTGATTACACCTTATTTTTTCACAGCTTGGTGAAGCCTTAAGAAAAGGAAAGAGCTAATGAAATATAATTTTATAATTCACTTGTGGTTTAGAATAGCAAGTGAGCAATAATAAAAACGATAACGATATCGTCTAATGTAAAAAGGCAATAATACGGACAGTGCTTTTGGTAATCTTCCAAAACTAATAACAGTATTGGACTGCACTTTGTGTAGAAATTTTAAACTGCAATCAAATCAATGTTTTAACTAGAACTATATAACTAAATTACAGTTATGGGTTCAATTTCCACTTCTGGAAAGATGTATATATTTTCCTCTATTTATTTAGCAAGATAAGTCGCAGCGTGAAATCCAACATCCCATGTCTGGAAAGATTGCCTACTAAGCTATATGTATACCTACTGGTATAGTATATATATTCTGATCTTTTTCCATTTACAGCTGTAATAATATAATTATAACGAAGCATCAAAAAATGAAAGTTACTTTAATAAAGGAGACATCAAACGCCGTATAAAAAGCATTTTTTTAATATGTATGTCACCTTAGCAACGTTAGATAAAAGATCAGCAGTATTTAAAAGCTTTAAAACTTAGTATGCCCCTAGATAGAATTTGTACCCTCAGCAGTTCTTTTAGCATGTTCTTTTAAACAACAACAACGTTGCTAAGGTGGCAGTGTAATGTACTAAGCGAAAAGTTATTTAGTTTTAACTAACAAAGTGTAGTTGTAACCCAGGTGCAGCTCTAATTATTTTTGTAATTACTCTGTGCTGAAGAAAGCGATAAGTTCTCATAACTAGAAACTGTAAACGTGAGTTCGATTTTCATTCAGAGAAGATGGATTATTCTATTTCCATTTGTCGTCTTCACTCTGGAAAGTAGGCCAAGTGCAGCGTTAAGTTCCGCCACTCAATACACAATGTCTTGAAAAAGACGGAAAGTAGGATCAGAGAAAACAGGGACTAAGCAAGGGAGTGTTAACACTAGGTTCCTTTGGTTCCTGCAGTACCCAGCCAGATATATATACCGTATTGCATACCAGCTGAAGCTTTCCATCAGCTTCGTAATAACGTTAATTTGTATTTTTTATATCGAAGTTAAATCAGTCCTTTATAAATCATTTTCATTTACTTAATGCATGTTAATTGAAATAAATGGTTTGTAATTTGAAATATCAGAGACGAAGTCGATGTCTAATTTTCATGAGAAATTTCCTTTGTTGGAAGTTATACATTATTCTTTGTATTATTACAAACTTTTTAAATATTTTATATTCTACCTTTAACACAATCAATAATTATTTTATTGAAATCATTGTAGCTCAGTAATAGTTAGGCTGTAACAGCTAACCGGTTCCGGTCTCAAATTTCTCACTCAACACACAATTTGTAAAATACGGACCAAAAGCAGAAAACAGAGTGTGGAGGCACTAAATAAGTTAAATGAAAAAAATATATATATTGACATCTAGGACCGTCGTGACGCAGAGGCACAGTGCCTGACAGTAAACGCAACGATTTGTGGGTTCGATACTCACTAGGAGGAATGGATAAATTTGTTAGTAATTTTCTAGCTTTAGTAAATATGCAATTCCTTGAAATGCGAAATTTATAAAGTATGGAACACAGTCTAAAACAAGGCTACAGAAAAAAACGTAGTGACATTTATAATTAAATTTCCAATAATGACCACAACATACTTCATGGAAGTACATCTGTACACGTGAGGGTCGTAAGTAAGCAAGCAAAGCATGGCGTTGATTTTCGCCACACCACACGCAATATCTTGAAAGGCAGAAAACAGAGTGTTTTATCACTAGGTTTCCTACCCTGCTACTGTGCGAGATACTGTGAAGCTAATAATATAAATTTATTTACTGAAGCTATTTTTTATCTTTCATTATCAAAATTAAATATATAAGCTTATATAAGCTTGGTTTATTTAAGATTTTTTTTGGTTCCATCGTTAATAGCAATGAAATGGGGCGTTGTCAATTTATTACGGACTTTCCGTGATTTATATTTCTAAATTTATTTTTATTGTCCTCTTTTGTTGCCTATTTGTTTGAATAGATTTTTTTTTGGAAATGTTCAGATTTAAACTACAATTTAAATTTTAACGTTTGTAACAGGTTCCGAATTTCTGGTATTATAGTGTGGAAGATATTAGAAAAAATATTTTATTAATATATTCCACCGTAATCGTAAGATAAGCATATTAAGAATGTCTCCTTGGCTGTCCTAAGCTACTTAAGCGTTGAGCTAACTTCACGATCTTAATTTATGGTGGAAGCTAGCTTAGCTATATAGCAACAAAGTTTCAAGCTGCAGATTATGTAAATGCATTCATAATTTAATATAATATATAGTAACGTAACGTAAGGACCGTCGTGGCGCAGAGGCGCAACGTCTGCCTGTAACGCGACGGTTATTGGGTTCGATCCCCAGTCGGAGAAGATGGATTTTTCTATTTCCATTTTCTTCGCTCTGGTAAACTAGGCAAAGCACGGCGTTGAGTTCCGCCACTCAACACGCAATGCCTCGAAAACGGCGGAAAGCGGGGACGGAGAAAGCAGGGACTGAACAACGGAGTGTCTTATTCCCACGGTCCCTGCAGTTCCCTCTGCCTACCCTGCCTTGTGCGGGATAAAGCGTGAAGCTAAAAAAAAAAAAAAAAAAAAAATAGTAAAGGATTGACATACTTGATTTTCCTATCAAGACTGTGTAGATAAATGTTACGAATTACTAAGAAACTTTAACTCGGGCATACCACTATAAAATATAAAAAATAAATATTATTATATTTTTAAAACAGCAAGCGGAGCCACGGACAACAGCTAGTATAATATATAGAATGTTCTTTAATAAATAAAATATAGTGTAAAATTTATCATAATAATATTATAACTTAACGCCAGGTGTTTAGCTGCGGCGTTAAGCACCGACAATCAAAATTCATTTTCAAACAAAAATTCTCTAGAAGGAAAAATAATAAATTCTCATAGTAAAGAAAAAAAAATAAAATATAATAACTTGTATATTTTCCTCATAGCTAATCCTCGTGCGTACCATATAAGAGTTTTCGTTGTTTCATACAAAACCATGTAAAACGGCCATGTGTCTGCATACTGCCGCAATGCGTAGCTTCGACTGTACTAAAGCCAAATACGTTATTCGTTATCTGTCCCCCGAGTTACATTCGCTGACTTCTTTAATAACACTTATTAACTAAGTAATTATATACGTGATATTATAATGGGATTTTGGAAGATCTTCAATTTATTATTTTTTTAATGAATTCTCGTCATATCTCCCTTATAGCGTTGTGGGTATATGGAACCTTCTCTAAGACACTCTATTCTCCACTCTCCGGCTCAAAAGGCAGTGAGTTTTATGTGATAGAATTCGATGCCATGCTTTGTGCGAGTAACCCAGCGAGGAGAAAAATTAAAATAATTTATTATTTTTGAATGAAGAATCGAACCTTTATTATTTACATTGTAGCAACGACGTCTTCAATTTTCAAATTAAAAGAAATCAAGACGTAACTTTTATAGGTACGTGCAGTATGTAGTCCTTAGATCAGTTGAGTGATAAATTGGGTGAACAGTTTTGAGTTTTGAACAAAACCGATTGAGTCATTGAGTAAGATATCAAGCCAGTTTTCAAGTATAATTGGAAGGTAGTTGACAATAATTTAAATAGGTATTCTAGTTAAACGAGGAGTCGGGCAATAAGTTTGGTAAGTAATCAGTCGAGTAGTTGACTAAGTCGTTAAGGGGGTAAGTCGGAATTTAGGTAATAACTGTTGAGTGAGTACCTGACGTACGTAGTCGAGACACTAGTTGGTGTTATAGTTTAGTCAGTAGTTGGATGCTGGTCTATTCTGGTTATTTGTTATGGGTTTATGTCTTTGAAATATGTGTCCTTAATATATATGTACGGGATTAATTGCTATTTAATTTTGTTACATTAGTTGTTGATAGTTATATTTAAAAATAGTGAACTTATTTAAAGAAAACATACAAAAATTTGAACGCAGCAGGAATTATACTTGCGAACCGTGCAAGCACTCTTACCACTTATATGCTTTATACAAGTTATTTCGTAGTTACTATCTCTGTGGGGAGATTTTTACAAATTTCCGCTACCCTAAGAGTATTACAATGAACAATCGTTTGGCGAGAGAGAATGCTATTTTTATTAAATATTTTTATGTTTTCTTAAGGTATTTTTTATCCTCAGTGTGGATAACAACTTAAAAGTCATAAAATCAAAACAGTGAATAATAGTAATATTAATCAGTTAGGTTTCGAGTAAGAAATCAAATGATTCTTACTTGTACCAATATCCTGTATGCTTAAGAATGCTTAAAAATATTATATTGTATATATTTTTGATTCAATTCTTGTTTTAGTAAGAGCGTATTGTCAAAAAGTACAAGTAACGATAAACATTAATTATAGTTATGAAAACAAAAATGTTTTTACTTTATATTTAATAAGTTGTATTAATTAAAATAGGTTTGATACATTATTATGAGCCTTAACCTTATTAACAAAAACAATTAGTATACTGCCTCGCTAAGGAAAACACCGCAATTAACTAAAATATAGATGGAAATTACAATTTATATATTAGCTTCACTTACAAACTAACTAACCAATAAATGTCCAAGCATCAAAAAGAATAATAAAGAAATTATTATATTAATAATTAATGTGTTAATTATTGACAAAAACTGCTGCAATGAACAAAAATAAAAGTTATATATATATATATATATATATATATATATATATATATATATATATACATACATACATACATACATACATACATACATACATACATACATATCTTCGCGCTCTATCCCTAGCGGGGTAGTCAGAGAGAACGGAGCGCCAAACGCTGCGGTCCCTGCATACCTCTTTCGCCTCGTCCACTGTCATTAACCTCTTCATACATGCTCTCCGGGGAGTCCTCATGCTTTTTACGTGAGTTTTCGAAAGTCAACCGAGGTCTCCCCTTGCCTCTCTTACCACATACTTTTCCATCGTATATCTTTTTTACCATTCTTTCGTCACTCATTCTTTCGACGTGCCCAAACCACCTGAGCACATTCTTCTTCATTCTTACTATGACATCCTCGCCGGTACCTACCATCCTGTGTACCTCTTCGTTGCGGATTCGGTCAGCTAAGCTGACTCCGCATATCCTTCGAAGAGATCGCATCTCCACAGCATTCATCTTTCTTTCATTCTTCTTCTGTAATACCCACGTTTCACTGCCATATAACAGCGTCGGAACCAAAACTGCATTGTGTACGGCCAAACGTGCAGCGACGCTGACGTTCTGCCGTCTCAACAAGGCAGCTAAGGCACCGTTCATTCTGTTACCGGCAGCAACACGTCTTTCCACATCCATTTCGTATCTACCATCTCTACTTAACATACTTCCAAGTATACTACTTCATTCACTTGTTCTAATAAATTTCCATTCACGAAAATCTTGCAATCTGTCCTTTCCTCGTCTCTTTCAAATACCAGAACCTTTGTCTTACTTACATTCATGCTTAGACCATTAGTTTCACACCCGTCTTTCAGAATGGTGACCAATGCCTGCAACTCGCTTTCTGATGATGCAATAAGCACTGCATCATCTGCGTACAACAAGCAATTTACCTTCAAGTCACCCACTTTTACACCCATATCACTTTCTTTCAGTCCTTGGAGACAGCTATCCAAATACAAATTGAACAACCAAGCCGACATGGCACAGCCCTGTTTGACACTCGATTGGATGCCAAACCGAGGCGACATGTCGGCTCCTACTCGCACACAGGCTGAGTGATCTCTATAAAGAGACTTTACAGCCTGCAGCAAGGGTCCGCTCACATTGTACCGGGGTAGTATCTCCCACAATTTCTTTCTCACAACCCTGTCAAACGCCTTTTCCAAGTCCACAAAAGCACAGAAAACCTTTTGGTTTACAGCCAAAAACTTCTCTGTGATCATACGGATGGAAAAGATCTGATCCATGCATCCTCTTCCAGGTCTAAAGCCTCCTTGGGCCTCCCACAGTAGCCTTTCGGATCTTTCTTGCATTCTTCTCGCTAAAATTTTTGCGTATACTTTACCACCTAAGCTAATCAAACTGATAGCCCTATAGCTTGCACAGTCTATCTGTGAACCTTTGCCTCTATACAAAGGCACGATGACTGCACTTTGCCAATCATCTGGGACCTCCCCCGATTTCCAGCACAAATTGCACAGAAACCAGAAGAAGTCCAAGATGCGAGGTCCACCATATTTGATCATCTCGGCAGTAACTCCATCCGCCACTTTGCCAATCATCTGGGACCTCCCCCGATTTCCAGCACAAATTGCACAGAAACCAGAAGAAGTCCAAGATGCGAGGTCCACCATATTTGATCATCTCGGCAGTAACTCCATCCGCTCCCGAATATATATATATATATATATATATATATATATATATATATATATATATATATATATATATATATATATATATATATATATATATATATATATATATATATATATATATATATATATATATATATATATATATATATATATATATATATATATATATATATATATATATATATATATATATATATATATATATATATATATATACCTATATGACAATGACAAAGTGAAATAAGAAGAAGGAAACAATAATATACCATAACAATCAGTCAATATTTCCGTTACAATTTCACAAAAACTCTATACCCCGCAAAGTAAGCTAAGTGCGAGAATATTTTGAATTGTCAGATAGAGCAAGAGCGAGAAAGCAAAGATAATTCCTTCATTCTAGCGTAAATCAAACCCAAAACCATTGTGTTTATAGTTATAGGCCTATTTCTATGCCATGACGGCTTCAAAATCAATTTGATATAATCTAATTTTGCACACTTCATAAACCCTTTATATACGTACATAAAGAAACATATTTATTATCCACATATGGCGTTCCCGAAGTAATATATTAGGTGAGATTAATCAAGCTAATGTGCATTAACGATAACACATTTATTAGATTACGGAGACCAAATTACTTTGTATGAAATGGACGGGAAATTGTGAAAAACCAGATGTATGTATGGATATATGTATGTATGTATATATATTTGGTTCGTTTGAAACATATTTTACCTACAATAGATGATAAAATGGTTGTTAATTCCAATTTATAAGGCATAAAACATAAAATAAACTTTATTTCCAACCAAATTAGAAATTTCACAAAACATTTCATAAAGTAGCGAAAATGTGAAAATGCGGAATTGTCACTTTAAGTGATCTCTTATAGAAAACCTATAAACATACATAATATATAGTACCTTACTAATGATTAGAATAAGTAACAGGGATTAAGCAACGGAGAGTCTTTACACTAGGTTCCTATGGTTCCTGCACTTCCCTCTGCCTACCCTGTCATGTGCGGGATAAAAGTGTGAAGCTAAAAAAATACATAAATATATAATAGAGTTGTTTTTTAAAAACTGTGATAATAATGTTTAATTCTCTACCTACAAACAGAACCCGAACGGTGCTAACTTAGACTACTATATTTTCTTTAAGCTTGAACATTCACTTGCGAATAAAGTTGATTGTTAGGTCACCGTAACTACTACACTTCTACAACAATAGGTTAGAACATTGTTTTAATTAATTCATGTATATGTAAGTACAAACATATATAATGTTACCTTTGTTTTCTAACAAGTACTTGAAAGTTAGAAAATTTATGTTTCTATATTTATTGTTAGTTGAGGTTGTCGTGCCCCAGAGGCATATCTCACTTTATCCCGAATGCAGGTTCAGTTCCCACTAGAGGCAACGACTTATTTTCAAAATGTCCTTCTGGTACAAGATAAAGCCCGCATTCAGTTCCGCCACTAAACACACAGCTCTCGAAAACTCACTTCACTTGAGGCCAAATAGTGAGACAATTTGTAAACTCGATGTGATTTGTGATTTGAATCCCTTTAAAGAATTTTATTTGTGCTCTCTCTGGTAAGAGTTAAACCCATCACTCATTTTATACAAAAGTGTCGTGATACTAGGATAAGAAAAATTTTGAAGTTCGGACTAAAGTATTCCTTAAAAGAGTGCATACAATAATGTGTTTTCCAATAAATTTGTTTACTTCTTGTAAAATTTATGCATATGAACATACATTCTATAGTAGCTGTTGTTTCCAACTCCAATTGTTTTCTAAGAACAGCATATAAATGGCACTGGTTTATGTTTCTTTTGCTTTATTATAAATTGAAACTTTCTACTTGTTAAAATTTATAAGAAAAAGGGAATGTATTGACAAACCAATATATAACCTAACCATTCCATGAGAATTTTTATCGGTTATTTCTAGGATTTTTTAACTCAAAGAAAGAAATCGAAAGCCTCATTAGTACTCTACTAATGTAATAATTTATCTATCTGCCTAATTTTTAGTTTGTCCATAATTTTTTTTACAAAATTGTGTAGAAGTATAAAGCTGAAATCAATTTCAACTATTTCTTGTACCAGACTAACTTCTGTGTCAACGCAGTTAAAAGAAACGCACGTTTATGTTTTGTTTACACAGCATATTTTGTATGAGATTTGTCATTCAATCATAGCGTATAGAGAATTTGGTAAGAAATGAAAACTATGGTATGTATATAAAAGAAAATATCTAAAACTTGGATATTTATAAGTACTCTATGTAATCTAGAATTATATTCCACATGTAAAAAGCTTTCTCACCAGCTCCTAAAAGCATACGGTAACTTAAACTAATTAAACTTATCATGAACTACATAAAAGAACACATAAACAAATATAGTATACGACGTAATGTAAATTCTTAAGGATAGATCTTAAAACAACTCGCTGGGTGTGAAATTAAGGCGCTCATTCTAAAGGAAACGTGAAAAGCTCGCTATCAAAGTGAATAGAGCTTTTGCAATGAAAAGCAAAGTTGAGACGAGCGTATAAAATTATACGTATACAATTGTCTCGCTGAAGTAAATACTACTATGTGTGATATTTTTATGCTAGATCTTATGAATTTCTCTTAAGCTTAAGTAAGTCTTGGAAATTATTACTTTAAGTACAGAAATCGATGATTGCTTTTAAAATACAAGTAGTATGGGACAGCAAAACTAGGCAGAACTAAAGAAACTCTTCACTTTTCAAGCGTCAGTATAATTTCTTCTTTGTCATGCTGGATTAGAATAATAGTAAGAATTCAATTCCATGTGACATATGAACTCATAATCATCATGTCATGGAATGGTATATTTTTATGACTGATACACATAGATGAAATAAAAAAATGTGGATTAACGACGTTGACAATAGACACCAATAAATATGATGAATATTTGGCAAAATAAAAAAAGGAAAAAAAAAACAGAGAAAGTCCCGCTGAGTTTATTGCGCCGGGTTTTCTAAGGCCTGAGGCATTAAAATAAGCGAACTAGTGGCAAATTAATTAACGTTCAAAATATGAAGCATATAACTTTTTACTTTGAATAAAATTATCTGACCTTTGACTTTGACCAATTTACACTTAACAATAAAATAAACTAAAAATTTTCCACTATAGATTGATGTATTTATTGTACCTCAGTTGTTACGGATTTTTCTTCAGAATTTCCCCCTAACCCTTTCACTGGTGGTGGCAATATGTGTGCCACCAATATTTTAATTATTTTTTCCACTTTGTAGCATCAATACTTTAAAACTTAGTGACGTTGCGTAAAACGGAACATATTGTTGGTGTGAAAAAAAAAATACCACAGACCCATTTGACATTATGTCAAACAGCTGTCAACTTGTCTTTGTCAAATTTTGATTGAATCTTTGATGTGTGTGATAATTCAAAAAAATCTTCATATTGTAAGGAAGTGACGATAAGATTTCATATTTATTGTAAAATAGACTGTGTACTTATTATGTTACATTGCATATTTTTAAAAACAAATTACTATTTATCGAAAAAAGTAACATCAAACATGGTGGCAATAAACTTGCCATTACCAGTTCCGGTGTTATTCGATTTTGTCCGTAACTTTTAATTTCTTAATTTTTTTAGACGATGAGTAAGAGAAATCAATTTCTGCAAGACAAACAAATCGAAGAAGAGCTAGAAAATATATTTGGTAGAGTTGGCTCTATTTCTGAAGACGACGAAGAAAATTTGTCGGATGCCGAGGATACTAACGATAATAGAAACTTGCTCTCTACATTAGTCGGTAAAGATGTAATGATAAGTTCAGCCGCAGAAGAAAGACAAGAGAGTCCCGTGTTGGCACAATCTCCTAGACCTTCAACATCTAGGGCTGTCAATGATTCTCCATCTGTAACTACTAGAGTTCATTCACCTAACTTGGAAAATCTTTCAGACTTTTCTTCTTCTTCCGGTGAAGAATCGGATGTTGATGAGATAGAATGGAAAAAGCAGTCTTGGCAACAGAGTCCAAACCTGGAAAACTTTGATGATTCACCATTACGCTGTACCAGAAACCTACCAAACAGAACAAGACCAGTAACATATTTCGAATTGTTTTTTGACGCAGAAGTAATGGATAATATAGTGATACAGACTAATAAATATGCAGAACAAGAAAATGCACGAAATTGGACACCTGTTACAGTAAATGAATTGAAGGCATTTCTTGGCATCATTATACAGATGGGTATTCACGTACTTCCTACAATTGAGGACTATTGGTCAATTAATCTACTATTACAAGTAGTAGAAATAGCTGAGACTATGACATTGCAAAGATTTCAAAAATTTTTGAAATATTTGCATATCAACGACAATTTGGCAATGCCAAGTCGTACATGTGAAAACTATGATAAGTTGTATAAAGTTCGGCCCCTTGTTGTTAGGTTGAACAATCTATGTCAAAGCAATGCATCTATAACCAATTCTCAATCAATAGATGAATGCATGATAAAATTTAAGGGTCGCTCTAGCCTAAAACAATATATGCCTATGAAACCCGTAAAACGAGGTTACAAAGTGTGGTGTCGTGCAGACAGCAGTACAGGATACCTTTATCAGTTTCAAGTTTATACTTGCAAAACTGATACTGCAGAGACAGGACTGGGCAGTAATGTTGTGAAATCGTTGTGTGAACCCTTACTTCAAAATGGTTATTCTGGTCATATGGCTTTTGATAATTTCTTTTCGAGTTTTGACCTTTTGCAATATTTATATGAACAAGGTGTCTATAGTACGGCAACAATTCGTAGTGATCGCGTTGATTTACCTCTTTTGGTTAAGAAACCAAAAAAGACTGGAAACAGAGAAGAAGATAAGAAGATATCTGTAGCAGTTAGTAAGGCAAGTACAAAGATAAAAAAATTGAAGAAAGGAAAATGGAAATGGAGAGTGAAAAAAAGGGCGTAGGATTTGCTGTTTGGAAAGATACCAAACAAGTTAATGTTGTTAGCACAGCATTCCATCCCAAAGAAAAAAGAAATTGCAACAGGATCCAAAAAGATGGCTCAAAAAATTCTATCAGATGCCGTTTACTCATTCCAGAATATATAAAACGTATGGGTGGAGTCGATCGTTTCGACCAATTACGAACACATTATGCTGTAGGTAGAAGAAGTCGCAAGTGGTGGACTCGAAATTTCTATTTTTTATAGATATTGCGATAACTAATGCGTATTTGATATACAAAACAAACACCCGAGTGCACAGCGTTATGAGCCAAAAAGAATTTAGAATTGCTCTTTCAAGAGAGCTGTTGGATAATCAATCGTTTAGAAAAAGATCATTCCAAGCAATGCCGAAGCATATAACAAAAAAAAAGAAACGAGTGGAAGAGAGTGATGAGCGACAAAAAAGACTTTATGGGGTACCAGAAGAAGTAAGATATCAAAAATTAGGTAATCACTGGCCTATAGAAATAGACTCCTATAAGAGGTGTCGCTATTGCAGCACTAAAATAAATAATAAGAGGTCTAAAATAGAATGTGAACGATGTGAAGTGGCATTATGTATTTATCCATGTTTTAAATTATTTCACCAACTGCAAGAGGAAAATCCATGAACAGAATTTAACAGAGCTCATACTGGTATTGGCAAGGATATTGCCACCATGTTTTTTTCTTCCACTAAATATGATTAATTTTTTTTCTTAAATAAAAGTTATTAAAGTACCTACAATAAACCCAAAAAACGAGTTTTTATTTTTCCGAGATACAAAATTGCTTCTACCAGTAAAAGGGCTAAAACTTGACCGTGAACGCTTTGACTTTGAACAATCATTTATATACATTATTTGTGAAAGCGTTTTAATTGTGCACACTTAGAGTTATGACCTAGAATTTTACTTTTGGTACTGTTTTAAAGATCTGGAAAAGGAAAATTGATGAAAAATACAGGCAATGTTCGTTCTTGAACAATTCAATTAAAGAAATACTACAAGTTAGCCAACTGGATTTGATTGAAAAACATTATACTAGTATATTGAGCATCCCACATAAAGTATGCCACTCAGGTAAAATCGTTAAAGCACTCTTTTTTATTTTCTAGATACAAAGATCTATTCGTTGTGAATTAAGTCTATATTTTTTACAATATTTATCACAC
Source organism: Dione vanillae (assembly GCA_037178615.1). Classification (NCBI taxonomy): domain Eukaryota; kingdom Metazoa; phylum Arthropoda; class Insecta; order Lepidoptera; family Nymphalidae; genus Dione; species Dione vanillae. The sequence continues at coordinate 1,768,367 of JAZFAU010000246.1, forward strand.
AAATACACACATCATCATGCTCTATTTTGCTTTTTACGTGACCTTCCTCCAGCATCTTCAATACTGTGTTTTTGAAAGTAAACCGAGGTGTCCCCTTGCCACTTTTACCACTCACTTTTGCATTGTACCTATATCTTTTTTACCATTCTTTCATTACTCATTTTTCGATGTGCCTGAACCATATTAGACGTTCTTCTTCATTCTTACTGTGACATCCTCACTGATACCTATCATCCTTTGTATATCTTTGTTACGGATTCGGTCAGCTATACTGACTACGGAGTCTCTTCGAAGGACATACAAATGTCCTTCAAAAAGGCATCTCCACAGTATTCATCTTTCTTCATTATGCTTCTGCAATATCCACGTTTCACTGCCATATAACAGCGTCGGAACCAGAACTGCATTGTGTACGGCCAAAAGTACAGCAACATTGACGTTTTACCGTCTCAACAACGCAGCTAAGGCACCCATCATTCCGTTACCTGCAGAAATACGACTTCACATCATCCACATCCGTTTCGTATCTACCATCTCTATATAACATACTTTCCAAGCATAGTGCTTCAGTCACTTGTTCTAATGATTTTCCATTTACAAAAATCTTGTATTTTATCTTTTCCTCATCTCTTTTAAGTACCAGAACTTTTGTCTTACTTGCATACAGGCCTAGAGCATTAGTTTCACATCCGATTTTCAGAATGGTGACCAATGCCTACAACTCGCATTATAATAATGCAATAAGTACTGCATCATCTTCGTACAACAAGTAATTTATAAATTAGTCTTCAGTCACCCATTTTTATTCCCATGTGCCTTTCTTTCAGTGCTACGAAAGAGACAATATTTATCTTTCATTTTTATATTTACTAAGTAATATCATTTGATCTAAACATTTGTTAGAAATACCACCAAAATTACTTATTGCTTTGGTAACAATAATTAAAGAAATAAAATATTTCAATATAATATTAAATCGACAAAAAAGTCTATCTAAACGTGACCTTCAGACTTTCGAGACGACATTTTAAAAAAAAAACATCGCCATCTCATTTCGCTATGTTTATAGTTTTTTTTTTTTTTTTAAGCTTCACGCTTTATCCCGCACATGGCAGGGTCGGCAGAGGGAACTGCAGGAACCATATGAACCTAGTGTTAAGACACTCCGTTACTTAGTCCCTGCTTACTACGTCCCCGCTTTCCGCCGTTTTCGAGGCATTGCGTGTTGAGTGGCAGAACTCAACGCCGCACTTTGCCTAGTTTGCCAGAGCGAAGAAAATGGAAATAGAAAAATCCATCTTCCCAGACTGGGGATCGAACCCAGAAACCGTCGCGTTACAGGCAGACGTTGCGCCCCTGCGCCACGACGATAATCGCATGTTTATAGTAATTTACATTATTACATTTACTTAATTATATTAAATTATTTATAGAAGAAAATTTATTTCTTTTTCTTTTATATTTAATAAAATTTTAAACAAGAATATGTAAGCAAAAAAAACTTTTAAGTTTAATAATATATAAAATAATAACAATATTAAAATTATAGTAGCCTGGTGTTAAGACTGTCCAGTTCCCCAGTTATCCACTTCCAAGGCATTACAGTCAACGCCGCGGTTGCCTAGTTGCCAAAACGTCAAAAATAATCAACAAAGTTATTTTCATTTTATATTCATAGAAATAAAAATAACTTTCAAGCTTATATAATATTATTAAAATAACAATACATTATTTTGTTATTATCGCTAAGTTGGATAATAACTTAATAGTTGATTGCTCTTGATTATCCAGAATCCACTTTGTAGAACAAGGCCTAGAACTATAATAAAAGCAAATAAATTAAGTTAGTTATTTGCTGTTCTATAAACACTTGTTATAGTGTTCAAGTATACTTGAGTAATAATTTATTTAATGAGCTAAACAATATTTGGCTTCAGTAAACGCGTGGTTTTGAACTAATTAAAGCCATATTTATATAAATATATTTCTTTAGTTTCATGCATTTATCACATGATAGGATAGAGGGAAACCTAGAAATTGTAAGTGCCTAGTGACGGTTGAAATTTTTTAATATTTAAAATTATTGAACAGAACCAAAACAGCTAAACAGATGGTATCTTTTGATGATATTAACTAAGCAGTTTGATTTTAAGAAAATAATCTTGATAGACAGATCGACTAATATGGAAAGCATAGGAGTTTCATCTTTTAACTTTTCAGGTTGGTCCTCCTAAAAATAGCCTGACATTTCAACGATACAGCTTAGATTGTAAAAATAAACTGTAAAGTATATAACTAATTCATCACATAAAAATAAAACAATAAACTTAAGCATACATTATTCACGCTACTTAAGCAAAAAAAAAAAAACAAAAAAAGAAAGCTTGCAAAAATTGTTATTTTAGCAATACAATTTTGTGACAAAACAGTTTGTGTTACTCTTTTGAATGAGAAATGGGAATAATTTAAAGCAAGGTCGAGGTTAAGTTTATGCATCCAATTTTATAGTCGCTTAAGTCAAATGACCACAGTTCTGCGGCGAAGGTTTATATTGCTTTCAATTCCTAGACGGAAATGGTATATAAAAGATAAAGATAAATAAAAGCTAAGATGAGTGTTGAGAATTATATGATTGTACGTCTTTAATAATGGCTTGGATTTTAACGTCAGATAATGATTGATTACTTACTAAGTTCGTAAACTTCGGCGTTTAATATCGCTATCCCTTGATATAACTTGATTTTCCGGTAAATTCACACGTAGATTTAAATTATATAAGATAAAATATAAAATATTGATGTGGAACTTAAATTCGAGCCTCTAGGCAACTGTCCAAGTGCTCTTGCCCTTGTTTATCCAGCTCAATTGAAAATTTTATTTGTTCTAACTGATATATATAGTAAAAGCAATATTAATAAAAGGAGTTAAGCAACGGATTGTCGTAACACTAAGTTCCTATGGTTCCTGTTGTTTCTTCCGCCTGCTGCCACGTGCGGGATAAAGTGTGACATAAAAAGAAATAAATAAAAGGACCGTCGTGACTCAGCGAAAACGCGACTTCTTGTGTGTTCAATTCTCACTCGGCGAGGAATAATTTTTTGGTTTTCATTTTCTTCGTTCTGGCGTTAAGTTTCATCACTCAGCACGCAACACCATGAAAGGATGACTTGCAGGTATTGGAGTGGCTTAACACTAAATTCCCACTGTTCCTGCAGTTCTTTCTGCTTACATTGCTACAAGCGGGATAAAGTATGAAGCTTTTTTATATGAATAGTAAAAATTGCATTCAATTTATGTTAGGTTACGTATTTTTAATTATAACATCATACATAATACGACAATATCGACTACAAATATTATTTAGTTATTGGCTATTTCAATTGTTTGAATTCATTATAGACTTATTGATAATAAATATTTATTTATTGTTATTGTATTAAAATTGGGCAATTTTCATTGTTCGATCATAACATAATAGCTATTCAAGCGATGCTATAACAATTAATTTATTTTATTACAATATGAGGCCATCGTGGCACAGTGGAGAGCATCTGACTTCAGTTGCCATAGTAGCGGTTTCGATTTTGGATCTATTTACATATTTTTATGATAAAAAATACTCATGAAAAGCGAGATTAGAACTCAATTGGGCGAAAAGTGAGAAACGGATTGTTTTAACACTACATTACTGCAACAGACAGGTAACATCGTAAAGCTACTTTATTACGATTGTAACAAACAAATTTATTTTTTTTAATATTTAGTGATTATTCAATGTCTTTTCTTACACGGTTATTATGTGTATTACATATTTCACGCTCGAAATAGCTAAAAAAATAGCTCAAGCTACTTAACGCATACATTTTAGCAGGCTTAACTATTTTAACTTTACATTTAGATTTAAGCATTTTGGAGATGTTGAAACGTAAAATCTTTTAACTCTGTCGGGTGTTTTCGTAGATCGTCTCAAGTATTCCCGAAACACAAGTTATATGACAAGTTTCAGCTTACAATGTCACGTAGTTTCTATTTTACGTTGTTTTTCAATTAATTAGTAAACAAGAGTTTTATATATAGTGATTGGATAATGGCGTTATTAAACCAAAGTTAAAGTTAAAGTTAAGAAAATAGTAAAAACGAGGAGACTAACAATCACTAAGCTCTCTCTATGAACAATCTTTGAATTATTTGTATAAGAAATATAGTGTCACGTACAGAACTGTCAACTCCACAAATGCAAACATGGCTAAAATAAATAATTCACACCGCGTTCATTTAATATATTGTGTGAAAGCTTGATCTTGGAATAAATTTGAGCTTTTACAAAGACTTGTAGTTTTATTTATAAAACTATTTATTTTGGCTGTTATTTATACGTAGTGCTGTTCTAGGGAAGGTATAGTTTCAGTTCATACAACTCCATAACATTTTTGCGTTTAGCTCAGGAGTTGCACATGTCAAAGTCTACAAGGGCTGGTACAAGTACTTATTTAAATCCTATCATATAGGCTCAAAAAGATAGACATACATAAATAATGCAGTGGAATATAATTCAAAAAAGGAACCTTCTAATTGAATCTTACTATCTACTATCGTTAAATATTTAACGTCGACCTACCCCAGAAATCTTTAAATGTGCTACCTATATACAACGAAGATATACTGCAAGTAAAATAATATATTTATAAATTACCTCTAATAGTACTAGAACGTATTTTTTTTACATTAATTATATATTTTATCACTAAAATAATAAACTAAATAATTATAACTAAATCCAAAATCAAGTGTAAAACGTCTTAAAAAAAATCTCTTAAAGTTAAATAAAAATTACAGGAGCTTTCAAGACTTTTAGAATAATGTCATAAAATTTGTTTGAATATGACATACAAGCTAGTAGCAATAACGACGTGTCGCGAACACCAGACCACATTAATTTTTCAGAAACATGACGGACGGTGACATTCAATTATGCCTTTGGACGAATTGATATGCTTCCGTATTAAATAACATAATTTATATTGAAATATTATGATTAATGACTTGTTTGTATTAGATATATGAAATTTTTGTTTTGTGTACAACACTGTGAGGTCTGATAAATAAAATGTTACAACAGCATTAAGTTATGCCACTCAAAACACATTTTTTTAAATTTCATTAGGAAGCGGAGAACGAAGTGATATTATTCTCTCTCTCTCTCTCTCTATCTCTCTCTCTCTAATCATAACGTGTGAAGCTAAAGAAAAAGATCCATAGATCCCTTGTGGCTAAATCAGTATTTTTTATTAACAATTGTAATAAAACGCAATGAATTCTTCTTACATATACAACCTTATTACTTTTGAACCTACAAAAGCCATGAATAAAATATTAATCAAAGCTTGTAAAAAGAATGATTTCTTTTTTATGATTGCAAAAATATCCATACATTTTGGCGTTATCGATTTTAAATTTCACTTATACATAACAAATGAGCTAATATATTATGCGAAACGAATGAGAAAAATGGATATGGCATATACATATTTCACGTGCACGAGTGCTCCAATTTTTTGCTTCATGGTAACTGATTGATGGAATATAAATTTCATGTTGACATATTTCCATTGATTCTCGGTAAATTAAAATATTGTTAAGACAGTCATATGATTCAGTTAATTAATTTTTCATACAGCCTCGAAAGTAGCTCTTCAAAACTTAATATACCTGCTTTAAATTTAATTATTAACGTAATTAATAATTGGTTACGGATATAGCTTGTGCTACTCACTCAAAACAGCTGTATATTGCTGTAAATAAATAAAATAATCGTTAGTATATTTTTAAAGTTATCATTTTTAATTTAGTTAATAAAACGAAACATTTACGCCTCTATAACATACATGTAAGTTTAAGGATCAATTTCACAATCCATTTGAAACCAAAATTTTACGGACAAAGAACATATTATTTTCTATCTGTAACTTTTTCAGCAGGTAACTTTTCAGCAACTAGGATTTAATTTTAAATATGAGCTTTGCTTCAATATATAATTTTCTAACAACAGTGGTATAAGTTGATTACAGCTTATAACTGTAATGCTTTTTTTAAATATTTAACGGTTTTTGTAGCTTTTTTACGTAAAGTTCAAATAGTATTGTTGTAAAATAAAACATGTTTATATTTAATTAGACTGTAGTAGGTCTTTTGTGTACAGAATTAACAGAAATTCCACGTATTTGTATTTTTCAGTACTATAGTAATTAATTTTCATTATAAAAGCTCATAATTGAAATGGAAATTAAAATATATGGAATTGAGTAATAAAAATTATGGTAAATATTGAATCCTCAAAGCAAAAAAACTATGTTTTAGTTTTTGGCTTACTTTATTTTGGTGAGTCTTACTTTTATACAAACTTCTTATATACTTTAAACTTAGCTATTTTAAATTTAAACATACAAGTGTAAATGTAATTTATATAAACTTTATTTTTCTTCCTTTTTAAAGTTAAGACCGAATTTCCATTCATATTGAACTTATATATTATACTTTGCACGTATAAACTTTAAGTTTATACCAAGTAAAAGTTAAGCACAAGTCGGACTCGTGCACGAAAGGGTCCGTACAGAAACTGCAAAAATGATATTTGTTGTATTATAGTTTGAAAATTTGTTTTATTATTGAAAAAAATATATATACTTGCGTGTATTAATAATGAGATTCCGTCTGAAAATATATGCACAGACAGTTTGGCTGACAGCGGAATACCCAAACTTCAGGAAAATGGGGAACCCTAAAAACTAATTAAAAAATATCGTATAAGATTAATATCAGTATGTGTTTGAATGATTTGCATATAAAAACTATTCCCAAGATCTTGCAAATAGGGCTGGATGCATTATTCGAGTAATTAAATATATGCTTCCTGTAGTAACATATAATATCTACTAAAATATTTATTATAATTGGTACTCTATAATTATATACTTAAAGCTGTCCATAATTTCCAAAGCGTGACCACTCGAAGAGATTACATCCATTTTCCTGCTTCGGTTAAACAAAACGCTACGTTTAGTTTCTCCACTAAACACACAATGTTTCGACAGTTGACCTAAAAGTAGGGAAAGTAGTGTCTTAACAGGTGTCGTCTCTAACATACTATACTATGCGGGAAACATCGTGAGGCTAAAAAATGAGAAAATATTAAAATCAATTAAAATCAAAAGTTACGCTTGAAGTAGAAGCTAAACTAATCAAAAAGTTGTTTTATTTTTTATATCCGAATAGTCTCACTGTCTATATATTAATTATAATAAGTTAAGACACAAAACATTAGAAATTAATTCAATCACAATATGTACAGAAAATATATTAAAAAAAAATAAATTCTGTTTCAGTTTGCGACTATTCTGACGATCTCGGAGGCGTATTTAAAATTTGGGGCAGCCTTCTTTATCTTCATGGATCCTTCATCCACATGGTAGAAACGTTTAAACGTAAGCTTTTAAGTAACATTATGGTAAATTAATGGATTTCAAACAAGTAATGTATTTACACTCGCCCAAATTTGCCGTTTAATCCTCTTTGGAACATCCACTTTTGAATTTATACAGTTCACTTTTTCGAGATATTTTTGGTATTTGATGTGTTGTAAGCCACAAATATTCACTTCTCATGAATATTTTAAATACCGTTACAGTTATTTTCTTCTTAAAATTCTAATATACTATTAAATATTATAAGGGTAACTAAAATTTATTAATATTAAGGTTATTTTTATTTATGTTATTAATATTCGATATTAATAACATAAATAAAAATAACCTTAATATTAATAAATTGCGAAGCGAAATGCTTCGTTTTACTTAGAATTTGAAAATTGTGAGACCCTACAGTGGAATACTTTTGAATGTTAAATGTACAAGATGATTTATGACAAAATATGGCCTCATGCTATAGCGCAGGGTAGGCAAAGGAACCTAGTTTTAAGACTTTGCTTCTCACATTTCGCCCAATTTTTGAGATATTACAAACTGTGTAGCGGAAGTGAACATTGTGTTTTATCTTGTTAACAGTGCAAAGACATTATTTAATTTCTCATTGAAATCGAATCCGGAATCGTTGCGTATACAATCAGACGCAGTGTCATAGCACTACGACGGTGAAAGATTAGAATGTTTAGTTAAAATATCTATATTAGTTAAGTATAGATAGATATATAGATGATAAAATAATTTAGAGAAACTTACGATGTTTACTTCCTAAATATTAACAAGCATACGAAAGCAAGTTTCAACCCTAATATACAAGATGACAAGAGTTTGTACGAAAGTTGATCTAAAGAAGTAACATGTCCGATAGTAATCAGGATTTAATCATCCTTCTGTAAGCATGAAGTTGAAAAGTTTTAAGAACTTGGCGGACTATTCAGACGAGGACTATTGCTATTCAGTCCTTAGCTAAAATTTGTTTTTATTATAGAAACTTCAATTTTTACTAGAGGAACTTTATTTAAATTACAATTAATTAATGACTTAATTTACATTAGAAATATTTTAGATATTATAAGGATTTCATTGAATATATAATAGTTTAACCCTCTCATAGTTGTTAGGGTGTTAAAATGAAGTGTTGGTAAGAGAGGAAAATGGAGACGTCATTGGTCGATCATACTAGAGAAATGTCACGAGAAATGTCAAATAATAGTGGGCGAAACGAAGGACGTGTGTAGAGACAGAAACGTTTAGTGCTTCAACCTTGCTATTTGCGGGATAAAGCGTGAAGGTTGAAAAGTGTTCTTACAAAACCAGATAATAAAAGAAAAAAGTTGTGTATTTTAATTTAATAACACTTTTAAATTTAATCCTTATCGTAAACTAGTTTACGTTTTTCTTAAAATCCATTAACTGTTATATATAGAGCGGAAGTGACGACATAAAGCCATATTATATCCTTTTTAAGACGATGACAGCTTGGTAACCCGTTAAAAAGATATAGCGCTACTACTTGTAGCGTGTAACGAAAAGAATTAGAAAATTAAATTTTGTTTTTTTATGTACTATAACAGAAAACATTAATATAATGAAAAAATGTAAAATATATGAATATGTAAAATAAGAAATTAGAACTTTATATGAAGACTTTCGCTGCACACAGGCGTAACGTCTGAATGTAAATGGTTTGTGGATTCGATTTCCGTTCGGGGAAGATTGATAGTTTTATCTCCATTTCCTTCGCTCTGCAACTTAAGAAAACGCGGAGATAACTTCTGCCACTCTACACGTAATGCCTCGAAAGGGCGAAAAGCGGGAAACGGACTGTCCTAACACTTGGTTCCTACGGTTCCGGCAAAAAACTAAAAATTAAAAAGGAAACTATAATCCTATATAACTGTAATCTTAAAACCAAAATCTCTAGGAGAAGAAGAGGACCTCTAAAAAAGACTTCTATAGTAGTCTATATATAATTTGTAAATATAAATATACATTATACATTTCATAGTATAAATTTTGTAATAAATAAGTTTGTATATAAAACAAAAATCAAAAATGACTTAATTTATTTTGCGGAAAAACAATTCAATCTTTTTTTCTATAAAAGTAATATCCAATATTAAATCTGAAAGTGGGGCCCATAGTAAGGACTATATTTACAAAAGGCGTATATTAAAACGTGCCGCATATTAATATATTCTTTTACTACGAAAAATATTTCATAACGTTACTGGAATGTAGGCAACATATTACATCGGTGGACAAATATGCCTGTAAAATGAATCGATACGATTATGACGTACAATGCCTGCAAAGGAACGTGCTTATAGGGAAATAAACTTAATTCTATGAAAATGATCAAAAATTCCAGTAAGTCCAACCAGATCCGTCTTAGTCCAGTACAGTGAGTCTATTGCCAGGAGGACTTTTAACCAGTAATTAGAGACATGACATAGAAAAAAAGTGAAAAGTGAAGGCGTAACCGTCAAATTGACAATTAACTACTGTCTTATCTACAATCTACGTTAGTAATAAAAAGCACTCACCGTTTGTAGGTAATCTTTAAATAATTTGTATTTAAATCTGCAAATAAAGATATTACAAAATTAGTTCGTTAAGCAAGAATAGAAAACAAGATTAGTATAATTGCGTGTAATTGTTAATTAGAGAACTAAGCTCGTTGTATAAATGCAAGGAACACTCGTTACCATGCGATTATACGATTCAGTTTAAGCGTAAATAAAATAATTTCTAATACTTGCAGTTATTTTAATTTAGCTTTCTTTCTGTTAAAGTACATAAGTAATAAATAGTGACATATCTCTCTTAAATTTATATAAATAACAAAATTAGGAATCTTCAGCCCTTTGCTCGTATTATTTAAAATAATAAAAAAAATCTTTGACAAAGATGCTTGTACCACGTATATATTATGTACAGTATGGTAGCTAGAAGGAATGTTGTGGTAAAACTCTCTGTTTCCAGTTCTCTGCGCTAAAATTTTGCTTATTATTATATAGAACAATGAAAATTATTCTTTTCGTCAAATGGGAACTGAACTTTCAACCATCGCGTTTACATTGTACAGCTATACCACAATAGTCATGAAATTTTGTTTTTATTTCATCTGTAAAAAAATACGTTACATTTTTTCATATATTAATATTTCATATAGTAAATTTTAAAGATAATTGCTTTTATACTTCTTACGATTTCGTTATATGTAGATTTTTTTTAGCTAAAACAAACAATGAATCTTAAACTATTAAAACAGTTCTTTACTCCACTTCTTAAAGATGACTGAAAATCTGGACTCGTTTTACAGTAAATACTGCCCATGTCTGGATGGCCTCTACACTTCTACTTATAAGTATTATGAAGAATTTGGTTACTTCACACAAAAAGTATTTCAACTAAATATAACACAAAGCTCAAGCAACTTACTGTGAAAGTCTCATTCCCAAGAGTATATGAGAGTAAGGAAACTTTCAAAACTGGAATTAAAATAGATATGTACAGACATGGTTCTTTGCCAAGAGTTAAATGTTGGCACATTGTGTTTGTATATGCTATATAAATATATTTTTTATGAGATTTACTACGCCATAAACGTTTTTTGCCTTTATTTTCTTTTTTTTTTAATGATAAATTTCTTTCTAAACATAGGAAATAATAGAAATATCGAGGACCGCAGTGGCGCAGAGGCGTTAGCGTCTGCCTGTAAACGCGACGGTTTGAGGGTTCGATTCCCACTCGGGGAAGATGGATTTTTCTATTTCCATTTCGCTCTGGAGACTACGCAAAGTGCGGCGTTGAGTTCCGCCACTCAACACGCAATGCCGCGAAAAAAGGCGGAAAGCGGGGACGGAGAAAACAGGGACCAAGCAACGGAGTGTCTTAACACTAGGTTCAACGGTTCCTATAATTCCCTTTGCCTACCCTGCCATGTGTGGGATAAAGCGTGAAACTATAAAAAAAATAGAGCTTACTCGGTCACTAAAAAATTTTACGTTTTTTTGAAATGCATTTAGTAAAGATCAATAAATATTGTATATTTTATTTTGAGTTTAGAAAAACTCATTTGTTGCATAAGCTTAAGGAAAAAGTAATAATAAAATAATAAATATTATATAACACAAAAATATTATGGAATTTATAGTTTTTTTTAAGTAAAGTAAAATTAAATTAAATTTAATATTTCATTTGTTTTAACAGAGAGAAAGAAAAGTAATGCATTCGGGCATTGAATCTGGTACCATGAAGAAAGCATAACAAGTTTTTACATTAAATTATATAAAATAAAATATAAGATGGAAAATTAAAAAGAAGATTAAGAACAAAACATTCAAGTGCCAAGAATTATTTCTAACTACACTAAGTCCCACTAATTACTTTGGTTGCGACAGTTTAAATAAAATATATTTTAAATTTGCGCTGGTTTATAACTGCAAAATAAGAAGATGGTGTTGGTAACATTTGATAAACTATGGAAGGTTCTCTCGTCAAGACACTACGATATATATATATATATATATATATATATATATATATATATATATATATATATATATATATATATATATATATATATATATATATATATATATATATATGTGTGTATATGTCTATATAATGTAAAGTTAAACAAGTATACAAACGTATTATTAAAGCAAATTCTGGAATAAAAAAAGGCCGTAATGACAACTCAAACTGGAGAGTTTTTTAAAAACTTCTCACCGTTCACTGGATAAAGTTTCTACTTTGTGCTTTTCATTGAATCGTATCACAGTTAAACTCAATCCACATAATGTGCTTATAACAGTAATCTATATCTATAGTAAAAAATACGTCTGTACTTTAACCATTATGAAATTATACTATACGGAGAGTTTTTAATTTTTTTATTATACAGTTTGTCTAGAAATGACTATTACCGAATATTAAATACTGGCACCTCTAATTGATTTCAGTAAATGATAATAGAATATTTATCAGCATTTTCCATATAAAAATCAAAAATCATGGATCTATAGTATTTATATAGAGTAATAATAGATCGAAATCAATAGCTAAGTTATAAGAAATAAAAAATGTCCTGAGCAAAGTCTTTAGACATATCGATCATTTTTTTTTCATATAGATATTATATGAAATCTAAGATGTTAATTAACTTCCCATGAAACTCAATTCGGGAAAATAATTGTATTTAAATTATTTCAGAATTTTCAAGTTCAGTGCAATTCAAAAACGTGAAAAATCTTAAATTGAAATATGGAAATTGTAATTACAATGGATATTTTATGTTGCGTAATAGTATAATATTACCCATATTTTTATTTGCCATAGTTTTTATATAATATATTTTAATTATATATTATATTTTTTGGCCTCTAGCTGTATTTCACTTATAGCATGTTACACAGAGAAAACCTAAATTGAGACTAAACATTGTGTATTGACATTACAGCTTCTCTTATACATATTTTTAAAGGAAAATTAAAGCAAGCGCAATTAAAGCATCGTATCGGAAGCTTAAATAGACATATTCTTAGACGCTACAACTTCAAAGTTATAATAATATAGGGAGCGCATACAAACAATGAATATGGTCTATGAGAAGATTGGGTATGTCAGTCAAGTTAAAGCACAGTAACAAGGCTCTCGTCAGTCAGTTGTCAGTCACACTCACATATGTAGAAATAAATTTTATTTTTTTACACTGTATTAAATAGAAGCATATATAAAGAGCCTTTTTTCAACTGTGAGACATAATTACGTCCATATGTTCAGAATTACCCAAACTTTCGTAACGTACCGACCTCCGATGCTATAAATTTGAAAGCAAATTTTACTTATTTCCATTGTTTGGATACAATCTTCATAAAAAACATGTTGTAAGCCAAAATAAGGAAATTTATGAACAGATAAAAAGTAATGTTTACTTCAAAAATCTTATTATTATTTTTATATATAAAGAATGTTTGGTGAAATATTGAAATAGATATAAGTAAAAGCGAAGCGAAATGTTAAATGTGCTTTTACTTGAAAAATGCGTATATTTCACATTTAATTTATCTCTATTTTTTGAATTCAATTTTAAACTGAGAATTAGTTTTTGAAAAGCAATTCAATCGCGGCTAAGGCGAACTGAAATCATGTATTTTCATATAATTCAATTAAATCCAATTGAATTGAATTATATGAAAATACATGACTTCAATTCGCCTTCACATATAATATTGCTAAGTAATTAGAACTAACTCCTTCATATTTGAGTTCTAAACTTAGTATTAATTATTTTACATACAAGATTATTTAACTAAGACAAATACTTTTTAATTTAATTTACTATTTGAATAGCCATTATTCATACAGTAACTTTGTAATCCATCGTAGTTAATTTACATGTTACCTTTTATACACTCTGTACAAATAAATTTGATACGTGAAATAAACTGGATTCTAGATTTAATATTTGAGAAGTGGAATTTTGTTAAATCTCCCTACAGAGAGAGACGTTGACAACAGAAACGTGTGACGTGATTGATGGGCGCTTGGAATGTTTAAAAGAGGTTCAAATTTGCAAAGATAAGATGTGCCTTTATGTACTAGATTTTAAGAAGATTTTGGTTGTTATGTATTATATAAAAACCTAAATCTCTTTCGAATTATTTTGAAGATTTATTTTGGCAACTAATATTGAAAATATTGCAAAAAAGCTCTACAATTCGTTAGATAGATATAAATTAAAACAATAATACTAAAAATATTTTAAATAGTAAAATAATAATTCTACATTCATTTCTACAGAATTCGATAAGAGAACAAACGTCAATCAACCATAATACAAGTTCTCAGTGTTTCCAACAGAAGCACCTGAATCCTTGTGCCCACAATGGACTCGTTAACGGAAAGTTCAAATCGTTTTCTCGCCATTTCACTAACTATTTTCACTGAATTTTACAAGAAATTATGTAATATATAGTTTAGATTTAAGTCATTGGTAGAAGGAGAGCTTTATTTGATCTTTTTATACCTTATTTAGTTCGTCAATATTAATGTATTATTAAGATAATTGTAATAATTTTAATATATTAACATTATTTAATAAACATTTTTATATGATTGTATGTTAATTTAAGTATAATATTTGCTTGAAACTTATATGATCAAAGTTCTTAAATTTAGTGTTTCTGTGGTAAATATTAATAACGATATAATAGTTTCTAAAAATTAGTAATCTCAACCTACTTTTTATATACTGCCAAAATATCTCAAATTACGAAGACAGGTTTTCCTTATGTTAGCATAATTTAAAATAATACCTAATGCAGTAACAGTATGAAAGATCCAAAAGTAAGCAAATATAAATAAAAAAAAGTAGGGTAAATTTTTTTGTATACAATTTCAAATTCTGATCAAGATCTAGGTCATTTTTATTTCAAAATATAAAATTTCAACTTGAATGCATTATTAGAGCATCTTGTATGTGTCCGGATGAATTACCATTTTGAGCATAGATTCTTGCAAGTTGGCACCAAAACATTTTTCTCTTTTTAGTTGGCAGCGACCCAGTGCTATGTTTAACAACGGGTATAATTCCATTACGTGTAATAAATTTTGTATAATATTATAGTAATAAATCAAATATCTTTTCTTAAAATTTCCAAGGTTGGAAGCCTTCATGATGCAGTGGAATGGCCTATATATACAATAGTTACGGGTTTAAGTTCCACTTAGGAAAATCAATTATTCAAATTCGGTCCGGTATCCGGTCTAAGAAGGCCAAGCGCGGCGTTGAGTTCCACCATAGGCAATATCACAAATTAAGACGGAAAAGGGAGAAAGGAAGATTTAAACATAAGTTGGCTCTTCTAAAGTGAGCTTTTTTTAGATAAAATATAAAAGCTACAAAAAACTCTACATTTTACTATACGTATGCAGCAATGCCATCTAATTTCTTGCAAGAAGAAAGCTTGAAAATATTCGAGCAAATTTATAATTTTCACTATTTATAGTAAGCAAAAAGCAGCTATTTACATAACATCTTTAATTATATACTTATACAAATCACGCATTAAGTATTCGTCTAGTTTTAATACCATGTAAACTAAATTTCAAGACTTTCGACTCGTAGACTAGTAGACATATATATATTATATAGTACAACATATATATTATATATGTTGTATATAATAATAAATAATATAATAATTTATTCATTTATTTAAGTATCTTTGGCCCATTATGTTAGTAACAGCTTCCTTATACCTATGTTAGTAACAATTTAGTTTAAACCAATTACAAGTAAAAAGTAACTAGGTAATTACAAATAATAAAATTGAAAAATTTTTAATTTATAATACACATTCCCATCACTAATTTTTAGATTGTTGTTTATATTCTGTTAATATATACATATATTTTTAATATATATCTTGTATCTTGTATATATATAAATATATTATTTTTCTCTATTTCTGTTTGTCATTCTAACCTTCTCTTTACCCGTTGAACTATGATTTTTAAATAGTGTGAAAGCACAAATTTAAAAGTTCTGAATAAACTATTTGAATCTACTGTACTTGTATATATATGTAACATATTTTTATACAATTTCACGTAAAATATAAAAAAATATTTAAAATTTAATCCCTTCTTAATTAACCATTTAAATTAATTTAAAAATGCATTTATAGCCACATATTAAATTGATGGTGAAAATAATTCTTTATGACCATTTCACTGGCATTTAATTTTCAGTACCAGCAGAATAGATAGCCTATCAATAAGCTCCATCAATTTCGAGCCTCTACTTGGTTGGTAGTACGCGTATATTAACAAGTCCGTTAAAAAATATGCGCTGACAAGGGTACGTTAATATTGCTTTACAATTTATACACCTATTCTGTTTTTTATATAAGCTTGTAATGGAAACTTTTGATATGATCAAGAACTTAAAGACCGATAACAACGCAATAATTTAAAGTAGCAGTATATTCCAGAATGAACCAAAAAAATTAAATAATGAAATGTTTTTCTTTAATTTACTATAAATCTGCTTTATTAAACATTTTTTTACTAATTCTCCTATTAATTACTGGTCCTTCGTAAATAGATTTTGTGACCCTTGTGTGAAGAAATGACTGAATCGCTGTTATAGAATAAGATTATATTATTTTCAACTTGCAATTAAGCTACTGATGTCACTGTAACGTGGTAAGACCAAGCTACAATGACATCAGTAACTCAAAAAGGGCCAGGCTCGAACCGGTAACCGAATCCTGGGTACATCTTGGAGACTCAATTCTGTGCCCACGCAGGAGTGTGCGTGTATATAAGAGACGTGATCTTCTGTCAGCGTGTTCGTAACTTAGAGGTTCCTGACCTGACAGTTTTATGGCTTCTTGTAAAAACTGACCTTGACCGAATAGTTTACGCCAGTGTCTACTGTTCGCATAGTGGAGTTCAGGAGACGACCAGGCTACTTAACCATCTAAACAAAGCTACAGTCTTGGTTTATCGACGTTTTCCATCAGCACAGTTAGTGTTCCTTGGGGACTTTAATGCGCACCATGAAGAGTGGCTGTACCCGTATAGTGACACTGATCATGCAGGTGTACAAATTTGCAATATCTTGTGGCCTCTCTCGTCTCGTCCACTAACCTAAACCTATTCCTGATGTCGTGGCCCACACTGCGTATTGCCTGGACTTTCTGCTGACAACTGATCCAGAAAGTTGTTCGGTTTCCATTTTGCCACCACTCGAGACATCGGATCATTGTGTGGTGAAATCTGTGTCCATTACTCGCCTCCTGACACCAGCCCTAAAGGCACTAGACGATTGTGGCGATACAAGTCAGCAGATTGGGATGAGATGTGTCACTTTTTCGCATCTTATCTTTGGAAGCAGGTCTGCTTTTCTTCTAAAGATCCATCGTGCTGTGCAGACGCTGTCTCGAGCGTAATTTATCAAGCTATGGAGTATTTAGTCCATAGCTTGATAGTCCATTTACTGACGTATCCCTTGAGACCAAAGCACGCCCATGGTTTAATGCTGAATGCCTCTTAGCGGAAAAACGTAAGCGTGAAGCCTTTTTGCTTGGACTGACGCTCGTAAAAACAAAGCCTTGGAAGCTAAGAAGAAAACATACAACGCAGCTTGCTAAAAGGTGTAAAAAAGCGACAAAAAAAGCACGTTTTGACAATATTGACCGAATAGGGAAAAATTAGCTTCATTTCCCTCAGGAAGCAAAGCTTTCTGGAGCTTTGCAAAGTCGGTCGAGAAAAACTTTTATCGCTCTTCGCATGCCTCTTCTGCTCAAGCCTGATAGATCCCTGATTCAGAGCGCTAAGGAGAAGGCCAATCTCTTCACTGAGTTTTCTCGTCTGGATAGCAACGGTAAGTGTCCACCTCACTTATCTCCGTTTGGCCCTAACATGAATGCCGTTAATAACCATCAAAAATAAGTATTAAAATGGTTACTAAATCTGGACGTTAATAAGGTCAGTGGTCCTGATGGCATTCCAACAGTGGTTTTGAAGTGTTGTGCATCCGAGTTGTCTCCTGTTCTAACTCGTCTACACCATCTCTCTTTAGAAACTAGTAAAGTCCCGAGATCTTGGAAGCTTGCTAATGATCAACCTATACCCAAAAAAGGGAGCCAGTGCAGACCCAGCCAATTACAGGCCTATCGCGATCACCTCTATAATCCTGTAAGATAATTTAATGTATATTGAATAAACGTCTCCTAACTTGCCTAGAATCAAACGAGCTTCTTAGTGATAACCAATATGGTTTTCGCAGAGGACCCTCCACTGGAGATATGCTAATTTATGCCACTCAAATTTGGAGCGAGGCCTTGGAGGGTTACGGTGAAGCAATAACCGTTTCATTAGACTTCTCAAAAGCCTTTGACCCGGTCTGGCACGAGGCACTACTCAGTAAGCTTCCAACATACGCCCTACCTGCTGAGCTCTGCAATTGGATTTGTAATTTCCTGAGGGAACGGTCTATTCAAGTTGTCTTAGATGGATTCTCTTCTGATTTAATAGCAATCAATGCTGGGGTACCTCAGGGATCAGTTCTCTCTGCAACATTGTTTCTGCTGCACGTAAACGATCTTTTAACACCCCATACTTGGTTGGCATACCTAAATGCCCACTTAAACGTTTTAGCAGCTCGCTTTTGGTGAGAGTCACCAATATTTGGAACGACCTGCCTGCGTCTATTTTTCCTGATAAATTTAACCCTCGAGCCTTTAAGAGTAGAGTGAACAGGTTTCTTGTAGACGGGCGTGTACCATCTTCGTATTCGTCTACACTTTCCATCAGGTGAGATGGAAGACAAACGCCTGATCCATTATAACTATAAAAAAAGGATAGGAATTGATATCCCAAACATAAACTTTAAGCGTCGTTTTTCTAGTTTTGTAATGTAATTTTCTTTTTAAGAATATTCAAACTTAAATGGAATATTGTCTGGTTTTTACAGCAACGTTATCTTTTAATATTCAATTATCAATATTATATAAAATTTAATTTTAAAATGGCCGAGTTAAGTTTCCGGTCTTGAATTCGGGCAGAATGCAGAGAACAAAGTGTTTTGATCCTAGATCCTCTCTGATTAACATATGTATATCATATTGAAAAAAAACCGTGAAACTAAAAAATATCGAAAAAGTTAGTCCATTTAATATTTTCACATTGACAAACTTATAGAGCAGGAACTTATTCTGCATAAAATTAGCCATTGCAAAAATAACAATGTTAAAATTTTTTACTGAACAATATCTGATATATTATATAAATATTATAAACTATGTTCGATATAATAAAAAAAAAGCTAATAATCTAATTTTTTCTTCAATGAGGAGACATTTTGTGAGCTACTTACATTATGTAAATTACAAGTGTACTAACGATGTTCTTTAAAACACCTGCAAAAATACACTATACACTAAATCTAAGAGTTGATGTAAGAAATTGAATGTAAAAATATCTTGAATGAACTCATTTGCAATTGAAATTTTAAGATATCAATCGTATGAAATGGTAAGATGTAAAAATGCTAATAAACTAGACTAAATATTATTGTAATATGGTCGTTACGATTTGATATTTTACACTAATAATAGTGAATAAGTTTATTTAATTTATTTTATAAAACAGAAATTCAGACATGAAGATTTTTCTCAAAGGCAATAGATTGTTCAATTTCTACGTTAATAAAAAAAATAGTGTCATAAAGCCGAATTTTTCAACAGATAAAATAAGGAAATAAACATACTTCATCTGCCTAAGCTGGTATCGAACCTACTTCCAGTGTGTATGCATATGTACATCTCTTTGGACCACTACTGTCTCAGACTCATATAGTAATTGCTTTAAATTAAAATCTTAGACTGAATACAAATGTGATAAATTACAATAATAAAGCAAAAGCGGCTTAAACTTTAAAACGGTATGTAAATTTTCTACGAAATAGAAAATCTGAATAATTAAAAATATATTACTATTATTTTGTATGTAATTCTGTAAAATATGGAAAATGCAAGATTAAGCGATCCATATAGCAAATACTAAAAGTGTTTTATAATTTGGGGACCGTAGTGACACAGATTTCAATTTCCACTCGGGGAGAATAGATTATTTAATTTTTTGGCTCTGGCAACTAAGCAAGCGGAGTGTTGAATTCTGCCATTTAATACTAAATTGTTTGAAAAGAAGTAAACAGGGAAGTGGGCTAATACTAGGTTCCAATGGTTTCCTGTGGTTCCCTTGACTCTCAAGTTTCAGTACAGGTAGGCAGGTAGGCAAATGTGCAGGATAAAGCGTGAAGCTAATTTATTTATTTAATTTATGTACATATTATATTTAAAATATTTGCATCTTTGGAAATTTCTTTCGACTTTTTAACTTAAGAATTACATTTATAGTTACATTTTTCAGTCTCTATTGCCACAGTCAACCGTAAGTTTTTTCGCCATTAAACCCTCAAAGCCCTTTGACTTTTAAAAAAAGTTAATGTTAACTTTAATATTCTTTTTTATTTCACCGTTTTTTCCACTTTTTCATTGGCTGCCCTATTTGAATTTATTTTCCAGTTCAGAACTAAGAAAATTGCACTTTAATTAAATAATAATAACTTACATACTTCTTACCGAGTATTTTTACGTTTCAATTTAAAAAAAATATTAGAAAAACCAAATTTACATACAGCTGATGATAAATTATATATATTTGTAGCATATTTTTATATAGGTACAAATACTAAGCCTTTTCATGGGATTGTCAAAATCAACTTCAATTAGTATTATATGAGGTAAGGTATGATTCTCTTACAAATTCAGCTCTACTAGCATCGAATATTTAAGAGCTATTATAAATTTATAATTTTATATATTCCACTATATTATATTAAAAAAGAAACTAAAGGACTCACTAACTTTATTTACTATAATGATCATTAAGTACAAAAAATGATAAACCTTAAATGTCTTCATAACACGTAGTAGAGTCGAAAAGATAAAGAAGGCCTAAATATTATAACTTCATCAAAACCTTTACCACGTAAGGTTTTATTATCTATTATCGCTACCCGTTGACGTCTAGACGTACTCTAATGTAATGTTGGTATAAAAATCTATTGCATATTAACAATTCGTGCGCTGTGTTATATATACGAATTGAACTTAAAATGGGAATTTTCTTTAAGTTTTGACGTGACAACGTCTTAAATTAGGTTGCGGCTCGGAGTCACATATGAAAAAGTGTAACGCCCGGTAACGTAACGATGTGTCAACTGTCACCGAACTATGATCGGTCCGCCGCGCGTATCACTTGACACATGTACAATGTTTTAGTAAACAAAATGTATTTTCTATAGTTAAAATTTGTGCAATTTATATTATAATTATTAATCATATCAATAAATATTCTACCGAGAAAAAGACGTTGTCACGTAAAATTTTCGCCCGTAAAACCCACTTTACAGGCAACCATTTTTTTAAATCATCGTACTTAAGGCAACTCCATGCCAATTTATCATGTTATTAAGGTATCTTGACAGTTAAAAATAAACATTTTCATTTTCATATAAACATATATAATGAAAGTTAATGTTTCTTAAATCCGGATCTATAATGTTCAAAGAACAAACAATCTCTTTATGAATTAAGAAAAATATGCTGCAAATCATAGGAATTATATAAAATATCTACACTGATTAAAATAAATATATTCCAACATGCAATGCCGCTTTGTTAGATTTCAAATAACTTAATTTGTATAATTAGCTCTTCTATTACCACAAGCGCATCTCTTGTGCTCACTACGAGTACTATATTAGAAATAAAAAGACAATCCAGCCGTTTATTAATTATAAGCGTTTTATTTATTTTATAAACATAGATTTATTAACAGTTCACATTAATAATTATTATATATTTTTAAATATTACTTTTGGAAATACAATAAAGATCGTTGTGGCGCAGAAGCATAGCGTATGCCTATGAACGTAGCAGTTTGTGGGTTCGGGTCCCACTCGGTAACGATGGATTTTTTTTCCATTTTCTACGCTCTGCCTCTACCTCTAACTACGCAAAACGCGGCGTTGAGTTGCGGCGGCTCAACTCGCAACGCCTCGAAAAAGGTGGAAAGCGGGGACGAAGAAAGCAGCGACGAAGCAACAGAGGTTCCTGTGGTTCCTGCAGTTTCCTCTGCCTACCCTGTCTTGTGCGGCAGCGATAAATCGTGAAGCTATGAAAAAAATTACAACAAATTAAAGTGTGGCCGTGAATTCTGTCACTCAACAAGCAATGTTCGTAGAGGTGGATAATGGATTGAATAGAATGTTCATGAAATTTATATGTTAAAATAAAAAATATAATAAAAAAACATGCTAAATATTGCATACGTTCGGCTTCACATTATATCTCCTATATAGCAGGACATTCTCTACACTTTTAACCCGTATTTGAAACATTGTATTGTATGATGAAGCTGAAAATGAAAATAATTGCAAAGCATAAACGAGCGCAAAGTACATGGAACTTGTTGTGCACACTGCGACAAAGGACGGTTAATTAATAAAAATCATATCGTAATGACAAAAAAATCTACTCTACAGAAAAAGGCAAAGCTTTCTTTTTATTTTTTCACTTTTAGCAAAAACCTGGTTTAAAATTGCAATTCGTTGAATTATATATTATTTATAATAAAAATTAAATATGGAAATATATGGAATTGAAATAGAGTAGAGTAGATACGTCAAATGATATATAAGTCATTATGTAATAAATTTATTCACGAAACCCCTTTATAAAGTCAAAACTTATTTTATATATAACAAGCTAAACATCCTTTATTCTTGATATACTTATTACGTTAAATACTTATCAAATATAGCTTAAACCTTCAAAGTTCATTTTAAACAGCTTTTGTCTTGACGCTCTCAATGCAACTTTACTTTTAACGTTATTAAAATGAAATATTGCATTTTGTTTAGAATATTTAAGAATAGTATATTACACTTCAAACTAATAACTAAGAGGCCATAGTAGTATTGCAATAAATGTTTATATAAACGTTGCTTGTAGTTGAAATTGAGAAGTCGGAAACAAGACTTTCTTACCCGAAATTGAAAAAATAATTACCAATAAATCATAAAATAAAAAAGTCTTTATTTGTGATTCTAATTAAGAGTTATACAATATATACAAATACACATTTGTACAAATGATGATTTCTATGAATAATCATTTAAATACTTCAATTGAATTGGGGAATGTAAAATAAAGAACATGCCTTGTTATATTGGCCATGTCTAGAGAACGAGTAATAAAAACATTGAAAAAGAAAAACATTGATTCTAAGGAAGGCTAGTGTGAAGAAAGGCAAGGGCTAGTGTAGAGTTAGGCAAAGGCAAGTAAAATCTCCTCATACTAGAAGATGGTCGTATAAAAATCATGGAAGAGGCCCTAAAAAGCATGTGTAGCGAGGTTATTGACATACGATACAAAAGACAAACTGTGATGGTTGGATATAAAAATATATTTATAATTACATGATATGGTAAAATAAAAACTCGCCTCACAGCACGTACTAACCGTACTCGTAAATTTTTATATGAATTTTAGTGTTACACAAAACCTAGTTAAAATGAAAAATGTTAGACGTTATAGTTATTCCAGTACATTCTCCCGCATCACCTAGGTAGCAGGTAAATTAACAATTATTGGAAAACAATTTGTATGCGGGCGTCAAAGATGGTTATTATAAATGGGTAATTTAGTTGGGCGATGTGCTCACATGTTGTAAAACTTAATGAGTTTTTTTTATCAATATAAGCTTGAAGGTGTAGTATATACTATATTAGTTCTGGATTCGATTCTTACTCGTAAGAGGAAAATAAAAATATTTAAATAAAAATATTACACAAAATAACGCACTAACATGAAGATAGATTACTTTCTTTGTATTTTTCTTTACCGCAGGAAATGTAGGGAAATGAAAGTAATTGATAATTTCAAAATTTATTAAACAGCACTCGTGCTAATCATATCAATCATAAAAGTTAATCATTATGTTAAGCAAAATTTATATTATTTTTTAATTCAAATTGATATTTTTTATAGCTTCACGTTTATCCCGCATACAGCAAGGCAGAAGAAAACTAAGACATTCCTTGTTTTCCGTAGTTCTAGACGTTTCGTGTTTAGCAACAAAATTCAACGCCGTCCTTGATACCAGAGCGAGAAGAATGAAAATAATTCACTCCCACCGAATGGGAACCAAACTCACAACCTGTACAACTGCAGCAGACGTTCTACATGACACTAAACAAGCCAAGCTAGTTACAAAAAAAACAATTACATTTCCTGCAAAACACGTAAAAATAACTTGTCTTCATATTAGTACGTTATTTAATATAAGATAAAAAAATCAATCTTTTAAAACAAGAAGTATTTAAACATCTTTCAATCAATCAGAAGCTTTAAAAATGTACCTGAACAATATATATATATATATATATATATATATATATATATATATATATATATATATATATATATATATATATATATATATATATATATATATATATATATATATATATATATATATATATATATATATATATATATATATATATATATATATATATATATATATATATATATATATATATATATATATATATATATCATTTTCAAATAATGACAGCTAATATTTTCTCAGTTCATCCGACTGTAGTCAACACACAGTCCCTTTAATGACAGACATGCTCGGTTACTTCATTATGCAAGAGATTAATTAATATGGCGGTTTTCCGGTTTTTCTGAGTATTAATTAAAATTACCTACTTTGTCGTTGGACCCAGATTTTAATGGAAATCACGTAGTGTGTCCACTGTTTCTCAGTACCACCGTGGCTTAAAAGAATCAGATATCTCTTCGTACTAAACGTATGTTATGCATTACTCCTACCATATGTATTTTGTATTTATTGTGTGAAGAAATAAGATAACATTAAACCCATGTCTGATAGAGAAACTAACTAACTATAGAAGCTAAACTAACTAATTATATAGAAGCTGAATTCTTTAATAATTGCCGAATATATTTGGCACAATACACCAGTATCTCGAACTACATATTCTTGATGAAAAAAATGTAATTGCAGTCTAGGCCTATTAACATAAAAACCTATGAGCCTTTTATAAAATATTACAATCTTTTCGATATAACTAAAAACCCGTTCAACCCGTACACAATTATTAGTTATTTCTTTTTCTTCACAAGTAAATCCGTAGATAAACGCTAGTATAATATAATTAAACCTTAAAAATTTAAATATAAAATTTCGTTACTTTTGCTTACAAGTCATTCAGAATTAGCTCAAATATTTTAAACGCGAAATGAAGCACAATTTTTTTCCTATTCCGACCAAGGATATCGCTACAGTTATCTTTAGTAACTGATCTTGTAGTACATTAAAATTATACGAGTATATTCAGATGCTTCTTAGAAAAATTCAAAGGAACTCGAGAGTAATGTAAAAACAACTAGTTGGAATATTTGTAGCTAAAATATTTATAAAACTTTTGGTTTTCATCATTTTATATTTTTTATACTTTCACGCTTTATCCCCCTCATTGTAAGAAAAAAATTAAGTAATCCATTCCCCCGAGTGGGAATCGAACCTACAAACTGTTGCGATTAAATGCAATTTCTTCGACTATACATCACAACGTATATTTTATAGGAAAAACCAACGTCTTAAATAATCTGCAGTTACATATTAATTATTTAATAATTTCATCTATAATTATTTGCTTCAAGAATTTTTTAGAGGACCGTCGTGGCACAGAAACGTAGCGTCTACCTGTAAACGCGACAGTTTGTGGGTTCGATTCCTACTTGGGGAAGATGGATTTTTTATTTGCATTTTCTTCGCTCTGGGAACGCGGCGTTGAGTTCCGCCTCTCGTAATGCCATGAAAAAAGACGTAAAGCAGGAACTAAGCATTGGAGTGTCTTAACACTAGGTTCATATGGTTCCTGCAGTTCCCTCTGCCTACCCTGCTATGTGCGGGATAAAGCGTGAAGCTAAAAAAAGGAATTTTATAAATAAGTCTTAAAGCCTTGTAGATTCGGATTAATATAATTTTAATACAAAAAGATGATACTATTCTTTATTATTCTGAAGCGTATACAAGTATCATTACCATCGTTTATACATTACGTTGATTTAAGCATGATAATGTTATTAATTTGGAACACGTCACAAGTTAATTATTTTCGGCCGCCCAGTAAATACAAGTTGGTAATTACAATGCAAATTGAGTTTGTCACATGTTGCGCTGACAGAGTCCTACTGTTTTGAAAATAATTGTTCGTTACGTAGATTCGTTACGCAGGTCTATATGATTTTCTTTTAGCCTTTCGCAATTCTCTTATATAGCTTGTGTCTTAAATCTCCGTTCTCCGTTCTTTGTATTTTATATCTTATTGAGATATTTCTTTTTAATTAGTTCTTCTTTTTTTATATATTTTGTATAATTTTAAAAGAAACTGTAAAAATAATTATTTGTAACGTGGACAATTTTATCTGATTTTCTTTTAGCTTTTCGCAATTCTCTTATAGAGTTTGTGTCTTAAATCTCCGTTCCCAAATCTTTGTATTTTATTTCTTATATAGCTTTGGCGTTTTAAATAGTATTTTTAATATATATATACATACATATATATATATATATATATATATATATATATATATATATATATATATATATATATATATATATATATATATATATATATATATATATATATATATATATATATATATATATATATATATATATATATATATATATATATATATATATATATATATATATATATATATATATATATATATATATATATATATATATATATATATATATATATATATATATATATATATATATATATATATATATATATATATATATATATATATTATCCCTAGCGGGATAGTGTGACAAAGAAGCACCAAACGACGGTATATTTTGTATAATTTTAGAAAAACATATTAACATTCGTTTAAATGCAATTGATTATCAAAATATTGTTTTTTGGGTTTAGTTTTTCAATAATGTTTTGTATATAATTTGTTTTCTGTTTAAATTATTTTCGGAATTAAATAACATTTTTTTTGAAGAGGGTCAATGATTACAGCACCGTTTGTAACTAACGTAGTTATTGTTCTAATAAATATTTTAGTATTTTTTAATTATTAACACAAAACTTTGATAAATTAAAAAAAATTATATTATATTCCATATATGTAGAAGCTTTGATATAGCAAAGTAATATAGA
Organism: Dione vanillae; assembly: GCA_037178615.1. Classification (NCBI taxonomy): domain Eukaryota; kingdom Metazoa; phylum Arthropoda; class Insecta; order Lepidoptera; family Nymphalidae; genus Dione; species Dione vanillae. The sequence goes on from JAZFAU010000246.1 coordinate 1,795,712, forward strand.
GTAAAACTAAAACTTGCACTTCTGAATAATTTCAATATGTCATATACTGGACAATTCATGTTAAATGGCATACATATGTAACACACAGCGCAAAAGTTAACTTAATACATTCCCTAAAATATATTACTATCGTTTACAATCAGGTGCTATGCCAGTTATACCACGATGGTGTCTATAGTAAGTTACTTTCGAATTGAAAACTTGGAGTTCGGAAACGAATTTTAGATCAATGACGATTTCAAGAGATATATGAGATGCTTTCACTATAATTTTTTTTTTAGCTTCACGCTTTTATCCCGCATATTGCAGGGTAGGCAGAGGGAACTCCAGGAACTATTAGCAGGTTAAGACACTCCGTTGCTTAGTTCCTGCTTTCTCCGTCCTCACATTCCCCCTTTTTTGAAGCATTCCGTGTTGAGTGGCGGAACTCAACGCCGCACTTTGCCTAGTTTCCAGAGCGAAGAAAATGGAAATAGAAAAATTCATTTTCCCGAGCGGGAATCGAAACCACAAACGGTCGCGTTTACAGGCAGACGCTTAAGCCTCTGCGCCACGACGGCCCTCAATAAATCACTATAATAAATAACAATAAAATATTAGGAAATATAAATGAAAACACCTCAGCAAAATATCCATTTCTACGTAGTCTTTATCTTCATTCATGTCCAACAAAAATAGATTTTATAAATAATTATAATAACATGATTAAGTTTTAGATTTACGAGTCAGAAAATTTAATTTTAAATTTTAAATTTGACCTATTTTAACCGACTGTCCTAGAAATAGGGTATTCCAACTGCGGTCGAGTTACATCACTAGTAGAAGCTGTTGAGGAACTTTTACACTTGGCTTAGATAACAAGAATGGTAGATTATTTGGATTCAAAATAACTATTTTACTATTACACTTTTAAATGAATATATATATATATATATATATATATATATATATATATATATATATATATATATATATATATATATATATATATATATATATATATATATATATATATATATATATATATATATATATATATATATATATATATATATATATATTATTGTTTCAAATTTTTACTAGGTAAGAGGAATTTAGTGTCAAGACACTCCATTGCCCATTTTTTATCATATAAAATCACCAATTCCATTAGTCGTTTGAACCTCGTATAACCCCGCATACACAGACTCTACACAACTGTACTACTATGGTCACATATTATTTTTTACATCCATTATCTTTATACAAACCAAGAGTATATAAAATACAGAAATATTATGACAAACACTTAAATTTACATTTACATTATGCAGACGAAGATTTAAGGGTGATGAGAAAATTTACATCTCAGGCCGGCGGCGAAAACCAGTTATAAAGCTTACTTACTATGTTTTAGTAACGAAGAGAGTATCCTTTAAGCTACTTTATATGAAGAAGTGATGTGGAGCTTTCCACAGTTAGTACGTATGTATATATATATATATATATATATATATATATATATATATATATATATATATATATATATATATATATATATATATATATATATATATATATATATATATAGTATGTATATTATACTTTTATTAATAGCACTAGCGTGGGCACATTTTTCCACTAGCTAGACACGAGGCACCGTTTTCAACAAGCGCTCAATTCCGATATTTTACTTAATTTCAACGATATTTCCAGCTAACGCCGCACTATATCTTATTTACAGAAAAAAAAAATTATTCCCCCAAAGGAGAATGGAACCCACAACCTAATCCTTCCTAACCAAGTCTAGAGTCGTCTATTAAAGTACAATATACTAGCGAAAATCAAACAACTAGCTACAACAAAAACTTAATTACTGTACGTGACATAATTTTGTTTCATTAACACTGTAGTCTACACAGTGTCGTCGTCATTATGATTTAATTTTTAAAATCTTTTACACCTACTCATTGCATCGACTATGTTAGTTTTTCAAAGTAAAACAGTGAGTTTTTATATTTGACGCTAACATTGTTCATTTGTGATATTCCACACTCATTTCCATACAGTTATTTCCGTACAATCTTTATAATATGTATACAAGAACAAATATTCGCTTTTATTGATAAAATTAAAGAAATCTAAAATAGAGAGAGACAAATTGTTATTGCTTTATGATGCTATAAGTAAATTTATCTTAATCTAAAATTTATTTATTCTTTTTTTTTCTCGTTTTTTGTTTATTTTACAATATTTTCCTGTATTTAACGTGTAACGAACGTGTAATAAGGCATACAAATATGGCAGCAAGCGCTACAGTAATGAGTTCTATTCTCGTTTGCGGAAGTAAGACTGTAATCCTTTTCCAGGTCTTAAAAACAAAATTGTAGCATTGAGTTCCGCCACATAACATATAATGTGCTCAATTAGGATGGAGAGAAAGGAGAATAATGTTTTTAAAAAAAGTAAACATAAAATAGTCGTGCAAGCAAATGACGGAGTTCTTAAAGAAGAGTATCTGTACCACTATTTATAAAAAAATATAGAATCCCGTCTTTTTTATAAGAAGTCTCCCTTAAATATTTATTTTACTTTGTTTTTAGTATTTTTACGACGGAGGGATAGAAAATAGACGGTTTAAGGTTAAGGCTTGTTTCGTACGACTCTTTGGGCTAGGAACCATCTTAAGAGCCATTCTTTACCTGTCCTGTATATTATGAAAAATTTTATTTGTCGTATACACTGATGCGTTCCCCGCCTTCCCCGCGTTTTATTAGCTTAACACTTCTAAATGATAAAGTTGAAAATCTTTTGTCTGTTATATGAACAAATTAAGGCTGACAACCAGTATATACAATTGTTTTTCAAGTTACTAATTTGTAGAATTTGTTTAATCAATTACCAATTGGACAACTCAAGCTTGAGCTTCGGCTATATTTTTCACTAATCCATCTTCTCCTGATCTTTGAAACGGAACCAAAAGCAAAATTCTAGCAAAAACTCGCCTCTCTAAGTGTGCGCAATTAAAATGCTTCCACAAATATTATATAATGATGATTATAAAATTTCTCTTAATGTACATAACCATATTCAATTTTTACCTCAAAATATACTAAAAAATTTAGACAACCTCACAATACAAAATACAAAAATTAATTTAAGAACTAATTTAAGAATCACTAAGCTACTGAACCATAACTAGTGCAAGCGTAACATAAATCTATTGTGAGTTACAATTCTGTAGCAGATTTCACTTAAGTATAAGACTCGAAGTTTCATATAAGTTTCTACGCCGCTCCGAAGTTTATAGAAATATACTTCCTATATGCACGTCTTGGTTATATCATTATATGACAAAGGTTATTGAATACAAGTATATCATGAAATACGTTACTAGCGACCTACTCGTGGCTTTGTCTACAATTATTTATTTATTCGTAAAAGTAAATTACATTTATTTGTTGAATTGTTAAATTATGAACCTTGGTATAGAGCTTAATCGTGTCAAAACAGAAAATTAATAATAAAGAAATATCTACACACTTATTCTAACTAAAACGATAAGATATGCTGGTGGGGTGTAGAGTACTCTTGGATAGTGGTCATTACTCGCGGCGCCATGAGGAAATACTGGAAATCAAACGTGAAACCGTTAGCCTTTCAGCAGCAAGAGCATAGAGCATAGATAAACATAACAACAGCAAACGCTCAATAGAGTTTGTGAAAGAAGGTTCTCACAAAAAACTTACACAAAAGCCTTCCTCCATATTAGATCCAGCTCCTGGTTGGACACTTGTGATGGACACGTATGAGAAACAGTATAGAATCAGAACGGATACTTTTCTATATTCTTTTCTATATTCTCGAAGCCTAAAACGCGTAGTACTGGTAGAACTTTCAGTTCCGTGGAAAACAAATATCCCGAAAAGTCACCACCTTAAACTCAATAAGTATTTCGATCTTACAAGTGGGAGGAGCTCGGACACTGAAGGTGAGCGTTAATGCATTTTAAAGGGGCCCTCTAAACCTACACTTGGGTCGCAAATCCCAAGCGCTGCTCGGAGCTCCTCTTCCTACAACACGACGGGCCCGGCACCCGCACGGTGAATCCTTGGAACGCTAAGTTGTTTCTTCTCTGTTGAGTAATGGAGAAAATGAAAACAATTTAAATTTCAGCCAAACCCAATTTTCCCCAAATCGGAGTTGAATCCGTATCCATCACAATCGATCCTGCTGGATCCAAATGACCATAAAGCATAATGATATCAAAATGTAGTGTCATTTTATCTTCATTTTCGCGTAATCTGTTGGGTTGCAGGGGGTTGAAATCCCAAATGTCCGAGAATGACATTACATTAAGCTTCGTCATAACCGATCAAATCAATCATTCAACAGAGTAGGTTTTATATAAGATCTGTGGAGGAAGTGCTTAAATTAATATTTATATATACTAAATATATATTGGCTTACGCTTGTTCTGGACTGCTGTGTCGACATATTTTTGATTATAGATAACAAGAAACCGACAACTTAATTATATTATGACAGTAAAACATAATGGGAGCCTTCTATTTAGTGTTCTCAGAATATTCACATGCAGATCATATCACAGTCATTTTATTTGCCAAGTTGCCAAGTTTGTTTGTTTTAATACCAACATTTATATTCCATGACTAGTATTAGGATATTAAAGAAATGTAGACTTTTCTAAAACAAATCTCAATATTATTAGTTCAGAAGGATGGAATAAATACTTTATTGAAAGGTAAAAAAATTAAGACGTTTAAAAAACTTATCTATCGATCGATATTTTCTTGTTTCTTTCTGTTTGGTGAATTGAGTGTAAAATTTAGAACGAAGGCAAAACACGCAATGCCTCAAAAAAGGCAGAAAGTGGGGACGGAGGAAAGCAGGATGAAAGCAACGGAGTGCCTTCAGACACTAGGTTCGTATGGTTCCTGCAGTTCTCTCTGCCTACCCTGAAATATGCGGGATGAAGCGTGAAGCTAAAAAACAATAAATAAATAAGATTTTTTAAATAATAATCTTCCCCAAAATTTTTTATATTTTTTCAATTTATAGATAAATATTCTGAAATCCAATAATGTTATGTTAAATTTCTTTTTCATTCAAAATTTAGGCAAGCGTGGCGTTATGTTCCGCCACTCAAAACGTTTCCAAAGGTGGAAAGCAGAGGACAGAGTGTCTTAAGGTTTCCCCAGTTCCTGCGGTGCTTATTGCCTACCCTACTATGATTATGATAAAATGTGACGCTAAAAAAATAGGAATTCACCATACAAAATAAAACATAAAAATAAAAATAGCCTATAAATTACCTACCAAAATCGAAAAGAAAGGTAACACATAGCTTTTGAGTAGCAAACTATAATTAACATGACGAAGTCAAAGAGTTTGATTGGTCGAACGCACTTATCTCAATAACGACCGGTTTAAATTGAAAAAGGTTATTCACTTATCAGTTTAAATAATATTTCCACAGTATATAACTCCGCCACTTGATGTAAAATATATATCTCTAAATTTCTATACCTTTATATATATTTTTTTAGCTTCACGCTTTATCCCGTTCAAAGCAAGGGAGGCAAAGGGATCCGCAAGAACTTTGGGAACCCTGAGTTAAGTGGGGGAACATAACGCCGCCTTTAGTTACCCGAACGAAGAAAATAGGAATGAATTTCAATGTCCCCAAGTGGGAATCAAACCCACAAACCGTCACGTTACATGCTGACCTGCGCCTCTGTATCACGACAGTTTTAAAATATAATATAAAAATATAAAAAATATTACTTACATATTTTCACTGAATGTAATCTTTTTCATTACAAGTTAAAGCTTGCCGCAAACCAAGCCGTAGTTATGATAAAATAATTTTCACCATATTCATTTTATATGGGCACGTACGTTCTTTATCGCTTCGTTTGTGCACTCATAAGTCTGTGAAATTTATAAAGGAATCTTTTATTAAACAACTGATATTGACTATAGCTTTTTTTCTCAACACACATTTATTGGTATTGTGCGAAAAAGAAAGAGAGTTTTGTGACAAATTTCTACGTCTTCCGCCAACGTGTGTATGGCACGTACCACCAAATGGCGAATTTTATTATATTTTTATTTTATTTTCGATTTTCTAATAATATTTGCAAAAGGAACTCCGAAATAATTTATGTGTATATTGAGAAAGTATGTAACATAACAAAGAAAGAAAACTATAGTTTAGATATGCCTCAGACCTGAGAAGAACCGGCGCAAGAAACTTAGTGAGACTCTTTTTTTTTAAATGGTTAATAATTTTACATCGATTCATTTTGCTAATGACACATTTGAAACAGACTGGAGCGAGCATCTTATTCCTAAGGTGTGTTGTCATTTAAAAAAAATCATTAATCAGGTATAATAACCTTTAACACACAAACGTCTTTTCACAATTCTTTAAAATTGTGATATAGAGCATTGTTGGACGTTTTCTGGGATCGTATTTTAAAGGACGACATTACTTAAACGATATTGTGATTAAATATTTTTCTTCATTTATATATAATAATGTAAGCTCTGTCAACTTTTTGTATTTATGAAGATTAGTTAGGTGAAATGTGTAATAAAAAAATAAATACTATTACATAAATTTTCAAACATAAAGTGAAGGCAATCCATTTTTTGCACAATTTTGTGAAATTACATGGACTTTTTTTTGTTTTAGAAATACCGCAATTTATTTTGTTATCAACCCAAAAAAAATAAGTTGTTCACTTTCCCAAGATGCGAATTTAATATATAATAACTTGTTTTAGGATATTTATACAAGCGTTTTAATAATAGATACTCTCAACCAAACCTATATTTACCACATAGCTTTGATTCTACTAATATTTCGATATTAAAGATCAAACGATCCCGATAGGATTACATGCACTAAATCTGGAATATGTATGAAGACAAAATTTGGTTTCTATACCGTTTAGAAACATTTCGCTAGGTATTTCTTCACTGTCCCAGACGGTTTGTTAGATAAGAAATATAAGCCCTTTTCATTGCTGAATATAACCGCCTCTGAATTTCACTGATAAGGGCAACAAAAAATACTTTGCGTTGCACAGTAATTTTTTTTTTTTTTTTTTTTTTTTTTTTTTTTTTTTTTTTAGCTTCACGCTTTATCCCGCACATGGCAGGGTAGGCAGAGGGAACTGCAGGAACCATATGAACCTAGTGTTAAGACACTCCGTTACTTAGTCCCTGCTTACTCCGTCCCCACTGCGACAGTGGGGACACAGTAATTTATTTTAAAATAAAGTAAAGCCTTCCATAATTTTTTAAGATTCTCATTAAAATTTCATAAGAAAGATTTTTTTTTAACATTTGAAATACATTACAATAAATATTTTGAAATGCTTTTAGGTGAATATAAATATTTCATATGAAATTTTTTTAAGCTGTTTTACGTATCATATATTTCCTTCCTTTGAGTACCCACGTACAAGTCTCGCTCGAGATTTATTAATTATTTTGTATTTTCTAATTCCAAGTAGTACCCGTTTTAGAGATAAGCATACTAAATATCTTTATTTAAGTACCTCATTACTAATTTTCTATATGAAGAGATTTAGAAGGTATTAATGGTCACTACTAATGAACTGACCAGGAATAGATTTAAAGTTAGTTTATATGCGGTTCAAGTAGGCGCGAGAGGCGTAACAGTGATTTTTTTCTATAATTTGCTGAAAGATGTCAACCCAGAACTATTACTAATACATTTATAGAACGTACTTCGAAGGTGGCATTAGTCGAATGGTTTCAAATTTGAATAAGCCTCTTCTCTGCTATTCCTCACTCTAGTAGTGTTACGAAAGTTGGAAAACGAAGAATGTAGTAGCTTAGCAACAAAATTTCTCTGCCTTACCTGTTAAAAGCAAGCATCTATTTCTTTACTTGCATGAGTGATTTTTTTAAAGTAGGTATAATCTGTGGCCTAGAAAGTCGTGGCGCATAGTTTCTGGGTTCGATCCGCAGTCGAGGAAGATGGATTTTTCTAATTCCATTTTCTTTGCTCTGGTAAACTAGGCAAAAGCGCGGCGTTGAGTTCCGCCACTCAAACAAAAAATGAGAAGATGCCTGAATTTTCAAGTAAATTAAAATATTTCATTTACATAAATTTTCTTACAATATAGATAGTAAGTTTGAAATTTTTAACTCTTTTATTTAAAACTAAATACAAAAAATGAATTAAAATAAAAAGATATATTTCAAATCGTAAAGCAATATAAGAATCTATTTTTGTACTTTTCTAAAACACTCTTAAGTATTAACACTTCGGCTTCACTTTCGCAGCATAGTAAAAAGGTACGAGTACGGGTGACGAATAACTTATAGCTAACTACCTCCATTCTGTAGAATAGATTAGTTTCAACGAGAAACTCTTTTTTATCTTAGACTTTTAAAATTTTATGTTCACTTTGTGGTTGAAGTTTGTAGGGTAATTTTGAATAATGTGGTTCAGTAGTTCATTTTTCAATATGAGAACGTCATTTGTTATTTAAATTGAAAGTTACGTCATAGTCAAACAATTTTATTTAAAATAACAAGGTATTAATTTTTTTTTAGCCTCAAGCTTTATCCCGCACATGGCAGGGTAGGCAGAGGAAACTGCAGAAACCATACGAATCTAGTGTTAAGACACTCCGTCGCTTGGTTCCTGCTTTCTCCGTCCCCGCTTTTCGCCTTTTTCGAAACTCAACATCGCGCTTTGCCTAGTTTCCAGAGTAAAGAAAATGGAAATAAAAAATCCATCTTCGAAATCGAACTCACAAACCGTTGCGTTTACAGATAGACTCTACGCCTCTGCGCTACGACGATTAATTTTTTTAATGTCAAATACACCCGCTAACTAATGTTAATGCCTCAGACGTGATTTGAAAAGTATTGAGTGAGCTTATTGAGAAAATATTTTCTCAGCTATTAAAGTTGCTAGATGATTCCTACACTTATCTCAAATTTCACATTTTAAACGTAGAGCTTCTACTGTCATGTTATTAGATAGTAACTAGATACATTCAAAGCACTTATTCATAATTCTGATCTTCCGTAATATTAGTTTACCATGGGACTATAATTTTTACTACTTTTACATACAGACATACATATCTTCACGTTTCGTCTCTACCAGGTAATCAGAGACAAAGGAGCGCTAAACGCTGCGGTCCTCTTTCGCCTCGTCCACTGTTATTAACCTCTTCATAAAAGCTCTCCGAGAGGTCCTCATGCTCTTAACGTGACCTTCCTCCAGTATCTTAAATATTGTGTTTTTGTCAACCAATGTCTCCCCTTACCACACCTACTACTCACTTTTGCTTCATATATATTTTTTACCCATTTTTTATTCTCAATGTGACATCCTTGTTGATACCTACCATGCTGTATCTCTTTGGTGCGGATTTGGTCATCTAAACTGACTTTGCGTATCTACTGAAGACATCGCATCGCCACACCTCTATTAATCTTTCTTTTTCATCTTCTGCAATACCCACCAGTAGTGCTATATAATTTTTATTCTTGTAAACGTCACGGTTTATGGTTTCGATTCACCCTCGGGGAAGATAGATTTTTCTATCTCCATTATCCTCGTTTCGGAAATGAGGCAAAGCACGGCGTTGAGTTCCGCCACTCCACACGCAATACCGAAGCAACGGAGCGTCGTAACACTAGATTCCTATGGTTTCTGCAGTTCCCTATGCCTACCCTGTTATGTGCAGGATAAAGCGTGAAGACATAAAAAATTTAAAAAATATAATATCGTATGGGTAGGTCAAATTGCATCAATCAACAAGTTACAATAAACTACAAGAAAAATAAAACCTTATTATAATATTTAAAAGTATTAAAATATTCATTCATTACAATGAAAATTAAACATTTAAAAGAAATAGTAAGTTATCACTTTACTCCAACAACAAGCCAAGGGGAAGCTGTTAATTAATTTAAGAGAATCAAAGCAGTCACGCTCAAGGGCATTAAACAATATTTAAGACGATGATTTAATTAGTTGAGTTCATTAGTAAGCAGTGAAAACCGAAAATTATAAAGAATGATTTTAGGTTCAAATCTACTAGTCGAAATTTCAAATAAGAAATCTAAGTTTTCTTCTCTATTATTTTCTCTATTTGTAAGAAAAGAGAGAAATTGAAATAAATTATATCTCACAGAATTTAGAGATTAAGTATAGATCAGACATAGATCTAGATATTCCTAAGATTATCCCAGAAAAATTTAAAGACAGACCAATTAAATAAATAATTAGTTTATTTTTGTATTTATATCAATAATATTTACAAAAACAAGCGGTAACTTGTTTTAACACAATTACTGAAATCACAGACTATATAACAAACTGTACCATTTATAGAAAACATAACCAAACTTAGACCCTTCGTTTATTTCCTTTTTATAAAAATACGTCTCACTTCTGATTTTGCTTTTTTAATTGTTTTTTTTGGTAGTTTCATGCTTTATTTCACCCATTACAGGATTTCAGGCATTACAGGAACCATGGGAACCTCGTGTTTAGAAACGGGTTATTTTCTTTGCATTTAATAAGATTAAAGAATTAGAGGAAACAAATTATTAATTCAATTGTCTCTTTGCCGCTAACTATATAGTACAATATAGTAATATTTAACTCAGAATCAGAACAATAATAAAATATATTACGTATTTATATATATAGGTTAAAGAACTTTATTATCAACCAAGACATACATATTTGAGGACCGTCGTGGCGCAGAGGCGCAATGTGTGCCTATAACGTGACAGTTTCTGGGTTCGATCCCCAGTCGGAGAAAATGGAATTTTCTATTTCCATTTTCTTCGCTATGCAAACTAGGCAAAGCGCGGCGTTGAGTTCCGCCACTCAACACGCAATGCCTCGAAAAAGGCGGAAAGCGGGGACGGAAAATAGCAGAGACTAAGCAACGGAGTGTCTTAACACTAGGTTCGTATGGTTCCTGCAGTTCCCTCTGCCTACCTTGCCTTGTGCGGGATACAGCGTGAAGCTAAAAAAAAACAAAAAAAAATGTCTCTTTGCCGCAAACTATATAGTACAATATATTAATATTTAACTCAGAATCAGAACATATCTAAAATAATAATATATATTACATATTTATGGTAGTAGGTAGTGAATGGTTAAAGAGCTATATTAACCAAGACATACATATTTATGTGATAGCAATAAATAATTATAGTAATCACTTACAATTTGTTGTCGTAGTCATTGTATGTAATATTATAAAGTATAATAGTAGATACGAAACCAATAAATACATTATAAGCGAAAACAAGGAGAAGAAAATAAAAAATAATATATAAAATAGTATAATGTGTAAATTATCAATACAATGCTAAATTTTGCCCCACCTCATCTCACTCATTTATTAGCAAGGACTCGTCTTATTTTCTTTTTTTAGTATGTTTTTTCTTATAAACTAAGTTAATTCTATTCATTATTTAAAAAATAGTCCAATAATTGTAATTTAAATGTATAAAATGGGTCAAAATATATATTCAGAAATAAACAAAAGTTACTATGAAAGTGCCCTGTAAAATAGTAACAATCCTATAGAAAAAAAAGAACACACAGTACGTCTTTTCTCCTGATAAACTTAATAAGACGCAGACGCATTTCCAGAGCAATTTCTACCTAAGTACTTGTGAATTATGTAAATATCTCTCACCATTTCTTCGAAGACAGATTTAATTTACTTAACAGCGCTTATAATTTCAAACTTAAAGTATTGTTACTCCACGCCTCATGGAGCCCTTCCATTGGTTCTACTAAGCCATGTGTTCTTTATCCCCTGCGTCAAAAGGTTATATGCTTTTTGCAAATTTATTAGCACCTCTTTAGGGAGATTTTACATAATTTTGTTCTTAGACACATGAATTGCTTTGAAATATTCATGTTAAATTATTTTTTATTGGCGTAGTAAGACAGTCATATACGTGACGTAATCAAATTTTAAACGATTCTTTGGTTCAAACACTCATGGGACTAAATACTAGCTAATTGCTAAAAGGAGATTTTTACTTGTGTCTATAAAACAAAGTGTAGTGTGAAGTGCCGCTTAGTTAGTTCTTTGTATGTCATGATTATACGATAAGGAGAATCTCATAAAATTAGGAAATTATAATTATAGCTACATAGTTACGTCAGTACATACTTATACATATATGTATGTACATATTAAATGTATATTATATAGTATATAAGGTGGCAGTGGCTTATTGACACGTGATGAAGGAAAATTTTGGAAACTTGAATCTCACTAGTTGTTTTTTAGTGTATGCATATCGATCCCGTCTTATTTCGATCCTTTTTATATGGCGGAACTCACCTGCGTCTTTGTTAATAAAATTTTAATCGATCTTTTAATAAAAATAACAATATTAAAATTTAAGCCTTTCTAAGTTTACAATGGAAGCTTCCTTATTAACTGAGTGGTGTATACAAAAAAGTGCGGCGAAATTCGCAAGTCCAAAGTAAAGTACTTAAACAAACTCTTTCAACCTAACTTGTAGATAGCATTTTGTTCTCAAATAAAGTAAATAAAGTCTTTTATTTCAAATCTTTGTGCTTACTTAAATATTTTTGGGCGCTTTTTCTCTTAACCTTTCGCCAAAGTTTTCCACAAATACCTATTTGGCTTAACCTGGAAAAATTGCTTATCCGCAATATTTTTTTGTTTTCATTTGCAATAAAAGCATTTTTGAAGCTTAAATAGTTTAATTGTTTAACTGTGTGATATTGCCTAAATACATACAACCTCTATTTACAGTGCCTCAAATTCGAACACAGAAAAGAGATTAAGCTCCTAGGTTCTCTTTACCCTACCCTGTTAAATTTGGGATACATTGTGGAGTTAACAATATATTAATTCATTTGAAATGTGTACAGTGTTTTAATAATAACTTGTAAATTAAGAGAGCTAACCTAACCTAAACAGATAGAACAAAATATACCGTTATCAATATTAACAAATTAAAGTTACCCTTAAGCATCAATCGTCTTGATTCAGAGACACGTTTTCTTGTAAGCATGACAATTTCTAGGTTTGATATCCGCTTGGGGAGAATTAATTTAAAAAAAACTATATATTTTTATTTTGTGAAAACATGATCGATTTTTTTAAACGTCAAATTTAAAAGAATTTACATCCTTTATTTTCATTTTTCTCGCAGTATTAAGAAGGCAAAGTGTCGCATTTCCCTCACTCAACACATAATGGAAACACGTAAAAAACGGGGAACGGATTGTACTAACACTAGGTCCATTCTGCCTATCCTGCAAAGTGCAGCAAAGTACATATTTACCAAAATTTTAATGATATTTCAAATTAAAATCATAAATAGCACCATATATAACAATATCAGATGCTATCATCATAATAATAAAATATGACACACCGAAGGATGTATGTACTACTCGAAGCCTACGAAAACGCATTATTGATAGGGCGAGCTAAATTTAGCAATTTGTCTTTGCGCCTATTTTGCATTACTGAGAAGACATAATTTGCAGGATCATTCATAACAAATTTAAGCCACAAAGCAGACAAAGTACCATCCAAAATGCTTGTTTCTAACAGGCCTCTTCTTTCTATAGGACTATCGAGCCACTAGCAAGGTACCTCAACAACATAATAAATACCATCCACCTAAGAAAACTTGCAGAAAATAAAACATAAAACCAAATATGGCATTTTATTTTATTCATTTTTAAAGGCTAAAAACTTTCTTGTGACCGATTAAACTCTAAATTGTAAAAACAAAATACAAACCAAAAAAATAACACAGACGTAAAAAATGTGCGGTAATTTATAAAAAAATAATAATTTATTTTTACTATATAAAAAAATTATTTTTAACAATTCTACATACGGTAGTAAAAAAAATACATTTATACATATTATATAGTAAAAACTCGATTATCCGGCCCTCAGTTATACGGATTTGCGATTCTATTGACTGCAGGCCAATTGAATTAAATGTACCTCCAAATAGTAATTGTGTAAGCATTGACGCTTTGAAACTGGTGTGTTTTCGCCAAATTCAGCAAAAAATTTCCACAAAAATATTCCTTACAAGAACAACAAGTCCGGTCAGTCGAGTTTCTACTGTACATATAGTAATTTAATACTATATTTATTTTAATGGCGAAATTTAACACTGAAATATTGTAAAAAATTGAAAATTGATATACTTGCTATAAACCTTGCCAGACGTACCTAATTACTTATTTTAATTAGGGTCAAACCATATCATTATAAAACCTAGAACGGTCCCAGGTACAGCAATTACAGCTGGCTTAGACCATTAAATATGTGAGGGACTATAGAAGAATATCGTAAAGTTTGAGGGCCTTTTAGGTCATACGGGCTCTTAAAAGGATAATAATTTCATTAAAAAAGAATTTATTGCCTATATAAATGTGTATTTTCTGCTTTTATGTTTAATAACAGCTTAATTTCGTTTATTTTTTTTTTTATTTTTTTTTTTAGCTTCACGCTTTTATCCCGCACATGGCAGGGTAGGCAGAGGGAACTGCAGGAACCATACGAACCTAGTGTTAAGACACTCCGTTACTTAGTCCCTGCTTACATCGTCCCCGCTTTCCGCCGTTTTCGAGGCATTGCGTGTTGAGTGGCGGAACTCAACGCCGCGCTTTGCCTTAGTTGCCAGAGCGAAGAAAATGGAAATAGAAAAATCCATCTTCCCCGACTGGGGATCGAAACCAGAAACCGTCGCGTTAGTCGCGTTACAGGCAGACGTTGCGCCTCTGCGCCACGACGGTTCGTTTATTTACTTCGTATATAACCTAGTCAAAAGCTACATATGAGTATAGTATATTGCTAACCTAAAAGTTGTTAAAGTTTACTTTAAATAATATTTAGAGTGCATTAAATGACATAAATAATTAAAGAACAATATTTCAGGGCAATTCCCTTCCCTTCCAGTACGGACCGTTGCCTACGTGCAACAGCCCCGGTTGATATAATTTCATCGCTTTCATAGTCTTCACCTACTAAGACTACCCTCTTTAAAAAGATTCTTAACTTTATTAAATATTTTATAACTTTGAATCTTTGCAGTAAAGAACATAATTATATTAATAAATTTACATTATAGTTAAATACATATAATATAAAAAAAATGTAATTTAGACGCAGTTGTAACTAAGTAGTTAAAATAAACTCAATAAAGTCCTATATCTCATCATTTTCCTGTAGTAAAAACAGAATTATGATTTCCAATTATAGACAATTCGTAGATCGTATACCTTTCGTACTCGATTACACAATAATTTTAAATACATATTGAATGTTTACTATGACGCGTACATAGGTATTAATAGTTGTTTTTATTTTTTTTCTGGATAGGTTACGAACTTACTTCCATAAATTCAAGCCACCGATTACGTCTTTAACCGCTCTACACGAACATGAACCGAAGAAACCTTATGTTTAAACATGCGGTTCCTCTTTTCTACGTCACGTGTTGAGTAGCGTAACTTAACGCCGCGCTTTGTCTATTTGTCATTACGAAGAAAATTGTAACTTATACAACTTCCCTAAGTTGCAAACTACGCCTCTCTGCCACGACGGTCCTTAGTATACACTTTAAATTTTGCTTCTTTGTAATAGCTTTACGTATATAGCTAGAGGTTCATACACCTCGTTCCCTACTTTCTCAATTTCTGAGATATTGTGTGTTGAGTGGTTACTTAACTTGCATCAATAACACACGATGGCCTCTATAACATTAAGCTAAACAATTTATGAACACATTAAGTCCCTATGTTTAAGCTTCCATTATACTAAAATAGTAATATATGTAACCCTGAAATATGATATTAATTTATAGGAGTTTCTTACTTTAAAAGTAATTACAATCAAAGGTCTTACTTTGTCACTTTTTTTTTAAGCTTCACATTTTATCCCACACATGGCAAGTAGCCTACTTGAGGGAACTGCAGGGACCGTGGAAATCTAGTGTCAGGACACTCCGTTGCTTAGTCCTTTTTTTTTCGAGGCATTGCGTGTTTAGTGGCGGAACTCAACGCCGCGCTTTCCCTAATTTGCCAGAGCGAAGAAATGGAAATGGAATGGAAATAGAAAAATCCATCTTCTCCGAGCGGGGATCGAACCTAGAAACCATCGCGTTACAAGCAGATGTTGCGCCTCTGCGCCACGACGGTCCTCAACTACAACTACTTTGCCACATAATTCTAAAAATGAAACTCGTTACCTCACACACGTAAGTAGAGTGTACCTGGGCGTAAACTAGAATCAACCAAGTGATATAATTGCAGATCCGTGATTTCCCCTGTGGGTAACCGTTAAGTAGTGAATTCAAATTTTGAAAACTATTGGAAAGAAAAACTATTGATAACATATGAACTTTTGTATGTAATATGGCTAAGCGTTTAAAATTTCTTTTTGTCTATTTGTTCTTTTTTGAATTCTTCTGACTCTCATTACCCTTGTAACAAATTTAAAGATATAACCTTAAATATGTAATAGGAAAATAGAAACTAATTATAAAAGAAGTGGCATTGGTATGTCAGGTGATAAAATAATTATATTTAGGACACACAAACGGTTTCTCAGTAACTTCATGTACTGCCATGGATTTGCACTGGACAAGTTTATTAGGGCTGACTCTGGTCTAGAGAGTTTCAAAATATTTGTGAGGTGTTCCAGACGTAAGAAACTATTTACCAAAATATAAGCCTTAAATGTGTTAAAAATGTTCCTTTAGAACGAATTAATATCGTAAAAATCAAAGACCTCATTAAAGAAATGTCGGTATTTTTTAAGTTGATATAACACCTGTTCTTATAAACTTTCCCATTAAACAACTAGAATAGAATAGAATCAGGTTTATTCTACTGTAAACTCAAACGGCCTCGGCCATTGTTCGCAGCACTGCGAAGTCAACACAATGCATATATTGTTTAAAACTATTCAGTGTTCTTAATAAGGGTGCACGAAGCGAATTACCACTACGTAGTTTGTTTACGCTGGTAGGCTTTATATAGTGAACAAGCGGTATAAAAAGGTTAATGTATGCTATAATATCGTAAACCTATACGCGTCGTTTGAAACGATTTTATAATTTTGCAGGTATTTATTAAACATTTGTATTATTTCATTTAAAGTAGGTCTAATTTTAATGTTGATGGAACAAGAAATATAGTAGCTTGGTATCAAAGGCAAAGCAAGTTGGTCTGAAAGGCAACCAAGTGTTCGATTAGTATCGGTTTAATAGCGACAAAGTGAAAAGAGTTTCACTTTAGTTCACTTGTGGTTCTAACATCAGTACATTTTTACAAATTTCCGCTACCCATAGATTATTACAAAGAACAACCATTTGGCGATAGACAATTTTATTTTTATGTTTTTTAAAGTGTTTATCCACGCTAAGTGTAGAAAAATACTTAAAGAAATTCTTACTTTTGTAATCTTCCAATTGCAACCGTAAATTATTTTGCTTGTAAACGCATATCACTTAACAGACTGGACAGTTTTAAATGAAATATTTTTAAGTCATAGCTTTCAGTCATGAGCATCTAGACATTTTGAACCATAATAGTCTATCTTAACTAAAAATAAATGACAAAATGTCAGAGAGTTAATTACCGGGATTGGCATTTCCATATTTAAAATCATATTTAAAACATAAGGATCTGGAACATCAAACAATGTACCATAATAGCCCATCGAAAAAATCATAAAAAAAGAATAACAAATAACATAATACTGCTTTACCAAAAGTTCTTTGGCATGACATGTATAAAGTCTTAAAATTTTAGACCTTTTTGTTAGTCAGTTCCATTTCGGAGGTATAATTGTATAGAATCGTATTTGTTTCACAGCTTCAGTATGACGAAGCATAACGTTTATTTACATGTAAAATTTTGATGAAGTCATGTTTTAACGCTAGTTTATCTTTACCTCTTTCAATGATTTGAAATGGTAAATAAATGTGAATATCGTATAATATATATAACACTTGCGAGCACCTATTAGTTATTATGTTATGTTTTTTTTATATTTTATTATCTAGTTCGCTGGCCACGTGCCATCGATCTGAACCGGTAGCTGGAGATTGAAAGATTTTATATTACCTCATTATAAGTGCCTTTATGTGACCTAATTTCCTACTTCCAGATAGATACTAGAGATCAAGTGAAATACTATTTATTGAACATAGTTTATGGCTTGTTAAATATTATTTCAGAGGTTATGAAGTATCGTTTCATTGATATTTTGATTCTCATTAAACTCGCTCTGGCATTATGACAAAGTTACGCTTTGAGTTTCACAACTTAAAACGCAATGTTTCGGAAGGCGTTAAGGTATAAGCAAAATGTTTTAACATGAGGTTACTTGTTTATTCTCTATACATTAAACTAAAAATATAAAAAAGTACTATTTTCAAATAAAGTAAATAATTTAATAATCGCTTCAAAATAAAACACCATTTGTCAAGTATAACGCAAGCGTACCTATACTATCCTGTCAAAGCGGTAAAGAAATATATGTCTTTTTTATTCGGATATTTCTTCAAATGAAAGATGACGGATTGACAAATGTTTAATAGTTTTTGTAGTATAAGATCTTTACGTCATTTACTTTATGTCATCAAGACGACTTCACGCGTTAAAATATCCTGTGCCTAAACTATTGACAATTCTTGAGAAGTTTTTTTACTCAGCCTTGCAATATTTTACCCTATAGGTAGTGTCGACGAAGACTGCACTGTCACATACACCTGGTATATATACGATATCAGTAAAAAATAAACGCCGGCAATGTGCCCTAGAAATGATTTTTTAACATAGTGTCATATTTTATACTGCACAAATTAAGTTAGGCAAAGGGGTTTACGTATGAAAGTATGGGGCATTACGTATTGAAAAGCAGAGCCTAACGTTGTGCTTTCATCATTTATTTCTTAGCTTTACACTGTCTCCCACACACAGCAGAAGAAGCCATGGACAGAAGAAACCAAGAGATTATATATTTAGTACCCCATTTTCTGCCTTTCGAGACATTGCGTCTTGAGTGTCGGAACTGAACGCCACTCAAAACGGACGCCATATTAATAAAGAGAGACAAAATAAACATAATAAATTCTCCTTGAGAGGAATCGAACCCACTAACCGTCACATTCACTGGCCGAAGCTGTACCATTGCGCCACGTTGGTCTTATAATTTTTTACATCGAACTATTTTACGAATTATTTTATTATTATAATAAGAATTTAATACGCAATTCAAGTAATAACAAATGTAATGTCTCGCTTGATCCGTAAACACGCAATAATCACTTAATTTATTCTGAAATGGTATATTTAATAAGGAAATTTTCATTAGAACCCTCGTAAAGTTCACTTTATGAGTTATATTAATCTATAGCTTAATTTCCAGAGTGCTTTACGTTTTAGGATTTAGTGGGTTATGGTGTTTATACACTGTCGTTCTTGATAGTAAAATATTGATTGTTAGATTAATTAGAATAGGGATATTGTAAGTGTGATGATACTTACAAATCAGTAATAATATTAGATATTTTTATGTATATTTTAAAAGATTACACAATGTTATTATTAAATTTAAGTTAATAAAGAAGTACATGAAATACACCTTTATAATATTTACTAAGACGAAAAAATATTACAACATTACAGTTACACTTCATTTAAACAGTACGTTTTCTATTTTTTATGTACTAATAATTGCTTGACTGGTATAAATATGAAAAAAATGCAATATCATAATATGAAATACCACATCACAGTAAAACAGCTTAGCTTTAATATAATGAAGTTAATTATTTAATCGTTTACGTTCGAGGCCGCCTGTTATCTTTGTTTAATTGCACCCTTTCCCGTGGGGTGGACTTACCTAGGATTATTCATAATAAACTTTTACAATCATTATGGGATTAACAATATTGTAAAATATAAACGATATAACTTGCAAAGTGTTGAAAATTTTGCACATTCTGCTGTGTTTAAATTTTTACCCGTGGTGTGGATTGTGGACTTTAAAATCATAAACTCTTTCTCGCCAAACGATTGTTCTTTGTAATAATCTTTGGACTGTGGAAATTTGTAAAAATCTCCCTACAGAGATGCTAATAATATAATAAGTTGTATAAAGCATATAGGAATTGCGACGTGGCGTGAAGAAAAACGCAGGGCTTAGATGAGGCGCGGTAAATTCTGCTCCGTTCAAATTTTCTTTAAAGCCTTCAACACATAATACTGGTAGAACCTACAGTACCGTTGGAAATAAATATTCCATTATAAGCAATAATATCAAACTTACTTATAAGAAGTTCAAAGTTCAGACGTGAAAAAATATTTTTGCCTAAATTTAAAACTATTTTTGCCTACATTTAAAACATTATATATTTATGTGGCGGAACTCTACCCTGCACTTTGCTCGGTTGTGAACTCGACACTACACAACCGAGCAAATCGGTCACGTACTTCCATTACACACATAGAGAAGGCTGAAATAAAGATTGTTTCACAAAGAAATGTGTTATAAATTATGACGCGTCCTAAGTATTTGCCTTCCTAGAGATTACTTGTTGAGTGGCAGAACTTAACGCCACGCTTTGGTCTTATTACCAGAGTGAGAAAAAGAAAAATAATTATCCTTTCCAAATGGGAATTGAACCCACAACCACCGTGATGCGCCACTCTATATTACTTATTATACCTTACAAAATCTACGGAAATATTTCGAAATATTTTCACGTGCCTTCAAATAGTCGGATACTATAAAAAGGCAAATGAAAATCAGTTTTTATAAAATGCATCTGGTATAGCATTGGTCTAATAAAATCCACATATCAATATATTCTCACCGTCTGCCTTTAATCGCGACTATTTGTAGGTTCGATTCTCAGTCGAGGATGTTCATTTATTTCATCTATTTTCTTCGCATCGGTAATTAGAAAAGCGCAGCTAGGCAAGTCGAAAGTGAGAGAGAGAGTTACTTATATAGTGCGATTATACGAACGTATATGTTTCATTTATACAAATAATATTGCAAAGCAACAAAGTGGAAGAATAAACAGGAGGTACTAATTTGAATTGAGCATAGTATATTTTTTTATTATTTATTTTTGGAAGGCTATATTTTATAAAGTCCTCCTTTTAATATAACACAAGATAAATCGTGCTCTTTCGCCTCGTCCACTGTCATTAAACTCTTCATACATGCTCTCCGGGGAGTCCTCATGCTTTTTACGTGACCTTCCTCCAGTATCTTCGATACTGTGTTTTCAAAAGTCAGCCGAGGTCTCCCCTTACCTCTCTTACCACTCACTTTTGCATCGTATATCTTTTTATCATTCTTTCGTCACTCATTCTTTCGACGTGCCCAAACCATCTGAGCACGTTCTTCTTCATTCTTACGAAAGAGGCGAAAGAGGTATGCAGAGACCGCAGCATTTGGCGCTCCGTTCTCTCTGACTGCCCCGCTAGGGATAGAGCGTGATAGTTTCACCCTATGTATGTATAAATCGTGCTCCTATAAAATATTCTGTGTCATACAAACTTATAACTTATTTTCTCTACAAATAGGCAAAGCTGCACTTAAATCTAGATATATACTTAAAAACATAAACAACTTGCATAAAGTACATCAAGCAAGACTAAAGCAAAATAATAGCGAGCTTCAGCTAATTAATTCGAACAGCTAAAGTAAAATAGCCGGTCTGCTTACAGTTTACGAAATAGCTTGTAAGGAAGGAGATATGGGATGTCGTTAGATAAGAACAAACTTACTAGTATATTTTATACTTGATAGTATTTTATTAAGATATGTTATAGATTACACGTTTAATAGTACTATTTTAGAAATAGAATTAATTTGGACGACGACGAGACGGTTTGTAGGTTCGATTACCACTCGAGGAAGATAGATTTTTCTATGGAAACTAGGCAAAGCGCTGCGTTGAGTACCACCACTCAACACACAATACTTCGAAAAAGGCGGAAAACAGGAACGGAGAAAGCAGGGACCAAGCAACAGAGTGTCATAACACATTGGCTATGTTTCCTGCAGTTTCCTCTGCCTACCCTGCCATGTGCGAGATAAAGCGTGAAGCTAAAAAAAAGAAACTAACTAACCGACTAACTTTAGCATTTTGAAGCGTACACATTACATTATTCAAACTTAGTAATTACTAAAATGCACTTCTCTTTAATGTTGTGTAATAAAGTCATTTACTTCTATTTCATTTTAAAATGACTCTAACAGTACAGTGGCTTGAATTTTATGCTTGGGTTCATTTTCGAAGCTGAGGCGACTTACTTATTACATAATAAATTCCTGTACTAAAATGATTTAAAATCTCAAAACACTATGCCTCATATAAAATTTACTTCTGAATTTTAAACTGAATATATTTTGGTCTCAATATCGTATCTAAATTAAGCTACCGCCTCGCGGACATTATTCTAAGAAAATTCAATAGAACTTAAAACAAAAACTTGAGATCTCTATTAAAAAGCACCTTAGTTTTAAAATATCATACTAAGGCAATGTCTTACTGGCAATTTAGTGCTTGTGTATTCAATTTGGTGAGAGAATTAATTTGATTTTTACTAAAAGACTAAGCCTGACTAGAATTATTTAGGATAAACTTAAGTAGTAGTAAAATCTCGGATAGGAACGTGAACGTTAAAGCATTTTAAAGAGGCCCCTTTTAACATACACTTGGGTCGCAAGTCCCAAGCGCTGCTCCGAGCTTCTATACCTGCAACGCGGTAAGCAGTTTCTTCTCTCTACTTGACTTACCAGAAAATATCTTTAATTCAAGAGACTTTTCTCCTTCTTTTTCTTCTTCCCCTTTCGATAATTTTCAGATTTTCTATTATACAGCGTGAAGATGAGAAATGAATAACTTAGACATGAAAAATCTAAGATTTTATTCCACATCACACACTAAAATAAACTTATTTTAATTAGTATATTAAGTTCAACAACAATTCACAGTTGACCATGAATTTAATACAATTCATTTACGTAAAATAAGATAATATCTATGTAATTTTGTACATTACTATAAAAGCTTAATTTATCGCATACATTACGTCGTCTACAAAGCAAGATGATTATTAAACGTCATATTAAAAGCAACCAGCATTCTACTTTACGCTTATTACCCCAAAACAATGTAAGATAAACAGAAACATACACTAGGCTCAGACCCAAATTCGAGGTATAGAGGTAAAATGAATGTAATTTAATTATATTATATTGTATGTACAGACGTTATCCCGCTGCGCCAGGTTGGCCTCATTATTTCATACTTATCAAAGTATCAGATGAAGCGCGGCGCTAAGTTCCGAATGTCAAGGCGGAGAGTAGAAAGTAGAGTGACTTAACACTAGGTTCCTTCGTCTAGACATTTCTTTTTTTGGTTCTTAATGATATTTGTGGTGAAAAATATTTGTTTATTCTAACCTTAAATCTACATATTGAGGTATTTTTACTTCATTTTAATTTTATTGAGTAATAAATTTCCCAGAATTGTATATTCAAACTTTGCAAACTTATAATTTGATCAGCCATTTTCTTTTTCTGATATTTCTAATAAGCAAAATTTGCTTATTTCTCATGTTAAGTTGAATATCGAATTCGTAGAAAACGCTGTATGCTTGTAATTCAAAATAATTTACTGCTTTATTTATTCCGTTACTAAGCAACTGATGGAACATACAGTCAAAATCACAGTCATACACTTAGTAGTAAGCGTAAATTAATTCAAGAAAACGTATTTGAAAATTAAGAAAGAACAAGAAAATTAAGAAGCTAATACTGTGTGCTAAGTATTATTCAATCGAAAAATATCAAACAAATAAGAAAAGCCTTAATTTTACCAGTTGTAACGTTTCTCATACCATTAAGTGCTAGAGTCCAAAGCGGAACTAGATGATTGCTTATCTGACATCAACCTCTTCACATATATCCTCCATTGATCTTGAAAATAAAGTAAGATCTGACTCATTTTTGGACAAAAAATATATGATTATTCATAATATTGTTTATTTATTAACTATTGAACCGTCGTAACGGCAAATAACATGATGAATGATTTACATTTTCTTTGGTAATACAAAAAAAGCGCGCCGTTAACTTCCGTCACAGTGCTCGGAGTGTTTTAACTCTAGGTTCCATCTGTCTACATTGCAGCATATATATATAAATATTGTATAGCAAAAAAATTTAAAGATTGTATTTTAGAATCACAACAAAGGACTAAAAAATCTAGCGGAATCGTTCACGCCCGGTATACGCGTTGCCATACTTATGGTTTTAAAGGTCTTGAAAAGGCGATGTAGATTACGCGATGTTCGAACTTGAACAGTTCAATTGATTAAGCAAATTGTGCGTATTTTTTCAGTCTCGAAAATTATGTAATTTAACAAAAAACGATTTCTAGCCCTACCATCCCTAAAAAGTGTTAAGCTATAAAACGTACCACACGTACCACATCTAGCCCACTAGTTTTTGAAAATTATTAGCTTTCTGTATTTTTCCTACTTATAAAATATAAGTTTGTTAAATATGATAAGTTTGCTAAGTATGATATTCACGTAAAAAGGAATACGAAAATTTTTCTTCACGTTATTTAAAAAAGAAACCATACTAATGGTAGCCTACCATAAATGAAATCTAATTGATGTCAATTCACATTTAAGACACGGTTCGACTAAATGCTATGTTAAAGCGTAAAATATCTCCTGGAATCACGCCAGCCTCGCACGAATATTGTAAATTCTGAGTTTTGGCGCAGCGTTGAAAATTTATGTACCAAATCATGATAACTTAATGGTCTATCATTCTTGCTCGGTATGTTTAACAGCAGTCGGTCGGGATTTTTGAAGAAGTTGCTGCTTCATTGTGTGTCATTTTAATTTCAGAAATTACTGTGATATTTTTTTACTTTATTTCCTTTGCTATTGATTTTAACCCTGTATATTATGTAAATATATTAATTAGAATATATTTTCGTCAAAAACCTTTGTCAAAAATGTATATTTTATATTTAAAAATTGTTTGAATGATTTTATGAACTAAGTTTTATGGCTTCTTTTAGGTAACCCACAATAGAATGCAAGTAAACCGTAGAAAGTTTTATAATTTTTCAACCGAATCTTGATATATGATTAGTCTACCGTTATTATTCTGTTGTTGACGGCGTTAAGCTGACATTCACTTTTAAAGAGCTTTTAAAGAAGCTTATTATTTAGAGCATTGTTTTAATTATTTTTTTAGCTTCACGTTTTATCCCGCATATTGCAGAAAACGATATGGACCTAGTGTTAAGGCACTCCGAAGAAGAAGAACGATATGAACCTAGTGTTAAGACACTCCGTTGCTTAGTCCCTGCTTTCTCCGTCCCCGCTTTTCGCCTTTTTCGAGGCATTGCGTGTTGAGTGGCAGAACTCAACATCGCGGTTTGCTTAGTTTTAATAAAGTGTCTTAATTATACTGACCTATTTTATGAAAAATTTTAAAATATTTTTAGAACCTTTAGATGATAATGGAATATGAAGTAACAGTCACTATATTCGTATAAAATTCTTGTACAATAATACACACGTTTACGCACCTTTTTTTTTTCTACCGGTAACTAAGATTACAACATAAAAAATCTGTAAAGTGCGGCGTTTATTTCCGCTGCTCAATATGTCATGCCTTGAAAAGTCGAAAGCAGAGAATGGAGTAACTCTACATTAACTCTAGGTTTCCAGGATTCCTGTGGTTTCCACTGTCAACCCTGCTGTGAGTTGTATAAAGCTTTCAGCCCAAAAAAGATCTTTTATTATTAACGAATTATTATTTTTAACTTCAGCCGAGTAGGCAGAAGGAACCTGATGCTATGACATTCCCCGGCCGATCCTCGTTATCCACCTTTCAAGACATTGCACGTTGAGTGGTAGAACCCCGGGTGAGAATCAAACCCAGGAACCGTGCCTCTAGCAACAATGTGCCTGAGGTCTACGAAATTCTTCTGTATATTAATCGACGTATGTAACAATACTTTATATTTTGCTAGCTATAATAACGTTAAATTTACTTTGTAAATTTTGAATACATTAACGGTGGCACTTTATGTAACATCATAGTCTTGTCTTTGCACTTCAGGTCTACGCTTGCTTGATCTAAATGCATACTAAAAATTATATTTATATATTAAAGCTTTTCAACACAATTTCCAGCACCTTTGACGTTGTGTTATCGAAGGTGCAACCGAAATCTTCTTCTTCTTTTGCTCATGCAACTCTTACTTTGTATATTTGTTGTACCATTTTGTTAATCACTTCTAAGTTATACATAATTGTAACACCAAGCCCCATATGCTTGCCAAAGCCACGTCAGCCGAACTAGCCAAGTCAACCAAAGCCTATGTTCATTGTCAACCTTGCCCCCCCTCCCAATGTGGGTGTCCTATTTCGAACTCTTTTTCTCAACAAGTCAAAGCCCAGTATATATATATATATATATATATATATATATATATATATATATATATATATATATATATATATATATATATATATATATATATATATATATATATATATATATATATATATATATATATATATATATATATATATATATATATATATATATATATATATATATATATATATATATATATATATATATATATATATATATATATATATATATATATATATATAATATAATATATATTAAATAATTCAAATAAAACATCCGTCTAACATGAAAGTAAAAATGTTTCACATGTAATATATACGTAAAAGCAATTAAAAAGATAATAAATCTTAGCTTAGTGAAACCCCAGGTTTCATTGAAGTCCCAATTAAATTTACTTTTAAATGCAAACACACGCGGTTTTCTAATTTAGACTTAATTACATTTTGCTTTTCAACAAAAAACCTATTAGTTCTTTTATAGAACACAATTATCATTTCTAATTTTTACATATAAAATCAGTATTTAAAGGCGAAAAGAGAGGAATGGAGTGTCTTAGCACTACGTTCCTGTTGTACCTGCGGCTCCTTCTGCCCATAAAATGAAAGTATAGTATATGTCGGCGCTAGGCCAGGGCTTCGTTGTTCAGAGTCCATTTTTCAGAATAAAATAAAAGAGTGGTTTAGTTAATACAGAAGGGATTGAAGATACATAATTCAGTCCTTTTATATATTTTACAGCTGACATTTTCTGTTCAATATTCAAAATGAATATCATAAAGAACTTAACATTACAAATAGGTTTTACTGACTTGAATTATATAGGTTTTACTGACTTGAATTATATTAATTAAACATTAATTTCATTACTAATTACTTTCTAACAATAAAATCATAAAATGTATATTGATTTGCGCCCATATATACCTATAAAATGAAATGAATCTATAAACTGTATGAAAACTAACACTTCATGCATGTTAAGATTTTCCTTCTAAGATTGTACATGATTACGAGTTGGATGGTTTAACTCACTACGTTTGGTCTTATAATCAGAGTGAGATGATTAAGTAATAATTACTATATTTAAATTTGATTTTATATACATTTTACTGTAAACTAATTGATATTTTACTTATAAAAGAACGAAGAACAACTAACAAAAATATACACGGTGTTCTCATATTGCTAAAGAGATTTTAATTTTCTTTTTTATTTCAGAGTTCTAAGACGCTTCCTTATTGACTTAAAATCCCATAGAAAAAGAAAATAATACACCATCGCAACTAAAACACATTATCACTTGGATATCTCTCTGTACCAATATACACTGTTAATATTTAACTCCAAATATATAATGTGATTAATATTTTATTGCTACATAAAAGCGAATTTATTCATAAAACAATTAATTTAGCTCAAACACTTCAATAAATGTTTAGCTAACACCACAGCGGGGAGCGCCGATGTACGAATTAATTAGAAACTTGCAACGTTTAAATGTGTTTAGTTACATTATGCATATTTTGACTTTTTACATTGATATATATATATATATATATATATATATATATATATATATATATATATATATATATATATATATATATATATATATATATATATATATATATATATATATATATATATATATATATATATATATATATATATATATATATATATATATATATATATATATATATATATATATATATATATATATATATATATATATATATATATATATATATATATATATATATATATATATATATATATATATATATATATATATATATATATATATATATATATATATATATATATATATATATATATATATATATATATATATATATATATATATATATATATATATATATATATATATATATATATATATATATATATATATATATATATATACATATATATGTGTGTGTGTGAAATATCTTTTTTTTCTTAATATATAAATAGAACTGTTATAAACCTAATATCGTTATTATAGGTAAAGTACAAATTTGTGTGAATAGAAGGTGAACTAAAATAGAAGCTTTTTGTTTAACACGACGAAGCCTAACAAATTAAGCTCTACCTACACGGATAATTATAATATTCATACATAATATCCAAACAGGAAAGAATAATTATAACTTCACTAAAGTTTTCGTTTCAATTTTTTATATTAAATTTAAATATAAAAATAAAATTAATTAGTAAAATGAAATAATTAAAAATATAACTTTCATATATTAATAAATAAAAAGTATCTTCATAATATAAAATAAAATAAAGTTCTATATTCACAATTATTGACACTTGGTTATGATTATATACTTGCAATTTTTACTTGGACATTGTTTTCATTGATTTTTTTACTATGATCTTAATATATACTTAATAAAGCTAAACAGTTTGTTTGGTTAGACGCAATCTCGAAATATACTCTTTAACTTTTTTTTACTACCCTTTTTTAGGCATTCCTCAATAAATGAGTTCGCACTTTGTCCCGCTCATAGCATGGTAGGCCATAGGGAACCGCATAAATCGTGGAAACCTATTGATAATACACAACGTTTCACAATTTCCGTCCTTTTGAGGTATTGCGTGTTGAGTGATGGAACTCAACATCGCCCTTTTCCTAGTAGCCAGAGCGAAGAAAATTGGAAATGAAAAAATCCTCCCTGAGTGGGAATTGAACCCACGAAACGTCGTGTTTACAGTCAGACACTATGCCTTTGTGTCACGATGGTCCTATTTTTATAGGGTTTTAAGAATAATTTAAAAAAATCTAGACGAAGAAAGTATATGACATAATCTTAATTCTAAAATAAAATTACATAAATATGCTCAATAATAATTGTACGCTAACTTTTATTTCTGACATTTCCTATATGCTAAAGAGGAGTGAATTCGTGTATTTGTGTATAACATATGACGCGTTCTGAATGCTTAAGGTCACTCTGACTTACCGCTTGTTGTGATTTGCATCGAAATAATTAACGTGAAGTAATATTTACTAAAGTAATATATATGGCTTTCTTCTATAAATGAACCATTAATAACAAAGAGATGTTATCAATTTATATCAGTAATTCTTAATATTACCGTTACAAAGTCCTTATAATATAGAATATATAGATATAAATTATAGAAAAAATGTGTTTTTACCTAAAAACTACAAAAAACATATAAATATTATATTATTTGTTAGATGAGTTTCTTCTAACTTTTTTACAAATTCACAGTCTGTCGTATAAAACTTGTTACAGGCTATGGTCTCATAAAGTAAGCCACGATCGTAAAAGTTCAGCTTATTATAAAAGTTCTTCATTTCAAAAAGTGGTTAATCTGCAAAGCTCTAACACTAATTCTAAATTAAAATCCAGAAAACTATGTTGGATGTGCTAACATATACGATATAACATAAAAGTGTTTTATATACATATATATATATACACGTAGTGGCGCAGATGCACAGCGTCTGCCTGTATAAGCGACGGTTTGTGGGTTTAGTTCCCACTCGAGGTGGATGAATTATTTCATTTCCTTTGCTCTGTCAACTTGGTAAGCGTGGCGTTGAGTTCCGCCACGCAACATGTAATACGTTAAGTAGAAAGAGGGGAGCGGAGCAAGTATCCATATTTAGATACTATCACATTTACAATATTTGTAGGATAGGATCGGATAGGTCGTCATGGCGTAGAGATACAGCGTCTGCCTGTAAACACGGCAGTCTGTGCGTTCGATTTTCACTCGGGGAAAACAGATTTTTCATTTTTAATTTCTTAGCTCTTGCAACTAGGCAAAGTGCGATGTTGCATCAGCATGCAATTCCTCGAAAAGGCGAATAACGAGGAACGAAGTGTCTTAACATTAGGTTCCTAGGGTACCTGTTTCTCCGCCTGCTACACCTCCGCCTGTATTTAACAATAGCATTGCGGTTTCAAATATGCTTTTATGCTCTCGTTTACTGAGTTGATAAAATTGTAAGTTGTGGAGAGATCGAGTTAGGAAAAAATTATGAAATATTTTTTTGCAGTTTTTACGACATACAGCATCTGGCTATAAACGTTGGGAGTTTAATTCTTACTTGAGAGAAAAAAAAGAAAAACAAACTAAAATATAATTAATTATCTTCGCTTTGGTGCAAAGACAAAGTGCGGTGACAAATTCCGAAATTCATCACGATATGTCCCAAAAATTGGGCATGAAATGGAGAACAGAGAGTCTTAAACTTGGATAAATTTGTCAACATTTTTATATATAGGAATACAGTGAATTATATATACTTTTTTAGTATATTAAGGGAATAAAATTATCTATTTTTTGTTTAAAAGAAAAAAAACTAGATTTTCTTCCTTACTTCCTTATATTAAAAAAACCTTACATTTGAATTATTGAGTGTGGTGTTGAGCGCCACTCTTTTCTCTGCCAATCTCTCTTAATATGCAGTAAATAGCGCGCAGCTATATCCTTGAGTTTCGCAATTAAACCTTCTTATCTTACACAACATACACATATAATATGTAGGTATATTGTTTTCAAAAATATGAAATTATTTTTACGTAGTTTATAAAAATTCAATATAAATATTTTAACTGAAACAAAATTATGAATTTATAATAAACTATATAAAAATAGTTAGAAATTCAACAATTATTTTTTATGATAGGCTATTTCTGTGTTATTTAGTAATAAAGAACGCAGTGTTTTTTATGCATGAGGCAGCTCCATAAAATTACTACCTATAAACACTTTCAGTGCCAATATTTACTTGCATTTTAACTACAGAAAAAGAACAGATTCATTTACTTCCGATTAAAATGATAGAAATACAGAACTATAATAAAATATAATCAAAGATTTCCATATTGATCCAACAACCGAAATTCAGGCTTTAGCATAGCTTCTATTCTTTTGAGTACAATGAACACTGAGGAACGTTATGGCAAACTAAATAAAGGAAGGCCGTAAAGCAAGTCGTAATTCTAAGTAAACAGGAAAATGTTGAAGTTCTAGCAACAATTGAAATATTCATTTCCTTAAAACATCTTGTGTCCGTCCAACAATATGGCCAAATAATATTGGCATCGTTCTCATTTATTATTTTCGATTTTCACTTTTTGATTCCACTAATGTATTAATTTTAACTAAACTTTAGACTATATATATATATATATATATATATATATATATATATATATATATATATATATATATATATATATATATATATATATATATATATATATATATATATATATATATATATATATATATATATATATATATATATATATATATATATATATATATATATATATATATATATATATATATATATATATATATATATATATATATATATATATATATATATATATATATATATATATATATATATATATATATATATATATATATATATATATATATATTTATATATTTATATTGTACTTTTATATACATACTGTGAAATTTAATATGGTCCATAAAATTGTCTTTGCGTAACATCTCATATCAAGTAGAAACGCCAGTTTCCTTTAGTCTGGCTTTTCTACTTGGCTACTGAAGTGTGCGCGGTGTAGCTTAAAAAATAATAATGAAATAGATAATAGTAGTAAAATATACTAATCATATATAATAATACATTTGTTTATTTATTTTTTAGTTGTGGTGTCGAAGCATATCTGCCTCCTGCAAACGCTATGGTTAGTGGTTTCGATTCCCACGGTAAAACGAATTAGTTTCATTTTCGTTGCTCTGGCAACAAGGAATATGCTAATTAAAACGCAATGCCTCGAGAAGCGGAAAATGGAGAACGGATTGTCTTAATACCTTATCATAATACAATACCTATGGTTTCCTTTGGTTGAACGAGTGCAGGATATATATAGAAATATATTATTTTTCTAGTTGTTTCTTTATGATTATGCTTTTTAATACTTTTTTCTACATACTGAGCTCTTAATATTAGATCCGAGAATGTGGTGGTTGCTCTTAAGGGATTCAAAGTATATATGTATAAGGCAATAAATTATAGTAATTATAAGATATTTATCAAATAACTAAATAATTTCAAGCTTCCAAATTTATGTCATCATCAAGTCATCATCAGTATTGATATACTAATTTAAAATGCAAAATACATAAAAACACCAAAGACAAATTCAACCCTTTTCCTTAACTATTATACCGTCAAAGGGCTACCAAGATCTGCCATAAAATTAAATAATAAAAAGAAAAATTAATGAACGAAACTTTGTAATCAAGACCCAAGTAAGTCCATTTTAACTTAACCTAATAAATAATTAATTCGTTACTTACCAGCGTATTAACACTTTAAATTGAAATTTACTTCTTTCAAGGCGCTTTGTCGAAAAATTAAGTGGAAATTTCTCAAAGGGGTTCTAAAGACCAATTTATTGAGAGTGAATCTTGGTAGCTGAATGAGATTTAAGTGAAAATATATATATTAAATAGGATGAATGAATGTATTCGAAAATATAAAATATCTGCGTATTATAGCTCAGTTAGGATATGTTGCTCTAGAAGTAATGGAGTTCGATCCCGTTTAAACACTTTTTAAATAATGTTTACTAAAATATAGAACTAACTTTTAGAACTGAAATTTCAAATACTAGTTTGTACTTAATATTAGTGACCTTAAATTATATTTTACTATTTTGTTTCAGAAAATAATCATATCCTACGAGGTTATCCTGAGGCTTGTGCCAAAATTGAGACATAATAGTACAGAAATCGGTATCTGGTACGGTGAGCACTTTAGTTTAGGTGAGTTTAGTAAATTTCGTTTTTTTGTACTATAAAAAGACAAATAAGCAGAAGGGCCATCTGGTGTTAAGTGGACACCCTCGCCTATAGACATCTATAACCTGAAAAGATATGTAACGTATCCCATCGTTGCCGGCCTTAATGTTAGAGAAGATGACTCAGGATTTGGCCCAGTTCGATTCGTTTCAGGCTCAGCTCGGTTTAGGTCTTTAGATATTCGTAGCAGGGTAGGCAAAGGTAATCCCCCCTCCCCCCTCCCCCCCTGCTTACCATCCCTGCTTACCGTCTTTTCGAGACATTGCGTGTTGACTGGCGGAATTCAATGTCGCGCTTGACCTAGTTGCCAGAACGAAAAAAATTGAAATAAAAAATTCATCTTCTCCGAGTGGTAATCGAACCCATAAACCGTTGCCTTTACAGGCAGACGCTTCGCCTCTAGGCCAAGGCGGTCTTCTTAATAGCGATTTCAATACTGTCTTGACGTGCAACACATTATAATTAGCCAAGTACTCTCAAGTAATGAATATTTTAACACCATATAAACGTTATGTAAATGAGCACTGGTATACAGATTTCAGACTCTGTAAATTAGTTAACACATAATATGACAGGCATCAGGTTTTACTACCTCTTTACGAGGAAAATTGTGCTCGATGGCCTAATTAACGCTGTTGCCTGAAAGCTGCTATGACGAAGAGGTGGACTGGAATTAGTTTTAAAATGATATTTATTTGCATT
The DNA here is from genome assembly GCA_037178615.1 of Dione vanillae. NCBI lineage: Eukaryota > Metazoa > Arthropoda > Insecta > Lepidoptera > Nymphalidae > Dione > Dione vanillae. The sequence goes on from JAZFAU010000246.1 coordinate 1,829,796, forward strand.
AGTGCGTATGTTTATATGTATGTATATGTGTATTTATTGTTATGTATGTAAGTTTGTAATGTTAAGCTATTATATGAATGAGTAACTTAACGTCTTTTCTCTGCTGTCTTTCTAAAACTAAAGATTTGATCAAAAATAGATTTACTTTGATATTTTTTAATTTAAGTAAAATGTAAAAATTAAAATGAATCATCATCTTTATATAACTTCCTTATCAATAATAATCATTGAGATATATATTTTATACAGAAAAATATGTTTTACAAATATATTGTAAGCAAAATGTTATAAAATTATTTAAATAAAACTTTAAAAAAGTAAAAAAAAATGTACTAAGTAATCGGTAATAAAAAATCCTGATTATGTTTCCAATGACAACTATCGATAAAACATTTTTTGGTAAATTCAATCAAACACGACGGCATTGCACTTATATGATATTTTCATATACAAATGAAATAAAACCTAAGTCTGTACAATATGTAACACCAGAACAATATTTGATATTATTCACAAAATAGCAAATTATTATAGAACAAAATTAAACATATATATATAGGTAAATAAATCGTCTTTCATCAAGTCGTTATTCTTACGTCCTTAAATGGAAACACAATTTTAAGTGACCGTTAACCTTCAAAATTATGAGACAAATAACATTTTCGAAAATAGAGAATTACATTTACAAGTCGCATATAAAATAATTAAAATATCGTTTCAAAATAAAACTCCATTTGTCAAATATGACTCGTGCGTGCACTATTCTGTCAATGTGGCAAAGAAATACGAGTACATATCATTCGTTTATTTTTCGAAAAAAAAAAGCTAGGTTAGACCGTTTAGTAGCATTTTTAAAGTACGAGAACTTCACATCATTCGTATTTAATTATGACTACCTATTGACAACTCTTAACCATTTTTTTGTATATACAGCCTTGAAATATTTTCCCCTCTAGGTAGTATCGACGATGGCCGTACAAACACCCGACAAATCATTTATTAATAATACTAAGTATTTGTTATTTTCATTATTATTAATTATTAACAACGACCACAAAAACATTGCTTAGATTGTAAACCACTTAAAATTATTATGCATATATTATGGAATTACTATGCATATTATCGATATGAGCACGCAATTTATATTCAAATAATATTAGTCTACTATAATAATTTCACTGAAACATTTCCAGATTAACGTAAATACAAAGTAATACTACACTATTTGTGAAAACAATTTATCTGTATTATTAAATTTGAATTAGCCTTATTTATAGCATTTTTTATTATTTTTATATAATATATTATTATGATGGCATTAAAGTCGGTAGTTTATAATTAAGTTTTCATATTTATTGACTCGAGTGGGAATTCAACCCACAAGGGCCCTTTAAGAAAAATAAGACAATACATATGTATAAATTTTGTTGCGCTTACCTGTGTATAGCACCGCAATAGTCAAGTTCAATCTGAAACAAAAAATAAAATTATATGTTTTAGTAAAAAATACTAAGTTTTATTTATTTATTAACTTTAGTAAAAAATATTAAGTAAGTACTGTAATTGATCAATACTTTATTATTATTTGTATGAAAAAAATAAGATAATTTTGAATGGCACTTGTTATTTATCTATCAAGTATTTAATTATCTAATTGTTATAATTGATTGTGATAATTAGTTATACATTTTATTATGGAATTGTATTTCGAAAAATTGATTTGTAATAGTTTAGTGGGCAACATTCAATTATTCGAATAGATTGTACCGGAAGTGGTCAACTGTGTGGGGTATAAATAAAATAGTATAAATATTTGGTCCAACATTCTTGGTAGAATCATTCTGAAGAGAACATTAAGCAGTCATGCTGTAGTTTTTGATATCCGATTTGTACACTGTACTAATAAACGTACTAGTGGAAGAAGAAACGTGATTTGTTTTATTATTTGTCTGTGTGTCAGTGTGTGTTGTTATTATTTTTTTGCTTACAATGTGGCTTCTTAAACAGCTTTTTTTCTTTATAATCTAATTATTTATAACATTTATTTTAAGCAATCAACATGCACGCCCCAATTGTAAGTCTAATTTGTAAAATTTTCCAATTAACTTTCTGGCAAGGATAACTCTTTATACGCAACCCCATTTCCTCTTGCCAGTAAATGTTCATAAATCTACGTACGTAGAGAAATATACTATAAATAAATATAAACGATTCAATTCATATATTTCAATTCATAGAAAGACATAAATTATTTAGTTTAACAAATAAGTTTATACAATAGTTGGTAGTAGTTACAAATTATTTTAAACTTGAGCTGAACGGAGAGAAAGAGAAAAACTCTCCTTCCTCTATTTACTCTTATATGCTGGATAAGATAAAGTAAAATAATATTATAAAGCATTTAAATGTATTCTTCGTGGAACAACGGTAAGGTGAAAAAATATACGTTTATTCATATAAGGTACATATGAATGTGAATAAAAAATTGCGTTTATCGCAACGATACGTCATTCTTTATATGTCAACTCAAGGGAGAGCCGAAAGCAGAGTGTTTTGTCACTATACTCTCCCTATCCACCTTCTAGTATACAAAGCATGAAATTAAAAACAACACGTTAATATGCTGATCTATATTTCTGTGAACATATACAAGTGTATCAAAACTTGTTTCGATTTATAGATTTTAAAATTTAGTCTTTCACAAGCAAGAATAAATTGAATTTGTTTGTTTATTTGTTTTGTATAACTTGGATCTATGCTCGTAAACATTGTGATTATATGGCAGCTACTATGTCTCGCGAATATATATATATATATATATATATATATATATATATATATATATATATATATATATATATATATATATATATATATATATATATATATATATATATATATATATTATATATATATATATATATATATATATATATATATATATATATATATATATATATATATATATATATATATATATATAATGACAACGCAAAATGTATTACGTAAATTTAATACTAGAAATAGCTGAAGAATATGCAAAAATAATATGAAAAATACATTGTCGTCGGAACTTTTCATGCCGTCACGCCGTGAAATAGACACAATCGAAAACCCTGAACAAAATGTATTCGCGTCTGTCATGACACTGAATAATGAGCTGACGTTGAAAGCAGCAGTCTTTAAACTGCAAACTTGGAATATACGAGTATAATGTAATATATTTTTTGTGTCTTTTACTGATTTTAAAGCATTTTAGGACATTAGTGTAGAGAAAAATAGGGATGGATAGTTATGAAATGACGTCTTTGCTAGTTTATTAATTTCATAGAGAATAAGAAAATTTGAGGACCGTCGTGGCGCAGAGGCGCAACGTCTGCCTGCAACGCGACGGTTTCTGGGTTCGATTCCCAGTCGGGGATGATGGATTTTTCTATTTCCATTTTCTTCGCTCTGGTAAACTAGACAAAGCGCGGCGTTGAGTTCCGCCACTCAACACGCAATGCCTCGAAAAAGGCGGAAAGCGGGGACGGAGAAAGCAGGGACTAAGCAACGGAGTGTCTTAACACTAGGTTCCCACGGTTTCTGCGGTTCCCTCTGCCTACCCTGCCATGTGCGGGTTAAAGCGTGAAGCTACAAAAAAAAATAAAAAAAAAAATAAGAAAATTTAATATCAAATGAAGATTTCCTGATTATTTAATACTACTAAATGTATTTCGAAAGAGATATGTCAGGTGGCAAGAGCTCAAAAAACATTCTACTATTACAGAAGTCAATTCGCAAACGTTTTTGGTTGGTTAGAATATTTCGAACAAAATTTATTACTTTGAAAAAGTTAAACTTGCAAAAATAACTGGATGAAATTTTAGTGCCCTATCGATGTATGCAAAAAATGATAAAAGTATACAGCAGCCAAAGAAAAATAGTTGTGGCTATAAAATAAATTGAACACGCTGTATATGTAGAGTAAAATATATAGAGGTTAGAAAACGATATTATTTTACTTTGTGCTTATAAATTTTGTTACGTCAACGTTACTAAAGTTTTAGTGCTTGACTAATTAAATACGTGGTGGTGCTTTTGATGTTTAAATATTAATAATCAACTTACTAATAGACTAATTTATTTTGCAAAATTATGAAGTTTCTTTTAGCTTATCTTTTTATCTTTGTTTAGGTTTCGATTTGTATCATGTCACACGGAAAAAATATTCGTATCAATCAAAGTGAAAGTGTTTAAAAAAGTGTTGAAAGTGTTTAAAAAATCCAAGAAAAAAACTATTTTTAGAATATAATTTAAATATAATTATTTATTTAAAGCCTTACCTACAATTCTTAAACGAAATACAAAATACGAAATTGAACCCAAAAAGCATTCCCTATAAATCAACCAAACAAAACATCGTAATTTCAATATTATAATTTTTTAAGAAAATCTCATATTATAACACTTGAGTATCTCTCTAAAGAGGCCTGCCTTAAAATAATGCCTGGTACTTAAAAAAACATATCAAAATTAGAACTTAGAACGCAGTGGCTTTAGTAGTCATAACGCTTGCACGGTTTGCAAGAGACGCAGGGTTTAAATTCATCTTTGTTCATATATATACTTGTTTTTCTTAAGTATTTTTTTATCCTCGGTGTTATTGATTAACACTTTAAAAATCATAAAAATATGATTCCTTCTTTAGATTTAAAATCATACTTAATATATCCTACGTCGTCCTTTTCCACGATAGCCTGAAAAATTAAATTTAATAATTCTTTTTAAAAACAAAATGATATAAGGCTACAATTTACATACAATCAACGCACCTTGTATTTTTGTTTGCACGAATTCTACCGAAACAAAGGAAAAGCTTCGTCTCACAAACAGGAACAACAATATGATTTATTCTTTCAACCTTGTTTTCTCGAATGGGACATGTATGTACTATAGGACATAAATTCTATGTAATAAATTGTTATTACTTTTACGTTATATTGATATTGATAAGTAATTGTGTGGCAATTTTCGTTAGAAACGGGTCAAAGCTCAATTCTAATAAAGTATAAGAAGTAACTAATGAATTTAGCGTGCTTAAGTCAGCTGAGATTTAAGCTTAAACTCCTCAAAATTTAACAATTAAATTTATTATTGTTTTTTAAACAAGGTGCTAAATATTGCATATTCATACTTTTATTTAAGTTTCAATTAAAATTACAAAAATAATGACATGGTAAGTTTCTTTATTTATTTTGTGCTCTATATAGAGGGGTTTTTTGTAGTATTTTTTGATACTGAATAATTTAACGCCTATATAAATATAGTATGTTTTATCGTACACCTGTATATCAAATCTCTCTAGATACAATGTGGTGTTAATTTCCGCCATTTCCCGGAACGTGAGCCTTAGTGGGAATCTACCAATTTGTCTATAATGTTATATTTTATACCAATCCATTAAAAATATATTACAGTACAAGGTGTCCACTCAATAAATAATATCTTGGAAACCAGTAGAAATTAAAGAACGTAATGCCTTCATTTCCCGTTTCACTGTCTATCTTGCTAATAATAAATTAATTAATAGAAGAAGAAAACTGCTTAGCATTCTATGGATTCACCGTGCGGGTGCCGGGCCCATCGCGTTGTATGAAGAGGAGCTCCGATCAGCGCTTGGGACTTGCGACCCAAGTGTAGGTTTAAAGGGGCCCCTTTAAAATGCATTAACGCTCACCTTCACTGTCCGAGCTCCTCCCACTACCTAACCAAATTCTAAACGATTCTACCAAAGCCGCCTTTGAAGTGCGTTCTAGAAATGAATTTATAATAGTTCTAGATAGGCCGAGATCTTTGAGTAAACTATAGAGAGATTTCGCTGTTATACCTCTCGCTCCTACTTCAACCGCAAATAAGCTAACTCTAAACCTATTCCTGGTCAGTTCGTTTGTAAGATCAAAGTATTTATTAAGTTTTAGATGGTGACTTTTTGGGATATTTGTTTCCCACGGAACTGTAAGTTCTACCAGTACTATGCGTTTTAGGCTTCGAGAATAGAGAAAAATATCCGGTCTGGATGACGAAACACAAATATCCTCAGGGATTCTATACTGTTTCTCATACGTGTCCATCACAAGTGTCCAATCAGGAGCTGGATCTAATATAGAGAAAGGTTTTTGTGTGGGTTTTTTATAAAAACCTTCTTTCACAAACTCTATTGAGCGTTTGCTGGTTGTTATATTTCTCTGTTATTTACTATTCAACGAAATACCTATAAGGGTACCGGGCTAGTCGCTTTTTAAAGAAAATAGTTGTATTTTAGTTATAAAAATACATATATATATATATATATATATATATATATATATATATATATATATATATATATATATATATATATATATATATATATATATATATATATATATATATATATATATATATATATATATATATATATATATATATATATATATATATATACGAGTATTTACGTATATCTACATTTCAACCAATTCGACATATGATATAAAAATAAACATAATATAAAAATATCTTTAAATATATGTATTTATCAAAAATGCCCACTAACTCCCACACACGAATACCCTGCGGCCTAATAAACAATATAATACTACATAGCAAGCATTTTTTATATATATTTTACAAAAAAATAAAACCTCTACATGTCATTTTATTTAGAATCTTTTAACCTTTAATCTCCCTTGGGTCAATATCCATTTTCTCCAGAACTCCAGGAACGTTACAAAGAGAATACATTTCTTGTCCTAGTTTTTAATCTACTATCACATTATTCAAGTCAGTTTGACAGTGAAAAATACTTCTTTACTCGATTCTTATTCGATTAAAATGAAGTTAAAGAACGGTATATTTAGATACTGATAGGTATAAGAGGAATGGTAAAGTGAAGTAACTTGAAAATTATTCAGAATTTTTCTTGCTACAAATCATTCCATTTTCATATTGGATGACGTAACCTAACCCACTTTTGAACTAGAGCAGTGAACGTATGTATGTATTTATTCACACATTTCTAATATTTTAAAGTAATTTTTATATAAAATAAAAATTTAATACTTTTATTGTTTACCGCTAAGGTATTAACGTACGAAGAGAAGGCCTGCATTAAATACATTTATTTTCACTTTAAGCCGTCTTAGCTTATATTTTGGACATATCGAGTAAGCGCAAAAACTAAAATTTATTATTAATGGTCTGGTGGGAACAGACGCTAAATATTCGAGGCATTGCGTGTTGAGTGGCGGAGCTCAACGACGCGCTTTGCCTAGTTTGCCAGAGCGAAATCTTCTCCGACTGGGGATCGAACCCAGAAACCGTCGCGTTACAGGCACACGTTGCGCCTCTGCGCCACGACGGTCCTCACCGTTTGACCGATGATTTATAGGTACTGCATTTATATTTGCATTTATTTAATTTTTAAATTCACATTGTATCCTGTATCATATACAGCAATGAAGTCAGAGGGAATCTAGTTTTAAGAGACTGTATTTCCGGATTTTTATCCTTTTATAAGAGACTATATGTTAGAGACCTTGCGTGTTGACTGTTGGAACTCAATGTAAACTGGTTCGAATCGTTCACATTCGATTCATTCCCACGTTATCCTTCAGAGTTCTATAGTAACTTCCAATCTCCTAAAAACAACACTTCTTTCAATATTTCCATGTCTTGGCAAAACCATAACTTAAAAAAGGTGAGCCCCAAAATTTTCATCCGAAAAAATACCTATTGACTTTTCTTCATAACCTTTAATATATAGTTAGTTATATTATATAAGTACATGAGGCCCAGAGATTATCTTAGGGACAAATTTAAAGAAATTAAAATCATGACCCTTCACAGTTATTGCATATTCGAAAATTGTATGTATGTTCATAAAAATATTGGTAAATTTCGAATAAATTGTGTTGTTCACAATGTTAATACGAGGAATAAGTATAAACTTGTAAACACCACTAGGCTCCGTAAAATAGGTAACTCCTTCCCATGTAATTGTGTCTGTTTCTACAATAAACTGCCGAAAGAAGTATTTGATCTCTCGTTAATTTAATTTAAAATCTTTGTTAAACGGCAATTAATAAGTAAATCCTTTTATAGCGTAAAGGATTACATTGATGATAAAACGGCATGGAATTAATGAATTGCTCCTAAGTTAGAAAGACGTTTATGAAGTGATCACAATAGGTTTAGGGAAACCTGGTTGAGCTTGTTGTGGGCTCTTCTCACTAGGTCGCGCTTGGAACCCTCGTAACTTTAGTTTTAAGTCGTGAAGTGTGTAGGTTTTAGAGAGGCTCAATTCGAAATTTATTATTAAATTGGGCTCCTCTTACACTCCTCCGTTCGCTCTATCTGATGTACATATGTGATCATCTTATTGATTCTAAGTGGAAAAGTTATATATAAATAAAGAAAATAAGGAATGTATATATAGGACAATTAGTAAAGAACGCAAATTGTTCCCAGAATATACTTCACCATATCTTTTAGATAATAGAGCGTTTTTTTTATTTGAACTGTTTCACTCCAAAGTTTCATAATTTCGCCGTCGTCGTCATGACTTTCCTTTATTTGGTTTTATTGTAAGACCTCATTATTTTAATACGGCGATATACTCGGTTAAAAAAAACCGGTCAAGTGCGAGTTGAACTCGCGTGGAAAGGGTTCGTGGAATTTACCATTTTATTTTCAATTTATGAAACCCTTATAGGTTTTCCTGTAATCTACAATCCATAAACAATATTCAGTAATTTTTTCAAAATTTTCGGCCCAGTAGTTTCGGAGATTAGGGGGAGGGGGATGGTCAATTTTTGGCTTTTTTCATGAATATCATCGAAACTATTTATTTTAAAAAATTAAAAATTTATTCGAGACTTAATCGAGATCCTTATAACAAGCCCTTTCATTTGATATATGACTCAGTAAGGTTTACAATTTTTTTTTTAATTACCTAATTTATCCCCCGAAAATTACCCTTATTTCAAAAAGATATTTTTTACGGTACACATCTGTGTTCGGGTCAGGGCAATACACCATCCTGCAAAATTTCTCCTGATTCGGTCTAGTACATTAAGAGAAAATTGGCTGTGACAGACGGACGGACATGAACACGAGTGATTCTATAAGGGTTCCGTTTTTATATTTTTCTACGGAACCCTAATTAAGAACAATGAGATGTCCTCTGGAGAATTTCTTCTTTCACCTCTAGCAGGCTTAATTTTGTTTTTTTTTTTCATATTAGAGGGAGGCAAACGAGCAAGTGGGCTACCTTATGCTATGTGATCACTGCCATAAACACCCATGAGGCCCGACGGGTTAGTAGTGCGTCGCCGACTTTTTAAAAAGGCGTACCCTCTTCTTGACGTGTTGACCTGTCTAATATGGTGGTGGAGTGATAAAATTCTGCATCTTTCATTATAATACGAATGTAGTAAAGTGAAAACAATTGAAATATAACAATTATCTAAAATGAATCAATTCCACCTTCACGTATCACTTTATATCAAGATGTTCTAGTAATATAAACTTTTGATCTAATTTCTTTTATTAATATGACGATATCCCTTACAATTAGTAAACTGAAGGATTTAAACCTTCGATCCATTCGTCTATTGAGATAGCAAACAATAGGTAACAAAAGATAGAGCTTACTTCAATTCCATTTTTATTGGACAAATATATAAAATGAAATGAATTCAAAGTATGTCCCAGTTAAGACTAGGTACCTACGGAAATACCTACGGAAGTATGAGAATTCAAAGCAGTTTAAAATTGATGCCACAATAAGATGAACCGAGTATATCGATCCTTTATTCCCTTTCAGCTTTTCAGCCTTTTCACTATTCAAGATTCGCCTTGAGATTTTATTTGGCTTTGAACTTCTGTTGGTCTAGCTTAAATAGAACCTTTGATCTCACTTTTAGGCAGCTTTTGTGAGTTGATTAAGATGCCGATTACTACTGAAAAGCGTAAAAGATTTATTTATTTCAATAATTATATAATAAAGAAGTTAAAAGAAAGAGCTTTTTGCTGTCATATTATTACTATTTGAAATATCAATCCATATTATGTCCATATTTTTAACCATATTTTATTTCACCCCTTGTTTACGGGGTACATCGAAATATCTTAGATTTAAAGCACTCCGTTTACCATTTCCGTCCAAATTCGAGACAAAGCGATCTAACAAACTTACTTTTGCATCTCTTTTTACCAGATGAAATGTATTACTTACATTTTCTAATAAGCTAAGATGGCCTCAACTTAGTATTATTGCGAGAATTTTACGGGGATAAATAATAAAGTAATATGTCCATTATTAAATCAAGGTCATATGCTTAAAACGGTTTAATATATTCATACTAAAAATTTATATAGACGCGTTCTGGGTACAATATTTTATGCTATACGCTCCATAAATATTAAATATTAGACCATAAAAGTTAGGTCACTTTTCGTCTATGTTGAGACTAAATATAATACAATAATACTCCGAATAGGTTCTAGTATGAAAATTAACAATTATAATATATTAAGATATTATTTTAATATTTTAAGAACTAATCGCATCGCAAGCATCTATAGGAAGTTGGAGCATTAGATGGATACCAATGTAAACGATTCTAATTAAAAATCAATTAAATTTTAAAAATTTAACATTTATTTTATAAATAACACATATCCTTTTATCAAAGTTTGTAAAGTTAAGTAACGAAATGCAGCACGCCGATTCTCAATATCAGGAAAAAATGAAGACACCATCTAGGTCGACTCTACATACTTGAAAACTTCTTTCTAACTGCTATATGAGAGATATATCGGAAAGCTCAAGTTATTAAGCACATTAATGAAAGTTTGTATGTAACATTTAAAAGCTTAATAAGTGTAATGTGTTCAAAATTAAAATATCGAAATGTAAAACATGAACCTTTTCATACTTCAACTGTCTTTGAATTAAAATGAATACAACTCGGCAATCTTATCTGCTTGTTAAATTATATCATATTGTACAATGTTTAGTTTCAAATATAAATAATTTATTATACATGTTATTTATTATATATATTATTTATTATATATGGTTATGATTATACAAAGAGTCTACTTAACTCTTGTGCTATCCCGCGTGATAAGTGGCGGAACTCAATATTGAATAGATATACCATATCACAGTATTAAAAGTTAGTATTTAGTATAAACAACCTGAAAATATATATGCCTATCAGAGGCGAGTACACGAGACGAATAAACTTAGCCAAATTATGGTTTACATACAACTATAAGTAAAACAAGCCCCATAGGGTTTTTATTATTTTTGTTCTACAATTAAAATGTTTTGTTTGTGAAAAAGGCATAAATATTAGAAAGAAGTAAAATTGGAATTCACATCTCTTTAAAATTTTATAAAGAATATGACCACTAAGCTATATTTTAAACCAACGTCGAAATTCATATACGCTTATTATAACTCATATATTAGTTTTGTTATTATAAAATACTTACTTTTAAAAGTTGTTAGTATTGGCCTCTAGAGGCTCATTGGACGCTCCCAATACACTTAACAATGAAATTTTCACACCAAAACTCATAAATTTTAATGGAACTTAAAAATGCACGAAATAAAGAAATTATAATAGCAATGAAAGTATATTTTTTAGCTTCACGCTTTATCCCGCATAAAAAAAAGAAAAAAGAGAAAAGTTGTATGGCATATTTAGAGTGAACGAGATAAAGAAATTTATGTAATAATAGACTTACATACTATATAATAATGTACATAATATGCACTTTAAGAGCACAATTACTTATTCGAGTGGTCAACTTGTCTTATACGATTTTAGTTGAAAATTATTGCCAGAACAAAGTGTTATATCGAGCTCTGTGGTACACCATTTGGTCTCTAAAGTATTCTTATAACCAACAATTGACGAAAACAGGCTGATAAGGATGATGAAGATTAGGTTATATATTGTATAAGTAAAATCGATACAATTTAGATTCATTACCTTTGTACAACCAGATATTCTCCTTCCGTATGAGTTAATTCATGAATAGTAGACAATTTAAACACACCAGACCGCTAAGCGCTGCTCCTCCTTCGTACTGATACCTCTTTGATTGTCTCATCCCATTATAACGTGAAAGGTTAAAGTTAATGCAAAATATACCGATGAATCTATAGTTATAGATAAAGCTAGTGTGTAGCTATGAAACATTGCCTGACTGTAAGCAGTCTGACAGTTATAGGTGCATTGACGAATAAGGGAAAACATTACCTCTGTTTTGAGCAAGAGTTGTCTTTATTTCTCGCTCTGGTAAGAAGATAAAGCTAAGTGTTGAGTACCGTCACTATCAACGTTTCAAATTGTGTAGAAAGTGGAGAACCGAATATTTTAATACTGAATGTTCTTTTATTATTCGTAATACTATATCAAGCTAAAAAATATAACAAATAGATTTGTCACCTAACTACCTAGAGGACCGTCGTGGCGCAGAGGCATAAGCGTCTGCCTGTAAACGCGACGATTTGAGGGTACGATTCTCACTCGGGAAAGATAAATTCTCTATATCCATGTTCTTCCCTCTGGCACGCACACGCAATGCGTCGAAAAAGGCGGAAAGTGGGGATAGAGAAAGCAACAAATTAAGCAACGGAGTGGCTTAACACTAGGTTCAAATGGTTCCTGCATTTCCGTCTGCCTACCCTGCAATATGCGGGATAAAGCGTGAAGCTATAAAAAAAATCCTAATTACCTTTAACGCTACGGTTCCTATAATTATATATCTTTTGAGCCTCGTCCACTGTCATTTTCTTGTTAAAATATTTACATTTCTTATTTAAATTTAACTTAACAGCTTCAGGCTTCATGTATATAGCAAAGTATGCTGAAAAAATCTAGAACAAGACACTCAACCAACCAGAATTCAAAATCCAGATTTCAGCACGAATATTAGAAAAAAATTATATTTTACCCCTTAATGAGAGTAGAACCCAATACCTTTCTATTACAAACCCACAGTGCCTTCATATCAAAATCGTTTCTTATATCAACAATGTGTACGTAGCGACATGTTCAAACAGGAAGTTAATACGGATCATTAATTACATTCCACGCTGTTGGTACGTGTAGTTAACGTACACGCACTAATGGAGCGTTACATCCTTTTCCTTTTTAAGACGTAATCAACGAACTGTGATTAGAAATGTGTGAAATTATATACGTTTAATGTTTTTTTCTATAGTTGTCACGTAGTGATTTCTTTGGGAGTTGCAAGTTCAATTCCTTTTTTATAAATAATTGTGTTTTATTGTTTGTCAAGTAAACTTCCATCATCATAACCATCCTCTTTTTTCTTCTCTTTTACCCTTTATCCTTAGCGGAGTAGACAAAGAAAGAAGCGCTAAATACTGCGCATACCTCTTTCGCCTCGTCCACAGCCCTTAACCTCTTCGTATATACTTCTCTAAATTTGTAAAAAAACTAAAGATTTCTGTGTTTATTACGAACTAGCTATTGCCTACAGCTTTAGGCCACTCCACACTATTTCCATAAATCTATTTCGATGACGTAAATACGAAACATATACTTGTTTCACATTTCGAAAGAAATTTCTAGAAATATTATAAAATTTACTATACAGTTCGTTAAAATGTAATATAATTGTTGTTTATGTATGTAAATATTTATTTAATAATTAAAGAAAAACATCTTGTCATTATATTTAATATTACAGTAGCTGCTGACTGACAGATTGACTGTAAAGTAGAAACTACAGAGCGCCAAAGGTTGAAATGAGTGTTAGAGACGCTTGGATATCGTAGGAGAGTACTAACAGTATATAAGGAGATTTACATTTTGTGTATGGCGTTTGTTAACTTTATTTCTATTTGTATACGTTGTAAATTATCATTTTTTTTAGCTTCACGCTTTATCCCGCACATAGCAGGGTAGGCAGAGGGTACTGCAGGGACCGTGGGAACCTAGTGTTATAACACTCCGTTGCTTAGTCCCCGCTTTTCGACTTTTTCGAGGCATTACGTCTTGAGTGGCGGAACTCAACGCCGCGCTTTGCCTAGTTTGCCAGACCGAAGAAAATGGAAATAGAAAAATCCATCTTCCCCGACTGGGGATCGAACCCAGAAACCGTCGCGTTACAGGCAGACGTTGCGCCTCTGTGCCACGACGAAATTATCTTAATTTACTTTAATAGTTTCTATGAGATTCCTAAATTATTTTTACATAATTTCGTAGTAAATAACATTGTTTTGTCATATTTTTCATCTCTTAAAAATTCGGAAAATATAATTTTGTTTTTTTTAAAACTATAAGTAATATTTTTATACTCGTTTTTTCCTTCTGCGATTTACACATCCATTACCATTTCTACATCTAACGAGTAAAACTAACAACCCCACACAATTCAAACGAATAAAGTTGCAAAATACAGCCTGTTAAGTATAAAAAAAATTATGTTGCTTGAAAAAAGCTAAATAGACTTTTTCAAGTAACCATTACCTTTATCTTAAAAGCAAATAAGTCTATACAATAAATTTATAAAGAATAATAACATTGTAACGTGATATATTTCTGAAAGAAAAGTGTACGCTATTTCATATTTTTTTAAGAATAATTGGATTTCATGGCTTATCTTAAGTTTGTGATAAACAAAAGATTCATTTATTTTGTTAAGCGAAGTGTCAAGTTGGAGGGCACCTTTGTAATTTATCATCAGTATCGTGTTCTCGGCCAAGCTACTAATATTATCACTCTATACACATGAAAAGGACAAATATACGGGCATATTACATATAAAAAATCAAGTATAATACAAAAATAAAAACTGAACTGGGCTAAAATACTGTTTGAGTTGATTTCCGCTTCACGTTGTATTCCGCATATAGCAGCGTAGGCATAGGAAACTGTAGGCAGAAGGAAACTAGTGTTAAAACACTCCGTTCTCAATTGTGAGCCTTTCGAGTTATTGCTTGTTAAGTTGTTGTTGTTCTAAAACGAGGAAAAAGAAAAATAATTCATTCTCCCCGATTGAGAATCGAACCCATAAACCGTCAAAGTTACTAGAGGACTATAGTCCCCACTGTTTTTTTTTGGGTCTGGGTGTAAAAAAAGCCTGTATATCATAGTTATTTCACTATGAGGCTGAGGGAACTTATATTTAAGATGCTCCATTGCCTATGTTCCGTCCAACTAACGAAATTATTAACCATTGCGCTTCGAGTGACGAAACTTGTTACCGCATTGTGTTTTGTGACCAAAGACTGACTGACTCAAATATATTATACTACAATATTTTATAGAAATTTACATTTTAAAATTGACTAAAATGTGTCAGTCAAAAGTATTTTTTATTCAAACTTTATATATAGTAATTAAGTTAATAATAGTGAAGCAAGCACTAGCTATCATAAACGTCATACTACTATGTAAACTAAATATAAAAAAATCAACTATAAAATTATCCGACTCGAACTTTATCTTTCTTTTTACCTTGAAAGGAAAACAATAAATAAAAATTATCGTCTCAACGTAGCCTTAGGTTACAAAATCAAATTACGCATCAATTTATACTGGATATACGAAAATTCTATTTATATTCATTGCATGGTGTGGAGGTTATTTATAGGGTTGTGAGAATATATAAAGTTACATATATACCAATATGCCAGCTAAATTGTCTTTATGCGGCAATGCGTGATACTATAAAATTGTACTGCCAACTCATAAACGTCATGCTTTTGGCTTGTAATTTCTTATCATTTTTCTTATCTTTACTTATTTTCCAGATCTTCATTTGCTTTTCCGGGTTTTTGAGGGATTTGGAGATTTATTTTCTGTTGAAATTACTACTACGAGGACTGTCGTGGTGAAGAGGCTTGGGTTCTGCCTGTAAGCGCAACGGTTTGTGGGTTCGATTCCCACTCGGGGATTATAAACGGCGGAAAACGGGGACGGAGAAAGCAGGAACTAAGTAACGGAGTGTCTCAACACTAGGTTCATATGGTTCTTGCAGTTCCCTCTGCCTACCCTGCCATGTGCGTGGATATGGATAAAGCGTAAAAAAATACTACTGAAATTGAACATCGCCATTGTTACGCAATTGTTAAATAATTTATATGATCCTTTTGTTATATTATAGGAGATTTTTGAAAAAATAAAAACATAGCATACTACGAATTTCATCTACAGGAGCCTTTTGGGAAGGAAGAAACCAGGAAAAACATTTTGATACCTTCTACCTTATACCTACCTACTTAATAGTGTTCTATGTTGTTCTTATTTTGTCTACGTTTTCTATCTTTCACTATTTTATTCTGCCTAATAAATCTAGATAGTTTTTTATCATTTTCAGAGACATGATATATTTCTATAGACTCGTAAATGATTTTTGTTTAGGGAATCTTTATGATATGGAAAGCTCAAAATGTTCAATACTTAATTTCAATATATAATTACAATATTCATTAGGCAAAACGTGACTAAAGCAATATAATAAAGCAATACTTTAGGGTAGTGAGAATTTATATATTTAGAAAAATATGTTTTTTTCAGTACAAATGCAGCTGAATATTTTAATAAAATAAAGCATTACAAAAGAGAAAGATACAAAAACGAAGAAATGTTGTAACAATATTGAAACTTTTATTTAATCGCAATTAACTTCTCCAATATTACAACGTAAGTATACGTATAGAATAATATGTTCAGGAACTTTTTCCTTAAAGGAGGCCTATTGAGAAATATTAAACGAAGTTACAAGGAATGCCAACCCTCATCAGAATGATCTATTTATATTGTAAGTAGTGAATGTTAGCGGCTTTACACGGAAATGAAATTTTATTAAACAAATCGATTTATATTATGTTGAAGTACTTGTTTGAATGGACACATTAATCAGTAACTGTTGGTTCATGTATTGAAAAATGCATTAATTAATGTGATGTAATTTTGCCTTCATTGATAAATATACTACTCAATATTAAAATATTGTTATTTAAATTCGCCTTAAAACTATATCTTTGAATTAACTCCTCCAAACAATTGTTTTTAATATTAGTGCAGCGTATTAAGCGCACGTATGATTACAAAACGCCTCAGTTGTTGGTTCGACTCAAGCTCGGAGGGACTGTATTATTTTAATTTTTCGCCCTATGATAACAAAATGTCGAAGGAATATATGACGAAGGTCTTGGTCCAGAGTTGTTTATAAAAATAATGACTTTAGCAATACTGGCGTCTATATAATAACAATGTACACTTTTAAATTATAAACTTTATTGCGAAAGAGACGTCTTAAGCTTACAAAGTCTACAGTAGGACTGATCATGCATTTTCTGAAAGGACATGAATTCTGTTGACTTCAATTGGTCTTGACAGCGTCACCGGAAGGGCGATTATGCAACAATATTTCCTGGTATTACAATACACACTATGAAATTTTACAGAATATCGTTTTAATCAGTTGTTTGTCTATAAATATTTTTACAAAACTAATTATTCTATTTTAACAAATTATTCTATTATATGTAAAACGCGACGTTGAGATTTACCAATCATCACATGTCGACATTTATTTAAGAAGAGAAGAAACAACTTAGCGTTCCATGGATTCACCGTGCGGGTGCCGGGCCCATCGTGTTGTAGGAAGAGGAGCTCCGAGCAGCGCTTGGGACTTGCGACCCAAGTGTAGGTTTAAAGGGGCCCCTTTAAAATGCATTAACGCTCACCTTCACTGTCCGAGCTCCTCCCACTACCTAACCAAATTTTAAATGATTCTACCAAAGCCGCCTTCGAAGTGCGTTCTAGAAATGAATTTGTGATAGTTCTAGACAGGCCGAGATCTTTTAATAAACTATAGAGAGATTTCGCTGTTATACCTCTCGCTCCTACTTCAACCGCATATAAGCTAGCTCTAAACCTATTCCTGGTCAGTTCGTTTGTAAGATCGAAATACTTGTTGAGTTTAAGGTGGTGACTTTTCGGGATATTTGTTTCCCACGGAACTGTAAGTTCTACCAGTACTACGCGTTTTAGGCTTCGAGAATATAGAAAAATATCCGGTCTGGATGACGAAACACAAATATCCTCAGGGATTTTATACTGTTTCTCATACGTGTCCATCACAAGTGTCCAATCAGGAGCTGGATCTAATATGGAGAAAGGCTTTTGTATAGGTTTTTTATGAGAACCTTCTTTCACAAACTCTATTGAGCGTTTGCTGGTTGTTATGTTTCTCTGTGCTCTTGCTACTGAAAGACTAACGGCTTCACGTATGATTTCCAGTACTTTGTCATGGCGCCGCGAGTAATGACCACTATCCAAGAGTACCCTACACCCCACCAGCATATGTTTAGCTGTCCCCACTGCCTCTTTACAGATGTAGCAAGATTTATCGGTAGCTTTACCCCATCTCACTAAATTACTTTGATCTGGAAGAGTCATTTGGAACGCATTTAGGTAGAATTTTAACAGTGCTGGAGACCAGTCGTGAATTAGGGTGCGCCATTTTAAAGCTAAAGGGATACAGAATTCTCCTATAGTTAGCCACTCATTTTGCATTTCTAAGCCCATTGCGTGCACCTTATACTTATCGTTCTCGTCTTGCCGAATAAAAGATTTTATTATGTCTGTGTCTTGGACTTTCCTCTTTGATCCTAACCCTACTTTACTAAATTGTGCTCCTATCATAAATTGCTTATGGAATTTAAGTCTTGACTCGAGCTCTGGGACACTTCTGTCTCTTGGAAGTGAGGTAACAATCTCATCCCGTGATTTTCCCAGAATATGTGTTTTGGCGACTCTTAGATGTTTATAGAGCTCCGATGGTTTCTTTAATCTCAACCCAAAATTATTTTTGTCTCTAAATAAGGTTGAGGTGTCCGCCGAATGCGCTAGCCCAAGCCAAAACTTCAGCATCTTTATTACGCTTGCATCTAACTTTGCCAAGAGAGTTTTATTAAAATCATATACGAGGAAAGGCCAATTCAGACGTGATGTTAGAAAATTGTCGTAAATCCAAGCTTTCTTGACATTACTTATAGGTTGATGGTCTACCTTTTCAAGATCCGTCATAAAGCTGTCGACTAGTACATCTAAAGATGGAGTTCGGCCTTTGTAATCTATTTTCTTACCGAGAAATTTAAAAGGTGCCGCCTCGGAAACTACAGCAATGCTTTCACCGGCAATTTTTAGTCCCGGATCGTAGGAGGTATATTTTGTGTCTCGTCTTCCCAGACAAAGACAGTGACACTTACTAGGTTGTCCTCATTCCTTTTGTCCACGTGCAAAATTCGTCTACTTCATCCAATAGCAGCTGGCATTGCTTTGGATTTCTAGTGAGTATCGCAAGATCGTCCGCAAAAGCAAGAATAAATTCCGTGTACTTGTTATTGAACTTAAACCGATAACCCCATTTTTTCTCGTGTTTAATTAGAATATCTAGTAAAATATTAATAACGATATTAAATACTATTGGGGATAAACAACAACCCTGAAAAAGACCTACATTATAGCCTAAAGGTTTTGAATGGCCGTCTTTTGAGGTAATAACGAATTTTAATTTTGAATAGTATGACGCGATTATGTTGCTTACTATCGTAGGAATATTATACCATTTTAAAGCGAACATCAATAGATCGTGTTGTACTGATCCAAACGCGTTTTCTAAATCTATCCAACATACCGTAACTTGTCTCTCACACGTTCTGGCGTCTTTTAAGCTAGCAGTTAACAAACTATTATGTTCCAGGCATCCAGAAATTCCGGGTAGAAACCCTTTCAAATACGCCAAAGTGTACACAGCGCCCCATGAAAGTCTAGTTACAGTCGCTATAAGCTTAAGTTTACTTCTAGTATAAATCTTATATGAATACCCGATTTTAGCAAATTCATTAATATTCTTCTTAACATACATTACACTTACAAAAATATTAGGAATTCAACTGTCTATATATTAATTTTTTGCCTTAAAGAATCTGTGACGAAGACCGTTGTGGCGCAGAAGCGAAAGCGTCTGCCTGTAATCGCGACGGTTTGAGGGTTCGATTCCCACTCTGGGAAGATTGATTTTTCTATTTCCATTTTCTTCGCTCTGGAAACTAGGGAAAAGTGCGGCGTTGAGTTCCGCCACTCAGCACGCAATACCTCGAAAATGCAGGGACGAAAGGGAGAAAGCAGGGAGTAAGCAAAGGAGTGTCTTAACACTAGGTTCATATGGTTCCTGCAGTTCCCTCTGTCTACCCTGCAATATGCGCGATAAAGCATGAAGCTAAAAAAAAAGAATCTATCAATATTGGCTGCATTACTCAAAGGAAAATGCCGTTATATATCATATTATGAAGTTACTTAAAGAAAACATAATTTCTACAAATTTTTATACAACATATTTTTATTTGTTTCTTTAAATAACACTTTAAAAACACTACACAACAAATTAACACTTTAAAAATAAAGTAAACAAAGCGAGTCGTTTCTACGTCAGTTAACGATCTATTTTTCTTAACTGCACAAGCTTTAATAGTTGAGCTAATTCTATTTGCCAATCAATCAATATGAGGCCAATGTAATGGCCACTGAGTCAATGGAGTTACCAAGAAAATTCCTAAAATTAACAGGATCAAAGGCTTCTGCGTTTAAAATAACATTGGCTTTTAATTTTCGTGCTAGGAGTTCCACGAATGACACATTTGGGTTTTTTACTATTTAATAGTAAGTTGTTAGCACTAAACTTTCGAGAGGGCATCGTTTATTTCCTTATCTTTTCCTTTTTAAAAATAACTAAGCATCATCAGCAAACAATACTATCTCATGGCTCCTCACAACTTAATTCAACTTTTTTTCCCCCTCCGTCATGCTCTAGGGGACCTTGCGTGGTTCCCTCGCTTGACGTACCTAGGAAATTTTTACAAAGGTCCTTTTCTGTGTACGCTGCAACCCTCTAGAACAAACTTCTCAATTGTACCCAAAAAAGCCTATTCCCTTTGTCCTTTAAAACCTGGCTAAATAATATTTATTGGATTGTCAAAACAATTAAATTAACTTCATAGACAGTTTCTACTTTATCATATATATATATATATATATATATATATATATATATATATATATATATATATATATATATATATATATATATATATATATATATATATATATATATATATATATATATATATATATATATATATATATATATATATATATATATATATATATATATATATATATATATATATATATATATATATATATATATATATATATATATATATATATATATATATATATATATATAATATATATATATATATATATATATATATATATATATATATATATATATATATATATATATATATATATATATATATATATATATATATATATATATATATATATATATATATATATATATATATATATATATATATATATATATATATATATATATATATATATATATATATATATACTTTTAAATTGAAACTAACTACTATGTATGTTTTATTCCTCTATACCAGTTATAGACCGAATGCAATGAATCGAGTTTAAGTGTCAGAGCAAACTAAGTCAGAGAGACACTTGCGTCTGTCAGAACTTTGTATCGATTACTTTAACCGTAAAGCGTGACGTAGATCGGTTTTATGCACTCAAGTAAAGCTTGTATTGGATAAATTTAAATGAAATTGTATTGAACTGAATTATGTTATATAATTGAATTGAATTATATTTTGTTTTTATTAAAGAAGAAAATATTTTTTGGATAAAATCTTGATGATAAGTTAAAGTTAAATTATCAGAAAGACAAAGAATTTATATATTGCCTTAAGTAGATCTGATTAAAAGTAATGTTTCTAAAATCCGAACCAAAATCACATTTAGATTTTATATTTTTTGCTGTTCGCTGAAAAAATTAAGATCTGCCCAACTTCCTATAAAAATAGCATTATGTACGTGATAATGTAATGAAACATTAAGTGTCGGTTTCACCATTAACTGACAAAACAACATATATAAACAACATATAGAACTCAACCACGTGCTTTGTCAGATGCTGTTCTACTGCACCACAACGACTATTGTGTTATGGTAAAGATTTATAAAAATGATTAAAAATCTTTTTTTAATTATAAAATTATGTAAAAGTTTGAACCTAAAAGCTAATGAGACGAACTAAAGGTAATATTTCAAAATTTTCAAACAATAATTTTAGGTTTTAAATACAAAAATTACCAAACTAATATTTTGTCGACAATATCAATTTATTTATAAATCAAAGCCTGTTTAAATTTTGCTATACTATGCTATATATATATATATATATATATATATATATATATATATATATATATATATATATATATATATATATATATATATATATATATATATATATATATATATATATATATATATATATATATATATATATATATATATATATATATATATATATATATATATATATAAACCGAGATTTAAAGTAGAATTGAGATTTTAATCTATTAGATCTAGATATAGATTAGGATTATAGGATCTACAAATTATTTTATATTGGCATTACAAGAAATATTGATTGTTAAACATTTACAATTAACAACCAAAATCTAAGAAGTAAAAAAAAACAGAAAGAATCAAATGTTCCTCACTTGATATTAGCTATAAAAAATAAGGTAATGTAAAGTTGTTGAGCGTAATGAACATTTTTCATGGACATATGTAAATTATTATATACAAATAAAGCAATCAAAAATATTTAAGCACTATT
Organism: Dione vanillae; assembly: GCA_037178615.1. Classification (NCBI taxonomy): domain Eukaryota; kingdom Metazoa; phylum Arthropoda; class Insecta; order Lepidoptera; family Nymphalidae; genus Dione; species Dione vanillae. The sequence goes on from JAZFAU010000246.1 coordinate 1,852,602, forward strand.
TCACAAAAAAAATAATGAATATTTTTCCATTCATCCACTTTATTGTTTCCTCACTTAACACGCAATACCTTAAAGATCAATATTAGCAATAAATTCTGTCGTAAAAGATAGTACAAAATAAAAAAACTCTACTCCACTAGTGTTAAGATATTCCGTTCCCAGTCTATTATAAATATTATATGTTCAACATATATAAACTTCAGCAATTTTAAACAGTAGTTAAAATCTTTTTGACTTCACACATAAGCTACGTAACTGATCTAAAACAGTTGGGCGAAAGTAATGTAGCCAAAAGTTCTGAAAGCTTTCATTTACATTAAGTTGAAAACTAAATGGCACTTGACAAGGATGTGATCCTGTAATCAATTTTACTTATACTTTAGTATTAAATTTTACAAGATATTATTAAAACAGACAGTTTTTATATAAGAAAACCTTTATATATATATATATATATATATATATATATATATATATATATATATATATATATATATATATATATATATATATATATATATATATATATATATATATATATATATATATATATATATATATATATATATATATATATATATATATATATATATATATATATATATATATATATATATATATATATATATATATATATTTCGCGTTTCTCTAATAAGTGCAATAAAATATTGTCTTATTATATATATAATAAGCTTATTTATAATAAGCATAATGACTACAATAAGTTTGTTATATTCAAATAGGTAAATCGTACAAAAATTTATAATAATCTTAGCGCTGTGAGATATCGTTTCAATGTAATCGCAATGGTTATAGGTTCGATTTCCACTGGAGTGATGGACCACTTACAATTTAAAGTAACAACGTAAAGCACCACCAATTAACACAAAAATGTAATTTTTTTTATAGAATGTGTAGTACTGAGTATACTGACAGTAAATTCTTTCTGACAACTTCAGTGTGTTCGAGAAACAGCATAAAGCTGTAAAAAAAAAGATTAAACACAACGTCAATTTAAAAATCAAAAGCAAAATTTAAATTATATTTTTAAATATCTTTAAAAAAAAGTATTTAAATAACGTCGATTACTTCCTGCTTGCCAAACGATGGCTATTAACTTACAAAGCGGCAATTAAAAATTTGTCATCATAATTATATTTAAATATCTTAAAAAGTTTTCTAAACCTGTAACAAATTTGCTACAGCCCTCACTAAACCCCGTGTACACCGTAAAAGGGACTTTTAAAGTATTGACAAGTCTCATTGACGGATTTTCATGAAAATTTTAATTAAACACCGCCTCTAAGCTTCGCAAACTTTCCTCCTCTTCACAGAATACCCGACTCAGAAAGTTGCCACTATTTTTGGATTGTTTCAAAATTATTACGGTACAATAATTAGAATCTACTCTAACTTATTTTACTTTTCAATGTGACTTTAATTATTTTGTAGACGAATCACTTGTAAATTGTTGGATACTTTGAAATTAATTGCAATTTGTAATTATATGCGATTCCTAGAAGAAGATTGCTAAAATTGCTAAAGAAATATAAGTATTAGTACATAGAGCTTACTGCTATGGTATCGAAGAAATGTCTACAATTTAAATACGAAAATCCATTACAGTTTACTTTGGAATTCGTTAAATATCGTCAGCACTTGTCAACAATAGTTTAGGGGGAATTTAATTAAACTTTTTCTTCTCATATAACAAAAGAAGTAGTAACAGTTTTTTTTTCATATAACTTTGTTTGTTTGATTACACATACTAATCTCAGAAACTAAAAAAATATATAAAAAATAATTAGAAAAAAGAATATACTACGTTGAGTCTTATTAATCGTTTCATACAACTTTTTCTCTATATAATAATATAGACTATGCGAATGATGCTGCAGATAAAAGATATTTGTACATATATGCAACTGACTCTTAAATAATAGTAAATTCTTTTAATTTGATTTTAAAATATATTAATTATTTAATAGAATTTCCTACCATATGATTATAATATTAACTCACTACCAAGTACTGAGCAAAATAATTAATTTTTTTTTTTACATTTCCGTACATAATATTCAACCTTATATCGATTAAGTTTAAAGATACACCTCCACTACACTAAGATAGAGAAAATAACTTTTTCTCTAAAATAAATCACTTTTTCTTCACAAAAGCCTATAGGCTGAAAAGCTCATGAAAATCGTAATAGCTTAAAATAAATCCTTCTAGTTCTAACATGTAAAAAGACCAATATCCATGACAAGTCTAAACCAGTATGAACCGGATAAAACTGGACGTGGCTTTACGCTTTGGCCACTCAAAATAGTATTGGAGCTTTATAAAATCTTTACCAGCTATTCGTTTTCATGTCAAACTTCTGATTGAACACGATCGAATGTTTAGTTGTTGGCTTAAGTACCGCAGTTTATTGATGATAATATTTTTAGAGATATTATTTGATTTTATAGTGTTAATCCACACTAAGGATAGTAAAACATATCAAACATAAAAATTTAAACACAGCGGGTTTTGAATCCGCGCCTATTGCGAACCGTGCAAGCGCTCGGACCACTAAGCCATACGTTCTTCATCACGCGTCATTATGCGTCGAAATTTATATATGCTATACTTACACAACTTATTTCGTTGTGAGCATCGATATTCTCTTGAAGTATAGATAAAGTGAAACATCTATATCAATTCATTAAAGGAAATGAGTGGTTATGTTTAATATTTTTACGATTTATACACAAATTACCGCATAATCTAAGCCTACATGGTAATTCTCGATTACCTTGAGCTACAAAATTTGACGACAAGATAGGCCTTATTGTTAAACCAAGGGAAAAAATCAGATAATCAGCAATTTATTGATCAAAACTCTTACAAACTCCTACAAACTTATACTGTAGTTCATTTCACACAAAATGAGTGCATACAACCGTAAACTTAAGTTTATCGACTCTTATTAATAAATTGACCTCATTAAGTTTTCATTCAGTTTTAATTTTTCTTTTTTTGCTTCACGCTTTTATCCCGCATATTGCAGGGTAGGCAGAGGAAACTTCAGAAACTTCAACACAACCCGTGAAACCTAGTGTTAAGACACTCCGTTGCTTAGTCCTTGTTTTCTCCGTTACCGCTCTCCGTCTTTTTTGGAGATATTGCGTGTTGAGTGGCGGAACTCAACGACGCGTTTTACCTAGTTTTCAAGAGCAAAGAAGATGGAAATACAAAAATCTATCTTCTTCGAGTGGAAATCGAGCCCTCAAACCGTCGCGTGCAGACGCGTACCACGACAGTCTGTTTTATACTTAATATTTCCTAGTGAAATACCTAAATTCAGAAATTAGTATAGAATATATATATTCTTTATTGCACATAAAAAAATACAGATTAAATATGTAAACAAGTAAATTTTGTTGACAACGGTGGGCTTATTTCTAAAAGAAATCTCTTCCAGCCAACCAATGGAAGTGAATAAATTTCAAAAAGCGGGAATGAGTAGTGCAAATAATTAAAATGTTTCAAATAAACAAAAGATATATAAACATTAACTGAAATAAAATATTAATTGAATATATAATATATAATTAAGTATATATTTACATATACAAACAAATATATACATACATAAACCTACATACATACATACATACATACATACTGTATATACACAAACATACATATTATGCAATATATACTTTTTTTTAATTCTTATAAAAACAATAGTGCGAATATTACTGTCTATGACTTTAAATTAATTGTTGAGACAAGCCAGTAAATGATTTTTTAATTTAGATTTAAAGGACAAAATTGATGGACTTCTTTGGATAGGATGAGGAAGGTTATTCCAGAGGGAGGCTGCGTACACCGAAAAGGACCTTTGTAAAAATTTCGTGTTGCTCATAGGTGCGTCAAGCGACGGAACCACGCCAGACCGCCTAGAGCGTGAGGGAGGGGGAAGAAGGTTGAAACGGGAACGTAGGTAGGAGGGGAAATCAGGATAATTAAGGATCTTAAAAAGAAATACAAGGACATCCTTGTATTTCTTTTTATGCACATGCATATCACGGCGAAGTCGGATTGGGAGCCAATTAAGTTGAACGCGAAATTGAGAGACATGGTCATACTTACGTAAGACATAAACAAAGCGTATGGCCAGATTTTGAAGTCGCTCTAATTTATTAAGTAGCTCCTCGGTCACATCCAGATAGCAGATGTCAGCGTAGTCGAGAATGGGAAGGAGAAGACATTGCGCTAGCATAATTTTGGTTTTGAGAGGAAGAAAATATTGGAGACGCCTAAGGTTATGGAAGGAGAAATACATGCGCTTGCTAATGGCGTTAATGTGAGGTAACCAAGACATGTTACAGTCGATTATTAGCCCTAAGTTCCTTACTTCGTTACAGTAAGGAATTGTCACACCCGAGAATTGAATTGCAGGCACAGAATCCCAATCGACTTTATGTCTGAGTCTATTGCTACCAATAATAATAGCTTGCGACTTTTTTGGATTAACTAGTAAACCAAAAGATTCAGCCCAGGTTTTGATCGCGTCCAGATCATTGTTTAATGCCTTAATGACTTCAGACAAATCATTCAAGTTACTATGACGATAAAGTTGCAAATCATCCGCATACAGATGGAAAGGAGAAGTCTAAGGAAGGAGAATGACTCTTGAAATGTTGTTGATAAAAATAGAAAAAAGAAGTGGAGAAAGAACGCCGCCTTGGGGAACGCCAGCAGTGAGATCAAGCCAGGACGAAGTTTCGTCGTTTGCTTTTACACATTGCCGGCGACCGAAGAGATACGAACGAAACCAGCTTAAAGCTTCCGAAGAAATATTGACTGCACGAAGAGTACCGAGAAGTATGTCGAGATCAACAGAGTAGAATGCGCTACTGAAATCTAAGAGTACCATAACGGTGAGCTTGGTGTTATCCATAGCACACCGAATGTCCTCCGTGATATTCAGCAATGCTCCAACTGTGCTGTGGTAAGGACGGAAACCGGATTGAAAAGGACATAGTAGATTGTTTTCAGAGAGAAAGGAGAAGAGTTGGCTATTGACTATGGATTCAAGAATTTTGGATAGAATTGGAAGGATGGATATAGGACGGTAATCAGTGATGTTGGAGGGGTTGGAGGTTTTAGGAAGTGGAATGACATAAGCACTCTTCCATTGTGAAGGAAAGACATTACTCAACAGTGAAAAGTTAATGATGTGGATGACCACTGGTGCAATGCTCTCCAACACAGGAAGAATCATCTCTAGGCTGAGATTGTCGATTCCAAAGGCTTTTGTGGAAATTGAGTGAACACACTTCTTGACTTCATCCTCTGTTACAGTTTTAAAAGAAAATGGAGTGGAGTCTGATAGGACATTCTGAGATAACAAAGCAAGTGTATCAGATTTTATTTGGGGATCAATGCTAAATGGAGGAATTGTGAAGAAAGAATTGAGTGAGTGAAGATCCACTGAGACATGAGGAGTAACAGTAGTTTTGCCTATACCAAACGACTCCAAGAATCTCCAGATCTGTGACTGACTGAGATTCTTAATGGTATTATGGAAATAGCGACGCTGAAATAGAATCCTCGTTGTGCGAGTACAGTTCGCACTCGATTTATATTTTTAGTAAGATGTTGTTAAAATTTGTTCAAAACTTTTAATAATACATTCATTATAATCATTATAATCTTACGGAACTCCATAAAAATTATACTATACAAACAAATGAATATAATATCGATATGAATAATATATTTGCATAAAGTAAATATAAACACATTAATATTTATTGAATACGCTATAGGAATTAATATCTGGTAGTTATTTTTCAATATTGAGTGCTTTGCTATAAAAAACAATATCGTCACTGCAATGCAAATTAAAACAAAATATATGGTACAAAAATAAGGATTTTTCTGTTAAAATAAGATCACCCAGGCCGGACTTTTCTTTATAAACAGTGACAAATGTAAGAAGGTAATCTCAGCCTGCCAATTGCTGTATCAATTATTGATCTTTAGATTGTTTTGTGATACGTTTTCACGAATCATTTCGATTTTTGTGAAGTCATGAGAGGATCTCTTATAGTGGAGATGAAAGTCAACGCATTTTAAAGGAACACCTTCAAACTACTCCCTTACTTTACTCAGGTTGTCCCTTTAAAATGCTTAGCTTATAATCATACAATACCTTCTGTACGATAAAATTCTAGGATAGCTTCTATCCTACGATAGACCGGGCATGGTAAAACCATGAAATTGTTAGTCCGTGTTGAGGGGTGGAACTGAACACAATATTTAATAAAAACAAATTCTTAGCCTTTATGATTTCAAATATAGATTTATTCTTTTCATTTTTATTTGTCCTGTAATTAGTAAACGAAACTTTTTCTTTTAGGTATATTTTACGTAGTTTTAACGTTTTCTAACTAAGGTATTAAATGACGATTTACGTCACAAATACTTTGATTAATTTAATATTAATTAGTTGACATATGTTAACGTAAGAAAAATAATTTCTTTATAAGTTCGTTTATTTCGATATCAATAATTAAGGCATAATTCGGTACAGATAACATATTACTAAACAAATTAATACTATATTCTCCTTGTCTTATTAAATATCAAAGACCTTGCTAAAAATAACGTTTTATTTTTATACTAAACATATATTTTTTAAGTAAATAAGAGAACAGAGATTCTTATTACAGGAAAATGTGTTTATTCTGGTCTTATACAAAATTCACAAGCTCGGTACGACACGTTACTTTATCGTATCGTGCAAATAAACGGTTAATAAATTGCTTTCTTTGATAATACGTACATTTTTTTATAGCTTTATCCCGCATATTGCAGGGTAGGCAGAGGGAACTGCAGGAACCATATGAACCTAGTGTTAAGACACTCCTTTGCTTAGTCCCTGCTCTCTCCGTCTCCATTTTCCGCCTTTTTCGAGGGATTGCGTGTTCAGTGGCGGAAATCAACGCCGCGCCTTGCCTAGTTTCCATAGCGAAGAAAATGAAAATAGAAAAATCCATCTTCCCCGAGTGGGAATCGAACTCTCAAACCGTCGCGTTTACAGACAGACGCATACGCCTCTGCGCCACGACGGACATACATATAAATGTATAAATATATTCATGTAAGAATACAAGCGTTTTATTTGAAATTCCTTTAGATTAAAATTCTTAGCAACGTTCTTTTATTAGTATTTATTTTAATAGGTACTTAAAAAACGACAAGCATTTCTAATCAAATACCCTACACCAAGTTAAATACAGTATAAATAATAAGCAAGGTACATTATATTATCTTTCAATATGCCGAAGTAAGTGAACAAATCGGTTTCTTGTTCAGATCTTACGAGTATTAAGTAATTTTAGTATGGAGTAAATGGATGTATTAACAATGTATCTATATATAATATCACAATAACTTTACTTAACCAAAATGAAGCACAGTAGTGCCAAGCAACAGAACAAAGCAAACTTCCATTTATATGATATCTTAATTAAGTACGGACAGTGTTGCCAACATTGTCGAACGCAGTCAAAAAGAAGGCTAGCATCGATAGAGATAGTGTGGCACTATTATTTAAAATTCATAGGAGGATTCGAAGCACAAGGATAATCATATAAATATGTACTAATATGACAAAATTATAAGAAATATATACTAAGCTTTGAGAAGAAAACGAAAAAAGAAAATGACGCTCAACGTTTCAAGTTCACTTTGAAATGTGTCATTTCCATATATTTTTTACTTTGCTATTACCGTTAACGAATACACGAGTTTACTCTACTAACAAATCTCGATATCTCGTTGACTGTTTATTTCGGTTATATATACATAGAAAAACATATTCTTTACAAAAATATTTTATGCATCCGCATTTTGGAGTACCATTAAAAAGAGATAACCCAAAAAATTGCAAGATCACGAGATTTTACGTTTTGTAGTTCACGCAAATAAAATTGTGGGCTATAAACTATATAGCTATAGCTTCTTCTTATCTAAAATCGAAGTTTCTATTGAGAATGCATATCAACGTATTTTAAATGGCATCTCGTATAAACGGGGTTTGGGTGAAATATTTAGTTCTGTTGGATTTTAATTAGAGCATTATTTACAATTCCGACCGCTTTTACAGTCACTGCGCTGGTATAAACTCACCTATACGACTTATTTAGGACGTTCATTTATTTTACGTTAAAAGTTTAAATCAATTTGTAGTTTTGTAGCTGTTTGTTTATTTATGTTTAGACAGATGTTTTAGTTTTGATTTGACTATTTTGTATTATAGTTCTTACTACCTTACGTTCAGTTCCACCCCTCAACACGGACTTACAATTTCATGGTTTTACCATGCCCGGTCTATCGTAGAATAGAAGCTATCCTAGAATTTTATCGTACAGAAGGTATTGTATGATTATAAGCTAAGCATTTTAAAGGGACAACCTGAGTAAAGTAAGGGAGTAGTTTGAAGGTGTTCCTTTAAAATGCGTTGACTTTCATCTCCACTATAAGAGATCCTCTCATGACTTCACAAAAATCGAAATGATACGTTTTCACGAACCTTCTGTACGATAAAATTCTAGGATAGCTTCTATCCTACGATAGACCGGGCATGGTAAAACCATGAAATTGTAAGTCCGTGTTGAGGGGTGGAACTGAACACCATGTTTTATCTTATTACCAGACGAGGAAAATGAAATAATTTACTCTACACCATTTGGGAATCGAACCGACAACCCTATTCTAACAGAATATACTATAAAATTTAAGACAATTAAGTATATACGAGTACAGAAGAGTAAGGTAGTAAGAACTATAATACAAAATAGTCAAATCAAAACTAAAACATCTGTCTAAACGTAAATAATCAAACAGCTACAAAACTACAAATTGATTTAAACTTTTAACGTAAAATAAATGAACGTCCTAAATAAGTCGTATAGGTGAGTTTATACCAGCGCAGTGACTGTAAAAGCGGTCGGAATTGTAAATAATGCTCTAATTAAAATCCAACAGAACTAAATATTTCACCCAAACCCCGTTTATACGAGATGCCATTTAAAATACGTTGATATGCATTCTCAATAGAAACTTCGATTTTAGATAAGAAGAAGCTATAGCTATATAGTTTATAGCCCACAATTTTATTTGCGTGGACTACAAAACGTAAAATCTGGTGATTTTGCAATTTTTTGGGTTATCTCTTTTTAATGGTACTCCAAAATGCGGATGCATAAAATATTTTTGTAAAGAATATGTTTTTCTATGTATATATAACCGAAGTAAACTGTCAACGAGATATCGAGATTTGTTAGTAAACTCGTGTATTCGTTAACGGTAATAGCAAAGTAAAAAATGTATGGAAATGACACATTTCAAAGTCAACTTGAAACGTTGAGCGTCATTTTCTTTTTTCGTTTTCTTCTCAAATATTAGTAAATATTTCTTATATTTTTGTCATATTAGTACATATTTAAATGATTATCCTTGTCTGTCTACACAAAATGTAGAGTTTAGTTGCGCTTCGAATCCTCCTATGAATTTTAAATAATAGTGCCACACTATCTCTATCGATACTAGCCTTCTTTTTGACTGCGATCGAAAATGTTGGCAACATTGTCCGTACTTAATTAATCATATGAATGAAAGTTTGCTTTGTTCTGTTGCTTGGCACTACTGTGCTTCATTTTGGTTAAGTAAAGTTATTGTGATATTATATATAGATACATCGTTAATATATCCATTTACTCCATACTAAAATTACTTAATAGGATCTGAACAAGAAACCGATTTGTTCACTTACTTCGGCATATTGAAAGATAATATAATGTACGTTGCTTATTATTTATACTATATTTAACTTGGTATATGGTATTTGATTAGAAATGCTTGTCGTTTTTTAAGTACCTATTAAAATAAATACTAATAAAAGAACGTTGCTAAGAATTTTAATCTAAAGGAATTTCAAATAAAACGCTTGTATACTTACATGAATATATTTATACATTTATATGTATGTCCGTCGTGGCGCAGAGGCGTATGCATCTGTCTGTAACGCGACGGCTTGAGAGTTCGATTCCCACTCGGGGAAGATGGATTTTTCTATTTTCATTTTCTTCGCTATGGAAACTAGGCAAGGCGCGGCGTTGATTTCCGCCACTGAAACGCAATCCCTCGAAAAAGGTGGAAAATGGGGACCAGAGAGCAGGGACTAAGCAACGGAGTGTCATGACACTAGGTTCATATGGTTCCTGCAGTTGCCTCTGCCTACCCTGCATTATGCGGGATAAAGCTATAAAAAAATGTACGTATTATCAAAGAAAGCAATTTATTAACCGTTTATTTGCACGATACGATAAAGCAACGTGTCGTAACGAGCTTGTGAATTTTGTATAAGACCAGAATAAACACATTTTCCTCTAATAAGAATCTCTGTTCTCTTATTTACTTAAAAAATATATGTTTAGTATAAAAATAAAACGTTATTTTTAGCAAGGTCTTTGATATTTAACAAGACAAGGAGAATATAGTATTAATTTGCTTAGTAATATGTTATCTGTACCGAATTATGCCTTAATTATTGATATCGAAATAAACGAACTTATAAAGATATAATTTTACTTACGTTAACATATGTCAACTAATTGATATCAAATTAATCAAAGTATTTGTGACGTAAATCGTCATTTAATACCTTAATTAGAAAACGTTAAAACTACGTAAAATATACCTAAAAGAAAAAGTGTCGTTCACTAATTACAAGACAAATAAATATGAAAAGAATAAATCTATATTTCAAATCATAAAGGCTAAGAATTTGTTTTTATAAACACGTTAATCTCACAAGCTACTTGTTCGAGTTGTATATATATATGGGATGAAGGCAGAACTTAATTTCTTCTCTTCGTCCATTATATAGAATAATTTATTTCAATAAAAAGCTATAGGTTATACCTTGGATACTTAAAAACTGAGTAAAAAAAAACAAAAACGTAATTAAAAGCATTTTCAACGGAAAAATCGAACCTGTGACATACGAGTTAGAGTAACCTCAGGTACCTAATAACTTTTTCACGCAAAAATCGAATCTATGTCATACGAAAAAGGTATATTCACTGAAAAAATATTACTATACCAAAAGACTGTGAAAAATGACTCTGCTGAATGCAACTAATGGTCTTTAAACAAATTGAATAAGCAAATGAGTAATTTATAAGAAAATAACGTTGACTTAAGTGAAGACATTAATGTTAATTAGAAGCTTAATAATGATTAAATATATTCATATATTTGCTCTGTATATATTAAAATAAATTATTGAGCAATATTGTAAAGCGTTACAGATAATATAAAATTAGATTGGATACTTTATATATCTATTTATATATATTAGATTCCAAAACGCGTTAGTTTTCAACTTAACACGCAATATCTCTATATATATATGTATGTATATATGTTTTTTAGGAATATAGTGAGTTAAGACACTCCATTCCCCGCTTTTAGCCTTTGCGAGGCATTCTGTGTTTACTGGCGGAACTTAACGCTTTACCTAGTTGCAAGAGTGAAGAAAATGGAAATAAAAAATGTATCTTTCCCGAGTGGGAATCGAACCCACAAATCGTCGCGTTTAAAAGCGCACGCTACGCTTCTGCGCCACGACGGTCCTGTATAGACAATAAATTTTGTTCAGTACACTCATTTCCTAAAAATGAAAAAAAAAAACGAAAATGTAATTTAGAATTTTAGATTTGGAGATATATTTAGAGATATGGAGATATATTGAGATATTAAAATTCAATTAAAAATGACGTTTTTCTTTGTTGCAATATAATCATTCTATTAGTAATAATCATTCGGTTACTATTCGATATTCAGTCGGATGATTTGACTTTTACTTTTAATTCGACATCTAAAAGATTATCGGTAAATACTAATACTGAAAAGAAAGTAACCTATTTTAAAGTGACCAAAGTAGTTATTAGAACACAGTCATCTTTCTCTACGCCAATTTTTTACGTTTCTACGGCACTACTGGAAACAGTGGAGGCGTCCTAAATTTATATTTTTTTATACTCTCATAAGCTCAAAACAGAGAAAATATTTCTTCTGCGTCTTTTGGAAATGCTTTACATCTTTTTATATACCCTCACAAATTTTACTGCCACACAACAGCTACTCCTACGTAAACGTAGCTTGTGTTAAAATTAAGTATAACATTTTAACGTTTGTCATTTTCATTTTAATAATTTAAAATCGCACAGTGTTTCCAATTTGTTAATAATTTAATAGGCTTTATGTCTTTATTAAACTTGATGTTGAACGTTCAAATTGCAAATTTTATTAAATAAAACGAAAGCTATGTTTTATACATGTTTCCTAATTTTTTTTCAATAAAAATATTTCTATAATATCAACAAACGTAAAAATCATTTTGTTCTCTTAGTAATTAGCAAATTTCCAATTACTCAACCAATGCTGTATAGAAAGTTTCATTTAAGTTACTTACACGTCCAAACTTTATTTCTAATTCCGTCGGCGGCCGCAGCAGGCTGTGACCGCATGTCAAGTTGTCGACGGATATTATTTCCTACAGTTTCCTTCTTATCTCGAGTAATTCGCTGTGATATTGTTTTCTTGTGGCTTTTAATTAAAATTATAGATAGGTATATAGAAGAAAATATGAGTGGGAAGGACACAATGGGACAGCATCCGATTGAATGAATGAACTGGTTGTGGGTTCAATTCCCACTAGGAGCATTTTTAATTAGAAACTGTAGGGACAAGAGCGTCGCGTTAAGTTCCGCCACTCGACACGTTATGTCTGAAATGTAAGCGGAAAATAGTTTTCGGTGGGTCAATAAAAATAAAGTTTTATTATATATTATAGTATTAATAGAGGACCGTCGTGGCGCACAGGCGCAACGTCAGCCTGTAACGCGACGGTTACTGGGTTCGATCCCCAGTCGGAGAAGATGGATTTTTCTATTTCCATTTTCTTCGCTCTGGCAAACTAGGCAAAGCGCGGCGTTGAGTTCCGCCACTCAACACGCAATGCCTCGAAAACGGCGAAAAGCGGGGACGGAGAAAGCAGGGACTGAGCAACGGAGTGTCTTAACACTATGTTCCCACGGTCCCTGCAGTTCCCTCTGCCTACCCTGCCTTGTGCGGGATAAAACGTGAAGTATTCCATGTATAAAAAATTCACTAGCACATATTATTTCTCCAATATAACATACTCTTATACACCTAAATTTATATATGTATATCTTTTTTATAAAAAATCTAAATCTCACTTTTTATTGAAACGCTCACGAAATGATAACGTAAACAAGCGCTACCCCGACTTTATCACGAAGATAAAGCTGGATTACTTAGAGAAGGCTATTTATAAGGTATCTTATTTGTTTTCACGTCGAAACTTTTAGGCTTTCTACTAGTTTTATTTGTATGTGTGTGTTGCGTGTTCTTGAATTGTATAAAACTTCGTAGTAGTCGACACAGCTTGGAAATGAAACGGAAAATGGAAACCAAAGTGTTCTAACACAAGGATTCTACTTATTACCCCGTAACTCAGAAAAAGCATGAAGCTTTTTTTATTTCACGCTTTATCCTCCAACGTTAGGTAGATCTATTATGCAAAACAGTTTTTTTCTGTCTTTTTTTATATTATTAGATGGCAAACGAGCAGAAAGGCTACCACGTGTTAAATGGACACTCCCTTGAACACCTAGGAGGTCCTCATGCTTTTTACGTGACCTTCCGCCTACTATCTTCCATACTCTGTGCTCGAAAGTATTATCTCCCCCAACATCGCTACCACCGACTCTTGTTTCATGTATATATTTTATTATTCTTTCAATTAGAAAAAAATAAATATTTATTAAGTATGAACCTGTACTATGTAATATATATTAATATATTATCTACATAAGTAGTAAATATTGAAAATTTCAACTACAAAGCCAATAATTTAAATTATATTTCTAAATCAATGTTTTTCATTGCAGTTTTGCAGGAACATAAACAGATACTCCGTCCCTATTTTTCACTATTATTTCAAAGTGATGAGTGAGGGAACTGAATTAATAGATAATTATCCTAAATTGATTCGAATCCTCAACCTTTACTTACAGTAAGACACTGTTCAACATGATCTCAGAAACATTGTTATTACTAAACTTATTTACAATATAAGTAAAATCTCGCAATATTTCATACTTCACCAAATAGACGGTTGGCAGTAAAATATCTAGAAGTTTACGTCCTAAGAACCTTTTATTGCTGTCTCCGCATTAATCGGAACGTAAATATATCGTAAAATATTACAAAATATATTTTATACTTGTTTTTAGTGCTCTATAAAAAGTGTAAATTGAATAGCTTGTTGCGATGCGATGTTATTTTTCATAATTCATAAATATGCACATAAAATTTATTTTGATTTTGAATCTGTGAAGCAAGTAGTTGAATAAGTTAAAAATTTACGCCACTTTTCTCGTGTTAAGACAAATTCCAACCAATTTTTGAGATATTGCTCTTAACATGACACGTTGTTGTTGTTGTTGAGTAGCGAAACTCAAAGCTGCGCTTCGTCTCGTTACCATAACGAGGAAAAAATGTAACTTTTTCTCTTTTTATGGGAATTGAACCCACAGTCAGTTTCATCAGCTTCAGTTAGTCAGTTTTATCAGCTTTTTTTCTATTATTATTGTAGTCGGTACTACTTTTTATATACACCGGTATTAGGACTATATACACATCTCATAACGTCTTTTGCTTTTATAATAAATGTATCTTCTTATTACTTTAAGTGCCGCTAAAGAAAATGTGAAATTGAAATAATTATAATAATTTCTTTTTTTATATGATGTCTTCTCGCTTTATCCCGCACATGGCGGGTAGGCAGGGGGAGCTGCTGGAACTATAGCAACCTAGTGTTAAGACACTCCGTTGCTTAGTCCTTGTTTTCTCCGTCTGCTTGACCTGTTTTCCGCCTTTTTCGAGATATTTTGTGTTAAGTGGCGGAATTTAACGCCGCGCTTTGCCTAGTTGCCGGAGTGAAGGAAATAGAAATAGAACAATTCATCTTCTCCGAATGGGAATCAAACCCACAAACCGTCGCGTTTACAGGCAGACGTTACGTCTCTAGGCCACGGCGGTCCTCAATATAAAAAAAAAAACAAAGTAAAACAGTATAAAAGAACACAGTAAAAAAAATATATGATGGATTATTTTAAAATAAGCTATTAGCATGCTGTATTTGTTATGCAACAAATAAGCTATTATTTAAATAAACTTAAGGAGGCTATTTAATTAGAACCATGAGTCAGTTTCCCTGCGTCCGCCCTTCAAGGCATTGCGTATGACTTTTAAAACTAGATTTTCTATATCTACCCTGCCATGTGGGAAAAATTTTTTACTATACAGTATTAAACGGTCTCTCTAATAAAATTTTTAAGTACGAGTTTTTTTTTTGTAGCTTCACGCTTTATCCCGCACATGGCAGGGTAGGCAGAGGGAACCGCAGAAACCGTGGGAATCTAATGTTAAGACACTCCATTGCTTAGTCCCTGCTTTCTCCGTCCTCGCTAGGTACGAATATAAATAGGAATCTTTAATAATAAAGCAAAAAAGCTAATTATTTTATTTCACTTTGTATGTTAGCTTACTGTATATTGAAATGGTAAATAAAACATAAAATTCAAAGCCACTCTGATATTTAAGCAATTTTAAAATAAAAAAAGTTCAAATATTGATGTATTTTTTTTTAGAAAAATGACTAAATCTAAACGCTTTTTTAATCACAAAACCATTGCTCCAAGAGATTCATAAAAAACATTTTGCTAAGTTATTTATTTGCTAAGTAACTTATTTTCGTAATAAACCTTAAGGCGGATAAAAAACCGGTGGTTATTTGACATTCAAAAAATCGAGCTGATATTTTCATATTTTAAAGATGAATATTAGTAGAAGTTCTTATCACTTATCTATGCAACAATATTACTACCGTTATTTAAAAGGTTGTATGCAATCACCCTGCTACATAATTATGATTAAAATTAACAAAAAAAATTACAAGATTTAATCTCTACTCTCAGATACCCACATCTTTTATAATTGAATTTAAATCCGTAATATCATAAACACAATCTATATACATCGATGATGGTTGGTACAAAATTGATTTCTTTAACGCAAGTTGATTAAATTCCAATAGCAAATAAAATGCCAATTTTTCCCCCTTCACTGCGATCCCTTTTTATAAATCGGTACTTTTTAAAGGGTATCCGGAAAATATAAAAAGCGAACAATTACTGCTATAATACTATTTGTTTTTGGGGGAAAATTTATGGATTAACGAAATAAGTGTGTTTCTATATTACGTTTCTGGTTGTTTTTTCATAATTATAATTCTTCTTCTTCTTATTCGTCTTCTTCTTCTTCTTCTTCTTCTCCTAAGTTTCTTCATTATTCTTTTCTATTTTATTCTTTACTTTTTACTCACAATAGTTGTAAATTATTATTTATTTATTAATTTGAAAGCCCACATTTTAGGTCATTTTTATTTTATTAGATTTACGGCGTTAGATTCCGCCTCTCCATACGCAATATCGCTAAGTGGTTATAAGATCATGACATAACTTATATCTAGACTTTCTCTGCATTACCTTTATTATGATGGATATAAACAGTTCCCAGTGGCATCAAGTTCAATTCTCACTCGGTGAGAGGATTTTTTTCATATCTGACAACAAGACCAAGCGCGGCGTTGAGTTCTACCATCAAATATGCGATATCACGAAAGGCGCAACGAGGAAAGCGGAGTGTCTTAACACTAGATTCCTTCTGCCTAGGCTGTATTTGTATTTATTTATATAGGCATTATTTTATACTAGAACACATAAAAAAATAATATAAGAATAATATGGAATTTTGCTTAAATACCGATGGTATTAACGAAAATTGAAGATTTCCAACATATTTTAGTAGAGTAAGCACTTGAATTACTTTAGGAATTTCCTTTAATGGGTGGAATTTATACAAAATTAAGTCTTATAATATAAATAACTATATATTATTTATTAATTAATTTCAACCCACGCTCACTAGATAGCGTTCGAGATGAACGACACACTGTGTCAATAGCACTTTAAAAGTGTTGAAGTATGGCTTTTCAGCCCAAGCCTAGTGTGTCCAATAGGCTTGTATGCAAGAACCTTTTGACATAAACTGTGTTGAGTTGTGTAATCTAATGACATTACTTCTATTTATATAACTAATTTAAGGTGAACTAGGTTAGTTAAATAAATTAAATATTACAGTAAACTGAATTAAATACCAAGTATTTTTTTAATTTTAATTAGACTAGAAACGTAATATAATTGTGAACACAGCGAAAATCGAATCTACGCTCTCTTCGATATTGTCTCCAAGATGTAGTTACTAAACTATACGTTGTTGTTACGCTACGATTTTCTTCTTTGTTGTATTTTCTAAATATTGCTAACTTCCATATATGTACATACAAATTTCCTATAAAAACGAACAGAGAATCATTTGGCAAATTTTACTAAACGTAATTAATTATATATAACATTCAATTTTTATATTATGATGACTCTTCAGATAACATGTCTAAATAGGTAAACGGCAATAGACGGTGTGAAAAAGCCAAGCCGGGACCTTACTGTTTGGCTCTCCATCTCTCTGGTTACCTCACTATTCTCTCGGGTCTCTTTATCTACCCTAAAATTGTAAGTAATTAAATAACTTTTTTCTTAGCTCTTGTAACTTAATAATAATCCAAAACAAATTGTATGAAATCGATTCTAATATGTAAATGTTCTGTTGTTGAATCTAAACCCATTTAGCATTTCAATCGTGTTTTCAATTTCCAATTAAATTAAATCTGTATTGGGATGTAACATTTATCAATTTTTATTTAACCGTAAATTTTTATAAATATATAGAATTATATAAATAAAAATATATTTTGAACTCATATTTAAAAAGCTTATTTATAATATTGTAGTTATCATGGTGCAGTGGCTATGCCAGACTCCTATGTCTGACTATAAGCACGACGTCTATGGGTTCAATTTGTAGCCACCAAAATGGATTATTTTAGTTATATTATACAAATCATTTCATTTTTGTTCTGATAAGATCAAAAATGAATCAGAATTGAGTTCCAATTTTCGAAATTAGATAAAAATAGTGTATACCTGTATTATAGTCCGTCTACCCTGACAAGACCAAATCAAATGTAGAATCAGAAACCAATAGATGTCCCTTAGTATTGAAAAAAACTTAGTATTGAAAATATAATTATATGACAACTTTACGGCAAACCCAAATCAACTATAATGTAATTAAGCAGTCAACAGCGCGGTTATAATCCTATTGTAGCCTTTGAGACCGCTAAGTCTGGAACTTTGAAAGTTTGAAATTTCCTAGGAAGGACAATATGCATATTGTTAATTGAGATTTCTTATTTTAACTTTAAAAAATGTTTGGCATAAGTATATTTTATATATTTTTTCTCATATTAATAGTATATATAACAATTGTGTCCCTTAAAGAGAATTTACTAACACATAAGCATATGGTAAGCACACAAGCTAATCTGTCAGTTAAGAGGTAAGACAATCCGCCTACATATTCTAACCAATTGCAACTATATAACGTATTGAGTAGAAGAAGGCAAAGGCATTCTCATTTCCCATGAGAATAATTCATTTCATGTGGGATTCAAACCCAGAACTGTCACCATTACATTAAGAAGCTATGCTACATAATGACAGCCTTATAGTATAAGTTAGTTAAAATATTTTCGTTTTTCAAGTGCGCTGGGATGGTTAACTAGAGGGTGCGTGAAGTCAAATATTTTATTTCATTTATAAAGAGA
This sequence comes from Dione vanillae, assembly GCA_037178615.1. Taxonomy (NCBI): domain Eukaryota; kingdom Metazoa; phylum Arthropoda; class Insecta; order Lepidoptera; family Nymphalidae; genus Dione; species Dione vanillae. Next base: position 1,871,545 of record JAZFAU010000246.1, read on the forward strand.
ACTGTCACTACGCAGAAGCGCAGCATCTGTTTGTGAACGCGATGGTCTGTGGGTTCGATTCCTTATCCCTTAGGAAAAATGGATATTTCCATTTCCATTTTCTGTACTCTGTCAACTAGGCAAAGCGCGGCGTTGAGTTCCGCCACTCAACACGCAATGCCTCGACATAGGCGAAAAGCAGGGAACGAAGTGACTTAACGCTAGGTTCTCATCCTCCTGCTCCTGTGGTCTCCTCTACCTCTGCCAGCCAAAGACTGAAGCTATAAAAAATACATAGATATATATAAATATAAAAAGCTATTGAATATCTGTAAACTAAATTACTTTATCCTTTTTATTTATATCCAAAGTTATCCACATCAAAATAAATAAAAAAGCTTAAAATTTTATGTTCCGCATTATAAAGCTGTTGCAGTTAAGTGTAATCTATCAATGTGATGTAAGAAAAGCTCAATGGGAGTTGACGACATGACACGATACATGAGTAATGGTTGTGCTCGTGTGTTTTGTTCATTTGTACGAGAGAAAATGATATTACGTTTACAATATTTTACGAAAAGCAATTTTGAAAAAGATAAATAAATAAAGTATTTTGAAGTTTATGCATGGAAAAATATATTGTTTAATAAATTAGGTGGCTTTTGATAATACTTCGTAACGAACTTTTTTTAATAATAGTTGTTTAGATTATTATTTAAGATAAATTAGTAAGCGAAGTGAAATTAAAAATTAATTCACAAGCGAAGAGCGCGGGGTTAGAGAAGCTAACTGCTCGATTATAAAAAAAATATATACACGAAACTTTTTATATAACTAAAACTTTACAAACAACAGATTGAATAAAAACAAGGGAATATTGAATAAAAATATGCAAACGCAAATTAAAAGTTCCAAATTAAATTAAAAAAGTATAAATTAGCTATAAGCCAGAAACACGTAATAACAATATTTAAGAGCAGTTCCCTTCCAATACGGGCCGTTGCCTACGTGCAACAGCCTCGATTAATAGTTTTCAGATGACTTGAAGTGACTTTCGAAGACAGTGTCGAAGGTACGGTAGGAAGGCCACGTAAAAATAATGAGGACTCCCCGGAGAGCATGTACGAGGAGGTTAATGACAGTGGACGAGGCGGGAGAGGTATGCAGGGACCGCAGCGTTTGTTTCTCTCCGCGCTCCGTTTTCTCTAACTACCCCGCTAGGGATAGAGCGTGAATATGTGTGTGTAGTCTTAGATGATATGACTATGAAAGCACACACACACACACACACACACACGCTTTTATAGTCTTTATCATCTAATACTACCCTTCCCCCTTACTTAAAAAAGGCTTTAATTATATTATTGATATAATAGATTTATAATGACATAATAGACAAATTTTCATAAGTTGGTTCAGAATTTTAGTTTATTCACTGGAACTTCTACGAAAAGTAAACGAAAATCACATTTGTTTCTACACTCTATGCTCTACATACAAATTTTAAAAAAATATTTTAGTAAAAGTTTTCGAGAACAAGAAGACTGAATAAATCTGCAAATTATTATAATCTAGTTATAAATTTGTAACTTTTTAATTGAAAAACTTTTTCTCATTTTACTTTCAAATAGAATATTATTGTAGATTTTATCCTGACCTGATGCAACTTGCTACATATATAATAATATTTGGAGGAGAATCGGCTTTTTTTCTGTTTCACATTTTATCCTGCATATAGCAGGGTAGGTAGATAAAATGTAACGTCAGACATTCAGACAGGGTATATACAGCAATCGTAGCAATGTGAATGAAGACTATGAATTAGGATCTAAAACCCCTAACGATTCGATGTTGATAAAATATAATAATAAATAAATTCAATTGTTTTAGCTGCAAAGTTCAAAATTCATACATACAGCCTTACTATAATATTATTCTAATATAGGTATAAAAAATTAAGACCACTTTTTACGTAAATATCGCAGAAGGAGTTGAAAACTAATCACATTAGTAAGTTAAAACTTATATATAAGAGATTTGTAGAACGTTAATGATTTTCAACACACTGCCATATGTTCCACAGTTTATACAAATATACAATATCTATAAAGCCGGATCTTATCATAATAAAAGTATTTCATACTTCAGCAGTTTTCTTACAGCCTCAAGCGAAAACGTAAATCACATTTTTAATTTATATAACGATGGCGACCTTGTTTTACTCAAAAATACAGTCATTTTCCACTTCATTCAAATATATTCATACAATATAATGATGTATGGCACTTACAGTATCTAAAGCAAATAAAAAATGGAACTGACTCTTGTATAATGAATTCACAACAGATGAATGGAACGAAATAATTGGGGCCAATGAAATGGTGTCAATACAACGTGTCAAGTATTATTTCAAAATATCGAAAAATATATATATTTAGATTTCATTATAAACGTAGACTATAAAACATAAAAACCCGTTTTGTCATAATAATATATTTCGGGAAATCCTTTCTTCGTGTATCCTCCTACGCTCCGTAAGAAGCCCACATGCTAAATTTAGAGTTTGTAACATTTTCTTTGTCATTTTGTCGTAATTTTCACTGTGCATTTTATAGTAGTATTATTAAAGAACGTCAGTTTATATCTCTTAATAAGAATAAGCGAACAGTTACTATATTTATATATAATAAATACAAAGTAGATATAAAATAAAAATGTATGCTATCCTGCATCTCTCTAATATGGCTATCGGTTTTTGGATATTAAAATTGTATTTTCATCGAATTCAGATATGTGTGCAAATTGAGCAACAAGTGGGTAAAAGTGTTGCGATACTTTATATTTTTTTTACAACTGCCTATAAATATTGGTGAAAAATGTTAAAAATTACCAAAACTTTGGTTAAAATCGTTTTAAATGTATTTGGAAGTAATAAAAAGAAATCCTCATAATAGCACTACATTTTTGTTTCTTTTCAAATTACAAATTCTTAACCAAAAATTCTAAGAAAATTTTTAGGAAGTTAAATTATAAAAATGCTTATAAGGGTGTTGTCAGAATAACTCAAGACGATATATTTTTCTATATAACACAATTAATTAATTAACTTTCATACTAAATTATTGCCAATAATTTAGTATTATAGTATAGTAATTTTTTTTTAGTGTAAGTAGCACACAAGTTATGGCAATTTTTTTTAGCTTCACGCTTTATCCCGCACATGGCAGGGTAGGCAGAGGGAACTGCAAGGGGCCGTGGGAACCTAGTGTTAAGACACTCCGTTGCTTAGTCCCTGCTTTTTCTGTTCCCGCTTTCCGCCTTTTTCGAAGCATTGCGTGTTGAGTGGCGGAACTCAACGCTGCGCTTTGCCTAGTGAAGAAAATGGAAATAGAAAAATCCATCTTCTCCGACTTAGGATCGAACCCAGAAACCGTCGCGTTACAGGCACGCGTTGCGCCTCTGCGCCACGACGGTCCTTCGGGAGTTCTTACTTCTTTTCAAATATTACAGTTGCATGCTTACGGTAAGTATATTTATGGGATTTGATTACGGGCAAAAAAGAAACAAAATCATCTCAGAGGTTTAATTTTTGCTCTGTTGTGGTCGATATTATTTTCATAATATAATATTATATAATAAGTCATATTCTTTATAGCTATAGAACTGGTAAAGGTAAAGCATCAGCTTTTGCCAGGTCTAACCAGTATAAGCACAAAACTTTTTCCTCGCTCCAGCTCGCTTTAAATATTTTTTTTAGCTTCACACTTTATTCCGTATATTGCAGAGTAGGCAGAGGGAACATAAGAACTTAGTGTTAAGACACTCCACTGCTTAGTCACTGCTTTCTCTGTCTCCTTAAATTAAATTGATTATATACAATCCCTTTAACTGCATCTCTTTAACTGCATCAGATCGTCGGCCTTTCAGTCATTGGCTTTTAGGTCTACTAGCATCTAATTTGCTAACAACTACGACTTCATTATAGCTATTTGGTTTTGTTCTAGATGTATGGCATATTTTTTTTTAAATTGGGTATTAATTATTTTATGTATATGACTAAAATATTTAGTTAATCAAGTCTATTTAAAAAGTTGTTAGGTGTAATGTAACCTTTTCATTAAAATAAATAAAAACGTCAATGTTTGAACACTTTTCATTAGTTTGTCTTTACATATAGACTGAGTTGATTTATCTGTGATTTCATGTAATCATTATACAAACAACTGACAATGATTTTTTTAAATTATGCTGCCTGGGATTAAAAAGAGCCTTCTGGTGGGGATTGAGATTTCAATTATTTTTGTTTAGTGCCCTATTTTTACCATTTACTATGTCTTTAATATGGATAATCCACACAAATGTACTATTAAATGTAATAAAAATATACACGATTAATCCGTTAAAAGAATTCTTTTAAAACGGCTAATGACTTACAACTTTCATGTTCAAAAGGATTTATGGCACATGGTATAAGTAAAATGCAAAATGCTATATTTTCAGGCACATTTAGGACAGAGAATAATAATATTACTTTACAATTCTTCGAACCAAAGAAAAATTCTTTTTTTATCTTATAAGTCCAAATCTAAGTTAGTCATAACTATATAGTTACGTACACATCTTCACGCTCTATCCCTAGCGGGGTAGTCAGAGAGAACGGAGCGCCAAACGCTGCCGTCTCTGCATACCTCTTTCGCCTTGTCCACTGTCATTAACATCTTCATACATACTCTCTGGGGAGTCCTCATGCTTTTTACGTAACCTTCCTCCAGTATATTCGATATTGTGTTTTCGTAAATCAACCTAGGTCTCCTCTTAATATATTATATTATAATAAAGCTGAAATTCAATTTTCAAATTCCATATTGTGCATGAATGCATGTTTGGCTTATATTTACTTCTTTGTTTTTATAAAGCAAGGGTTCCAACAAATGCGACATAAAGTTAGAACTTTAGACGGGAAGTGGAACGCGGAGTATACATACTACATATCTCTACCAGTCGCCGTGTGAGGGGTACTTAATAAAAGACTTATATATCACCAGTACATACAATTATTATATTTCTTTGCATAAATAATATTTTTAGTTTTTTTTCTAATTCATATTTTTGTGTAAATATTAGTGGAGGTAGAGAAGAACTCCAAATTTGTTCTCAATTTTCGAATTATTAAGAATTATTAGCGAAAATTTGAAATGAATATATGTATATCCAAATGGAACCTGAACCCACTACCACGACCAATTAATAAAAAACAACAAAAAAACCATCATATCCAATTGTCAGCCCTATTTCTAAACACGTCTAACAATTTACCGTCACTATCTCTCTCAACGCTCAAATAAACGCTATAAACAAAACGTCCAATTTGCGGTAACAGCCAGGACGGTCTGAACAGGCCTCAACAGATTTAATTAAGATTAGGGCACCGATGTTATTTCACTTGTAGCTGTTATTTAAATAGAATCGCATCATAAAAAATTGCAAGGCAGAAGAAATTCTTATATATGTTATTTATTTTGACGTAAGCCAAAGTTTAGTGTAAGTTGTCATGTAATTGTTGGTACTTAAAATAAAATACAATTAAAATGTATAATTATTTTAATAAGCGAAGGATCACTTTAATAAAACTAGGTTCCCGCGGTTCCTACGGTTTCCCTGCTATATAAAGGGATAAAAATATATAATAATACTTTATGATTGCAAATATTTAGATTTAACGTGCATTAACTGGAATCTATAAATATATAATAATAATAACACTATGTTGCACATAAAATAAAAAGAAGACGTAGGTACAGAAGTAGGAGGTGCTGGGAGTAAAGGGAGCTTGACCCCAAGAACTTAAATCTTTCTTTGAGGTACAATGGAGTGACAGGATGGTATAGGATAGTGTAAAGGAGAGAAAGAGAATGTAGATTCCACCGGTCTTTAACAGTTAGCCAATTTAGTTGGGTACGGTATTGTGTTACCAAAGATGGTCTTCAGACCAAAGATGAACCTTATTATGAGATTTAGCATCCGTTCAAGCTTATTTAGCAGTTCTTGAGGTAAGTCTAAGTAGCACGAGTCAGGGTAATCGAGTATAGGAAGAATTGTTTGAGCAAGAGATATTTTAGTTTTTAACGGCAAAAAGTTTTGCCATCTTCTAAGACTTGCTATAGCGCAAAAGATCTTACGGCTAAGTTTAGAAATTTGAGGCAACCAGGAGAATGTACTGTCCAAAGTAATTCCCAAATTCACCACACTAGCACTTTGCTCTAAACAAATATTGTCAAATAAGATTGCAGGAAGAGGAGAAGGAATTTTGAATAATTGTTTAGAGGTTCCAAATACACAAACTTTAGATTTACTTGGATTTATAGACAACCCAAACGACCTACACCAGTTGCTAATGATTTACAGATCATTTGAATTGATAATGTCAATCGCTCTGGGTATGTCGTTTATCGAGGCAGCCTGATAAATCTGCAAATCATCAGCATAAAGATGATATGATGATGTTAAGTGCTGAGTAAGAGTGTTAATAGAAATGGAAAACAGCAAAGGCCTGCTATGATATCACATCGAGAGGTTTTCTTACCGTCAAATGTAATGCAATGAATTGAATGTAGAAATTGTAATGCAATGCATGTAAGGTATGAAGAAAACCATTCAGTTGGTTTTGGTAAAATATTAATAGATCTTAAAATGGCTAAAAGAATATCGAAATCTACTGTATTGAACGGGTTAGAAAAATCTAACAAGGCAAGAACAGTAACTTGCTGATTGTCAATACTATATCTAATATCATCGCAGACTTTGTTGAGTGCAGTTACTGTGCTATGTCCTGGGCGGAATCCGGACTGGAAAGGGGAGATGATATTATTACAGTGTAGGAAGCGGTACAATTGCTCGTGTACTATACGCTCTAGGACTTTAGAAAGGAAAGGAAGTATGGAAATAGGCCTGTAGTTTGAAAAGGAAGGCAGGATCATACGTCGACTTATATTATCATAATCGATAGCATCAGATTTGATGGCTAACACATGTCTCCGTATTTCTGCTGCTGTGACTGATATAAAAAAGAAATACTCGTTGGTTTTTTTAAATAAAGACTAGTGGCACTGTGTCTGACTATAAACGCGACGGTTATGTGACGATGCATTCGATTCCGATTTAGAGAGAAGGAATAATTTTCCTTTGCCTCCTTATGATATCAAAATAAAGTTGTAAGAGCGAGTTCAGTTGTGTTCAGCCATTCAATACCTACACTTTCCCTGCTTTATACGAGATCTAAGCTGAAGAAAGGCCTCTGTAAAGGGCGATGAATTTCATATTTTAAATTCATACCGAAATAGAAGACATTCTCTATATCTAAGTGGAGGTGATACAACGTAAAAAAAATCAAAGATATTTGTTGTAACTAAAATTTTAATTTCTGATACATTCCATTCCAGTTGTAATACGACAAAATTGCCTTAAAAATATAAATTTAAAACACATTTTGCTATGAATTGCATGAAAAATGTCCTAGATATCTTGAAGTTAAGTATTATAAAACGTCCAATAAAGTCACAAGCAGTTAAGTCAATATACATAGTCCGCAATTTATCTCAAGTAGGCAGAATGTTCGTACATAAGACTAAAAAAAGGATTAGAGAATTTTAATTCGATTTTTGTATACAAACTGATTCACATTTAGACGAAATATATTTTCGCCATGTATTTGTACAGCGTAAAATTATCGTTTTGAAAAAAACCTTTGTAAATCTTGAAAATTAGATTAATGTATTCTGTTTTTTAAAATATTTTATATATATATATATATATATATATATATATATATATATATATATATATATATATATATATATATATATATATATATATATATATATATATATATATATATATATATATATATATATACATATATATATATATATATATATATATATATATATATATATATATATATATATATATATATATATATATATATATATATATATATATATATATATATATATATATATATATATATATATATATATATATATATATATATATATATATATATTTATTTAGACCTAACTAATAAAGAAAAACATAAGAAAAAATAAATTATTACATTTATTTTTTTACATTTATCATCATATTTTATACTGAAAATACAAAATAACACTTCTAAATCCAATACCAATATTATCAATATATTATCGAGAACTAACTAATCCGCTAAATATTATTTACGACTACTTTGTATATTGTATTGCTTATAATTGAATAATGCGAAAACCGCTGAATGAATTCCGATTAAATTGAATAATGAATAGTTACTTAGAATAACCTTTTTACTTAAAATAACCTTTAACGACCGTCGTGGTGCAGAGGCGTAAGCGTCTGCCTGTAAACGCGACGGCTTGTGGGTTCGATTCCCACTCGGAGAAGATGGATTTTTCTATTTCCATTTTCTTCGCTTTGGAAACTAGGCAAAGCGCGGCGTTGAGTTCCGCCACCCAACACTCAATGCCTATAAAAAGCCGCCTTTTTAAAAAAAGCGGGATCGGAGAAAGCAGGGACTAAGCAACGGAGTGTCTTAACACTAGGTTCACATGGTTCCTACAGTTCCCTCAGCCAAAATAAAACAAAATAACCGTTTCATTTTCACGAACTTTAAACAATCATATGCGTGAAAGTGCGTAAAGATATTTTTTCTTAACTTCGGCGAAGAAGAGAACGAAGGAGAAGTACTTTAAATTTTTAAACGAAAATGTGAGTTATAAAAAAAATTGTGATAATTATTTAAATAATTCAATATATGATTTTTCTAATCGAAAGAGATCAAGTTATGTATATTTTAATGTAATCCTAGATTGTTATCCTATTATAGTAAAATATAAATATTTATTATTTAAAATTCTAATTGTTTTATTATTATTTTTTTGACCGATTAACACTTTACTGCCAGTTTACTTAAGTTAATGCCTAGTTTCAGGCCTTAGAAGAACCGGCGCGAGAAAGTTAACGAGACATTTTTTTATTTCATTTAAAAATATACTACAGTGACAGTAATTTCACGAAGTTATATAACTACCTAACCAACTCTATATAAAGGCCTACAATGTATCTTTTTAACAGAAAAATAACAAATAGTTTTTTCATAATCTCTTATGACGTCATATTCATGGATGGCAAGACGTTTTCTCGAGAAAAAATCAAACACTTGACCTCTAAATATTCATCGATGACAGGTGATATAGATCTACATATATGATCTAATCCGTAGGTACAGTAGATCGTATTGTGTCTCAGTTATTTATATATATATATATATATATATATATATATATATATATATATATATATATATATATATATATATATATATATATATATATATATATATATATATATATATATATATATATATATATATATATATATATATATATATATATATATATCGCATGCATGTTGTGAATAGATCAACTTAACTACGCTTAACATGTTCAAAGAAGCTCATGATGAAGTAATTTAGTTTACTTAGCTTAGGGCAAAGAGACACCAACGACACATTTCAGCTGGCCTTGCTGCATCTCCAGTCCAATTTAAATATACGACATGTTGGCTGGTAAATCTCTACGCAGCACTTTAACTATATCAACAAAATAAAGTAGTCTAAAATTATATAATATAGAAAATACAAATGATCATATCAAAGTATGAAAAAAGTAATAATGAAAAGCTAAGTCAAATTCTTTTCTTCGAAACTGTTTTGTATATAAAAAATAACTGTCACACAGTACTCTCTACTTTACCTACGGATTATATACTAGATGTATATCACCTACATGTCACATGTCACATGTCACATGTACATTATTTCTTATGAAAAAACTATATGTTATGTTTCTGTTAAAAAGATAAATAGTAGGCCTTTATCTATATACAGTTGGTGATGTATTCTCGTTACTTAACATTTTTACGTTCATTTTAAGAATAGGTATATAACTTCGTGAAATTACTGTCACTGTAGTACATTTTAAAAAGAAATAAAAAAAATGTCTCGTTAATTTTCTTGCGCCGGTTCTTCTGAGGCCTGAAGTTAGGCATTAACTTAAGTAAACTGACAGTAAAGTGTTCATCGGTCAAAACGTTAATAATAAAATAATTTGAATTTTAAATAATAATATTTATATTTTACTATAATAGCATAAACTATCTAGGATTACATTAAAATACACATAACTTTGATCTCTTTCGATTGTAAATATCATATACTGAATTATTAAAATAATTATTATAATTTTTTTCATAAGTCACATTTTCGTTTGAAAAATTTTAAGTACTTCTCCTTCGGTTTCTTTTTCGTCGTACTTAAGAAAAAATATCAGGAACCATGTGAACCTAGTGTTAAGACACTCCGTTGCTTAGTCCCTGCTTTCTCCGTCCCTGCTTTTTTTAAAAAGGCTGCTTTTTCTATGCATTGCGTATTAAGTGGCGCAACTCAACGCCGCTCTTTGACTAGTTTCCAGAGCGAAGAAAATGGAAATAGAAAAATCCATCTTCTCCGCGTGGGAATCGAACCTACAAACCATTGCGCTTACAGGCAGACACTTACACCTCTGCGCCACGACGGTCCTCAAAGGTTATTCTAAGTAAAAAGGTTATTCTAAGTAACTATTCATTATCCAATTTAATCGCAATTCATTCAGCGGTTTCCGCATGATTAAATTAAAAGCAATACAATATTCAAACTAGTCGTAAATAATATTTGTCAGATTAGTTAGTTCTCAAAATAGCATGATAAATAAAAACTTTAAATAACTTTGCTGACATACCATCACATTTTTAATATATATCTTTACCTTTTGATTTTCTTTATTAGTTAAGTCTAAATAAATTATTTATATTGCAATTTCTAAATTATGTAAAATATAAAAGAAATAAGCAAGAAGAAATATCTAGTGTAAAGACACTTTCTGTCACCAAACAAAATTTTCTTTCTTGCCTTCTAAGGTTATTTTATAATAAAGCCAAATAATAAGAATTTAAATATACAATTTAATAGAATTTATATTAAATAAAAAAACATAATGTTTTTAATGCTACGCCGTCGCACCGCTGCGATACAGCATTGGCTTTGCTAATAACTATTAAAGCTTGTTCGTTACTACATTGTTGAAATATATTATTTAAAAATATATAAAAATTTGAACGCAGCAGAATTCGAACTTATAACCGAGCTACTTCTACGAATATTCTACACATTAGACAAGATTCAAATTTCATATTTTAATTGAAAACTCACTTCCCCCACAATCCTTGTAAAGGTTGAAAAAACTTCGATATTACTTGCCATACCTAAATTTAGGTATTCCTTCATGAAGCTAGATTTGTTAAAAGTCGAATTGTAATTGAAATAATTGAAACGTTTGACACTCACGTACTATGTCACGTCAGGTTTAATCGAACATGGTTCTACAATATACAGCATTCACGATTTACAGAACTAGAATTAGAACCTGTTAGTTATTGAATTGTTAATGTATTTTGACGGTGTAACGTTTTGATTTATTACTTAAATTTGATTCTCTTGGGAGCGTGATTGAGTTCCATCATTGAACACACAAATTCCTGAATTCTGATAACAAATAAATAACACAGAGTTCTCTCTGCTTATTTCAAAATACGGCGTAACGCTAAAGGAGAATACAAATTAAAAAGATATTAAAAGTTAATTTATATATATGTAAATATATTATAGCAGTTTCTTGCGATTTATATTAATTCTATATGTCAATAGTCATGTCATTTTCATCAATATTTGATGAAAAGAAAACTAAATAAATTAAAGTTATACAAGGTGTCTAACAAGAGTCAAGTTTTAAGCGACATAATATAATGATATACCATTTATTTTGTAATATAAGCATATGTTCTTACGTAAGGCGTAATATGTTTGAATAAAGAGAAAACATTTGAATTAAGTGAAATTTATAACTACTACGTAATCAATTACGAATTATAAAAATAATTCACTACCATGAGTGAAAATTGAACCCTCTTCCGTTTAAAGTGAATCACTTAGCCCATAACGACATTTCTAACTCGCTTTTATATAAGAACGCATTAACACTTATTTTCACCGCTCGAGCTTAGTATGGGTCATCTAATACAATCTAATTAAATAGTGACTCTAATTTTAAAAATATTAGAATTTGGTACCGACTTAAAAATCTCAAATATAGCCGATATTCGAACTTGAACAGTTCAATTGGTAATTAATTAAACAAATTCTACACGTTAGCGACTGGATTTGCTTAAAAAACATCTCAGTCAGTCAGTTTCAAAAATACTATCTTTTAATAAAAATAGATTACCAACTCCTAAATACAACAAATATTAAATACAACACTTGTATTAAATACAACAAATTATTTTTTTCAATATCCAGACAGTAATTTTCAGACGTTTCTAATTTTATTAGACATCTTTTGATTTAGATGTGAGAATAAATTGATACTCTATTGGTACAAATTATTGTGTCAGCTTGAGTAGGTGTACATATTATATGACTAGTGAAATATGAATTAAGCTAATATTATGACAGTAATTTTTTTTTAGCTTCACGCTTTTATCCCGCACATGGCAGGATAGGCATAGGGAACTGCAGAAACAATAGGAACCTAGTGTAAAGACATTCCGTTTCTGAGTCCCTGCTTTCTCCGTCCCCTTATCGCTTTTGTAGAGCGCCGCGCTTTGCCTAGTTGCCAGAGCGAAGACAATGGAAATAGAAAAATTCATCTTCCCCGACTGGGAATCGAACCCAGAAACCGTCGCGTTACAGTCACACGTTGCGCCTCTCCGCCACGACAGTCCTCATAATAAAATATAAGCAACTAACTCCATTTATAATTGGAATTCTTATTAAAATAAACATTGAATCACAGTATTCCTATGAGATTGACACGTGTTGTCTTGTTGACAGCAATACTCTCCAATGTATCGGCATCTAGCCGGCTTATTGCATACTTCGGAGACAATCAAACGTTCACATGTTACTTGAAGCGTGTTATTTATTTGAAACTGGGATTCACATTATATATATATATATATATATATATATATATATATATTATATATATATATATCTATATAATATATATATATATATATATATATATATATATATATATACTATATATATATATATATATATATATATATATATATATATATATATATATATATATATATATATATACTATATATATATATATATATATATATATATATATATATATATATATATATATATATATATATTGATTAAAAATGTATATACCCATTGAAACGTCCCCAAAAGCTCTTTAATCATAAACATAAACCTAGCATTATCGATGTACATAGCGATTAAAATGTTTACAATGTAAATGTGCCATGATGGATTACACGTCACACTTGATATATGGGTATTGAGTTTAGCTAATATACAAGTATCTTATATTTCATTACTTATTTATATTTAATCCTGTGTTTGCTGCTTTTTATTTGGCATTCAATTATGCAAATAGTTTAGACAAGCAAGTTAATATTTTTTATACCTTGGTTTTTGTTGAGAAAAGTGAGCAATCGTTTTTGTTCCAATTTGATTTATCTTTACGAGAGCGAAAAATTATCTTATCGGAGCTCTACTGCATATATTAAAATATTTTTATACTAGAAACTATACTGGATAGGAATTCAATTTGACACTACGCTTAATAACACAGCCTAAATACATATAATTTAAGTAATATATATGAAATACTGTACATTATATGGTTTTATACATATATGTTTCATTATATGTACTTGTTTATTTATCTAAAATGCCTATATCGTTAGAAAAAATAAAAACTTAGCTTTCATATTTAAAAATCCTGTTTTTTGTAACCTTTTTCAGTAAGTTTTACCCTTGAATATAATATTATCACATTAACTAGAAAAAATATTTCTATATAATTATTTCAAAAATATTATTAAGATTCGTTACTTTATGAAGTTGATATTATTACTTAAGATAATATTTAATTATTTTGAGTTTCTACTTTATATACTTTTATTCATACTAAAAGTAATATATATTAGAAGATTTACTATATAATGAGAAGCATGTAGAAAGTATTACAAAATTAATAAGGACTTATTTGAAATGTAATAAAAAAGATTTATGATGTAAGGGTAACAACAGAGGGATCCCTCGTCTGACCTTCTTAGTCCACAATAAACTCATATTACAGTAATGTCACGTCAACAGTCAAGCATAAGACTATAACTGTCTGATATAGGAAAATGAAGATCTGTACACGATTGTGATTTTTATAAAGATCTTTTTATTTAAAGGTGAATGAAATCTTCATGTGCCTATGAAGTAATCGTAAAAGTATGCAACATGGTCTGATTGTAAACTCGATGGCAGTAAATTCAAATCCAAGACGGAGGTAATAAAATATTTTCGTGTCGCTTCTTTGTCATGAAGGACAAAGCAAGCCAATCAACGTATCGAAAGTGGAGTCAAATCTTCCAACAGAGAAATTTGACGTAATTTAGTGTCACCTGAGTAGGAAAATAAAAAAAATGAGATCATCACAACTTTATCCCTGTGATCACAATAAGTTACTGCACTGCTTCGCCACAATCACCAAATTTTGGTTATTATTTTTATCAGCTTCACCTTTTATCCTATTTACAACTGCCTACCCTAGGAGGTAGAACCGCGGGAACCTTGCCTTGCCTTGCCTACCAGAGCGAATAAATTGAACTCACAAATTGTCGCGTTTACCGGTAAACGCTGCGCCCCTGCACCACGACTATCTTCATTTATTTATTTATTTATTTTCCACTTAGAATCAATAAGATGATCACTTGTGTACGTCAGATTAATAAGTTAGTTAATATGTTCAGAAATATTAATAGCACACATATTGTGCTACAAAATACTGCTCCTGTATATACATCATATACAATTTACTTCAACACTATGTTCGTCCCTTTGTCTCTAGACACAATAACGCCTATCTGCTAGATTTATAGTTATTTAGGACTTCAAGCCATTAAATGCTGATAATGTTCTAGGAGTTAAATTATGATAAATGACTTAATGGTATCATTTGAACGTGATGAAAACTATGTTGAAGGAGGATATCTGTATGTGTCTAAATATTTATTGTGAACAAGCAAAGTACATATATATCTTAACTGATTATATACATACATCATAGTGTTGCAAACAATCAACTATTCATATCAATAATTAATAGAAATTACTGCTTTAGTAAAGCTATAAGTAATGTATTTTTTCGTTTACTCCATACCCCTGACATTGTAAATTAAACAGTTAAATAAACTTAACAGTTAAATAAAAGACTGGTAAGTAGAAATAGCTTTAAAACTCTTGTCTGCCATTTTCTATCAATAATGAAAAATGGACTTGAACCCTTGATCATGTAGCGTTAAATATTACATTAACTCCAAATAATACTATCATCGTTATATCAACCGGGAGGCGTCCACTCGGAATTCTAAGCCACCATCGTCCATCGGACCTTGGCGACTTTCACGAGGTCGTCGGTCCTCCTCATAGAGGGCCTGCCTACACTACGTTTTCCGGTTCATAATCGCCACTCCAGGACCTTCTTACCTCAAAAGCCATAAATTCTGTGAACTATGTGCCCTGTCCACTTGCCAGTTAAATTTCACAACTCTAAGAGTTTCGTCAGTTACTTTGCGGATCACCTCAATTCTGATTGGACCTCGCAGGGTAGCTCCCAGCTAGCTCAACACGCAATGGCTCAAAACGGGCGGAAACCGGAGGACAGAGTGTCTTAACACTAGGTTCCCACGGTTCCTGCGGTTTCCTCACCCTACCCTGCTACGTATGGGATGAAGCGTGAAAACAAAAAATATATAAAATAGTCTATATAAGTAAATTAGAACAAAATATATCTCAATATCGCATGCATTTAGTACTAACAACCTTAACAAAGGTAAATGGAGTTCTGTCAATTCCACTTACAAAACGCTTCGCAGCGTCTCGAATTCGCGCTAAAACGCGTCTGAAGCGTCGGAATCGTTCGCACGCGACATATGTAAGCGTGATGTCATTATACTTGAATGTGTTGTTTTTAAAACACCTACTACTCGTTCCATGTGCAATTCTTTATATATGCTTCTATAATAATATTACTGTGCTGAAAATTATGTTTCTTGGAACGCTCATGTCGTGAAAACTAAAGGTTTTTATAGATCTTTTTATGTTATCTTTACTTCGAGGATGTTTACATAATATCACGTTAATTATTCGATTATATTCATTGTTACAAGAGTTACTTCTTGTACTTAAAATTTGCCATACTACATAGTTCTTTTATATTTATCCATAACAACAAAGCCACCATAAAAATGTAAAGATTTAAATAAAAGACAAAGTATATATAATTGTATATTAAAAGTAATATAATGTATTTAGATTTTCTTTATCATTAAATCCATTTAACAAAAAATACTTGTGAAAAAAATATGATAAATGGATAAAAACACCTCTAAAATTTTTCATTATAAAAAGGCTTCGTAGGATTGGATTAATTTCAATTTCCGCATACCTCTCAAGGATCGCTGACAAATATTAATAAAATATTTTTATTAATAATAAATAAAAGTAAAATGAAACATGAGACTAAAAAATAATATATTTCAATACAAAAAAGTAATAGATTACCTAAAAAGCGCCCCATGCTTATTTACATCACAATACGTCCCTGTTTATTAGCTTAATGAGTTTTCCTCTCAGTCTAAATAAACTCCTATATTGTTTTTATATAATAGTAATCATGTCTTAATTTTCATTTCTAAATACGTAGAAACGACTTACGTAAAGAAAATTAGCAGTTAGCAGAAACGATTGATACAACACATTTCGCAACCCAATTGAATTGGATTAAATTGAATTGAATTGTATCGAACTGTATTGTATTGTATTGGAACAGAAGTAGGATACAATATATATATAACTAACAACGGACAATATACGCGGCTTAGCTTACCCGAGCGAGCTGCACCGCGACGACCGCAATGAATTTATTGCCTACCTGCGATTTAACTTTAATTATACGATTTTGGTGCAATTCCGAAACTTAACGGTGTTTATTTTGTAATTCGTGTAAATTTTGTTTTGGTAAAAACGGTGTTCAGTTCCGTCAATAACCATGCATTATTTGGGATCCAGTATATAGGACAAAAAGAAAACACAAATAACGTGAAAAATAATGCTCATAAAAAAATGTATTGTGTGTCGACATTATGTGTTCAAATTACTGGTATAATACTGACTTCAATTGTTAAATAAAGTCTCAGATAGGAAATATTTTTTTTTTTTTTTTTTTTTTTTTTTTTTTTTTTAGCTTCACGCTTTATCCCGCGCAAGGCAGGGTAGGCAGAGGGAACTGCAGGGACCGTGGGAACCTAGTGTTAAGACACTCCGTTGCTCAGTCCCTGCTTTCTCCGTCCCCGCTTTCCGCCGTTTTCGAGGCATTGCGTGTTGAGTGGCGGAACTCAACGCCGCGCTTTGCCTAGTTTGCCAGAGCGAAGAAAATGGAAATAGAAAAATCCATCTTCCCCGACTGGGGATCGAACCCAGTAACCGTCACGTTACAGGCAGACGTTGCGCCTCTGCGCCACGACGGTCCTCATATTTTATTTATCTGGCAGATAAACAATTTGAGTTGAGAATCTTAGATACAAATATCTAGCAGATACCTGTTTACTTAGTAAATAGCGTTAACTACCAGTTTGCTATACGAAACTTTATCCATATCATTAGTAGTTTATATCTACGTAGCTAAACTAGGAATACAATTTTACAATTTGTAGTTAAGTAATTTAAGACCACAAATAGCATCACGGAGTCGATAGTTGAAATTTTAGTTAATTACGGACAAATTTCGACCATATTGGTTTACACCTGCCAATTAAGTTAAATTCTTTTAGCCTAATATTTAGTGATTTGTTTAAATATACATTTAGTTTTATCACCTATAATTTGTCAAAGAAACAGTGATTCTATTTTTAATATTAGACAAAGACAGTAATGATAATGGTAACGACGACGATGTAAATGATGATGATGTTGAGGATAATATGATGTCAATAATGATGATGATGATAGTCATGATGATGATTACAGTTATGGTGATAGTCGTGATGATGATGTGATGATAGTAATAATGATAGTAGAACTTCATCACATTCGTTTCAGCAATAAAGCGTAATAAGTTGCGGGTTCTCAATACAGTTGTGTTATTTTAAATCAAACATCTACACAATATCGTTGTCATATAGTGACAGTGATTACTTCTAAACTACAAATAACGGAGTGTTATGTCACTAGGTATTTTCTCCATTCCTTATTTATCGATTTCTATTAAAGGCAACAGATTGAAACAGTACAAAAATATGACACGAGCGTCAATAAACCAATTTGTGTTTGATTCTGTAAGATGTTTTTGAGAGTTTTACTACATATATTATAATAAAAATTATCCGTAAGTAATATAGCACACGCCACGACGAGATCGTCGTTGCATATATATACAGTGTATGAAAAAAACACAGTGTATGAAAATAAAAATGACAATTGTAAGTTTGTATATCACTCGAGGAGGAAAAATTTACATTTTTGTGTTAATTGGTGGTGCTTTACGTTGTTACTTGAAAATGTAAGTGGTCCATCACTCCAGTGGAAATCGAACCTATAACCATTGCGATTACATTGAAAGGATATCTCACAGCGCTAAGATCTGCTTGTTAAATTATATCATATTGTGCAATGTTTATTTTATTTTCATATATATATATATATATATATATATATATATATATATATATATATATATATATATATATATATATATATATATATATATATATATATATATATATATATATATATATATATATATATATATATATATATATATATATATATATATATATATATACTCGTTGCTTATGTTGATGCCTGACCTGACTAAATGTTAGAGTTGCGGGTTCAAGTCCCACAAAGGGGCACGAAATGTTTGGATTGTTACGCTCTGATTCGAAATTAATACGTGGCATTGAGTTCCGCCACCCTACATGCAAATTTTCAAATTTAGACTATTAGAAGAAATAACATATATGTAAACTTAAATATATTATCTCACGTTATTTTAAAAAAAGTATAAAAAAATCCATATCAAATTTCAGATAGAATACTCTTGTTATTGGCAAAGTAAGCGATATCTAAAAGTACGGCCAAATCCAAGAAATCTAAAGAGTGTCAACGTCCACACAATACTGACTGATGGTGTAATCCTATACTGCTACTCACATAATGTGGACATAGCGGTGGATAAAAATAGTCTGAATATTGAATATACTAGGTCTTTGTGAATGGATATAGGTCAGATTTACTTTTTCTATATACATTTTGAAACTTAAAATTTGCCGTTAACAAAAAGTATATATTATTAAAAGATGTTGTAGTACTGTTTTTTTTAGGATTCTGTGCCTTAGAATTTAAAAAATACCTCTTTTCACACGAAATTAGTATAAACAATGGCAACTTAAGTATATCAACGTTTGTGAATTTACTTATAGTTATAAAACATTACGGAACCCTCATTTAACAAGTTTAATTCGCACTTAGCCATTTTTGTTATTTATCTAGCGGTTGATGTTTAAGATGTGAATATGCAACTTAGCAGAACGAATAGAGTAAGTGCTTTGTGGGAATCGAACCCACAAAACGCTGCATTTACAGGCAGATGCTGTGCTGCTGCGCCACGACGGTCCCCAAGACATTTGACGTAAAAACAGTATCTACGAGGTGTGTTCAAAAAGTATCGCGAATTTTGTGTTTTTTCAAAAATTATTTATTTATTCATGAATATCTATTTTGTCCCCTTCAAAGTAATCCCCATGAGATATTATACACTTGTGCCAACGGTTTTTCCAATCTTCGAAGCACTTCAAAAAATCATTTTTTTTATCTTGTTCAGCTCCTCCTTCGATGCCGTCTTTATCTCGTCAAGTGTAGCATAACGTAAGATTCGAGTTTTTATTCAGTTTCACGTTGCTTCAAGCTCAATAATTACGTACATCATAGTAATACTAGTGGGTCACCACAAACATGTGCTCGTTTTATTAGTTTCACTCTTTTTTATAGTTAAAAAAACCTATTTTCAAAAGACAGAAGTCTTGAAACTGACAAAGAGCGAAAATGATTTTCAAGCAACTTTACTAATCTGTAGAATTTTGTTTTAAATAAATAAATAAAATTATCTGAGTTCAAACATTATCACATATATCATAATCGAGTCTATTATATTTTTAGCTATATAACATTTTCGACAGACGCTTTCATATAAAGTGGATTTCGATCCATTCTTACAATACTTACTTAGTCCTTAATCAAATATGTAATGGAGGACTCTTATAAAATTCCAGAAAAAGGCTCTTACAAATTATCATATAATTCACAATCACAGATGATCTATACTTATATATTGAATTTGAAGATTTCCTTTGATTAAAAGTATTTATCCAAGAAATAGCTTATTTCGATTTAAGAAAAATCATGGTTTATTAACGTTTTTTTTATATAAATTTTTATATATAAACAATAAAACATATTTTTCGTATAAACTCATTTTGATCATAACTTTTTTATTTTACTCCTAAGAAGCACTTAATATCGAGTTAATCAATTGTATATTTTTACACTTAATCCCGCACATAGTTGCTAAAGGAACCATGAGAAACTAGTGTTTATTCGCAGCAGTCAAGTAGAAGAAGGGAACGGCCATGCTTTCCGCCTTCTTTCGAAGCACTGCGTGTTAAACAGGAGGTTTAACATCGCACTTGCCTATTTACCAGAGCGGAGAAAATGGAAATAAAATAATAAGTAGAAAAGTAGGAATCGAACCCACAGCCCGTTGCGTTTGCAGGCATGTTTGTTGTTTGTTTCACTGACAATTATCCAAGTATATACATCCAATTATATTTACCAAGCTACTCTTGATAGCCCTTTATATCGTCGTACACTATTCTTTATTTTTGTTGTTATGTATATTAAATTTGCACAAATTTAAAAAAAAAACACGTAATGATAATCTTATAATAATCTTTTTATATTAAACTCAAGAACAAAGATTTTGTATTGTATTATTTCTTGCCTTATTACGTTTAAACATGTAATGACTTCAAAATAGAAACCTATACACGTAAGCCGAATTTCTTAAGTAGCAATAATGAAATTATTATTTTAAGGAATCTAAATATGTATTAGATTTTGAAAGGCTTTTTTCACAAAGCTTTTGTATAACCACGTTGAACTGTAGGCGGGCATATGTTTTACTTATTGTCTACTTCGTTGTTCGATATAACGTTATCTTTTTTTGTCGTCACGCTTTATCCCATACATGGCAGGATATATATATATATATATATATATATATATATATATATATATATATATATATATATATATATATATATATATATATATATATATATATATATATATATATATATATATATATATATATATATATATATATATATATATATATATATATATATATATATATATATATATATATATATATATATATATATATATATATATATATATATATATATATATATATATATATATATATAGCCATGTGCAGGATATAAACAAAGAAAATATTTTAATTAATAACCAGCAAAATCCCACATCATATTTTTATACTCAACTGTAGGCATTGAAGCTCCACTCTATTTAGACAGTGCTTACGTCAGCATGACCTTGAAATAAAAGTGCTTGAGTGACCTAAGCTAGATACGCTTTTACCAGGTTTGTCTTTAATAGAATCTGAATAATGAATATATATGTACATATATATATATATATATATATATATATATATATATATATATATATATATATATATATATATATATATATATATATATATATATATATATATATATATATATATATATATATATATATATATATATATATATATATATATATATATATATATATATATATATATATATATATATATATATATATAAAATTATCTAGCCAGCACAGAATATAAATGAAAATTAATTACTACTCAATGGTTATTGAATATATAGATAATCTATAATTGAGTCAAGATGGTGACAATTTTAGATAAAAAAAAGTATCTTTAAATGACCTAAAAACTTTACTAGGAGAAACAAGAAGCAAGAATTATAACAGAACTTTATTTTATACTTCACAAGAATTACAAATCCAATATTTCATACACAAAACTGATTTCCAACTTTACTCTGCGACCGCGAAATGGCCTGAGTTAAGCTTAAAAACTCAGTTACTACCTACCAACTCGCTTAATAAACACAGTGTAAGTCTTAATTCTTTTAAATCTCCCCTCGTCCGTATAAAAAGCTCCCATTTTCTCTCAATTTAAAAACTTTTATATTTTACTTTCATTATACCAAAAGTTCAAAAGTTAGATCACTGTTATCATTGATCGAACCGCCATTATTATCAGCATAGAGTAAAAGTACGGTAGAAATTGCATTAAGTGGGTTTTTTTGGGGTGGGTTTTATTAATAAAAGCTAGTAATGAAAGCTTTGCCTTTTTGTTAAGTTTAAATGAGTAGGGGAAATGATGTATTAGGGGAAATGGTCTCTAATGGGATACACAAACACCCTATTTTTATTAGTGAAGCCTCAAACACGCCACATTAAAACACAGTATAATGTTAGGTCATCCTACAAGATTCCAAAGTAATTTGTAAAAAAACTACGAAATGATTGGCGGTTGAGTGATATTGTGTTATTTACACTCTCTCTCTCTCAAAAATACACAACACAAAAAATATATAAAATATTTTTTAAATAGTTTTATTTGGTATATGTAATATCGTTTCAGCTTGGACTTGATAGAACTTCCAATGATCTTTACTCGAAGAGACTTTTCTTATCCCAATTTAAAGTTCTAGGTCCCTGTTAGATAAATTTTCCACTAAATTGTTACAGGCGTCATTGTTACATTAAAGTATTTGGTTATTTGTGAAAACCATCTTAATTTCCATATTAGCAATGCCAGTTTCATATTCATTGAATAATTTTCATTTTAAAAACAATAATAATATTCTTTATTACACATAACTAAAAATATAGCATATAGAGTAAAACAAAAAAAGTAATAAAAGTACAACAAGGCGACCTTATCGCTTAAAGCGAGTTATATAGGTAGGTTAGGTGTATATTTAGTTGATGTCAACTTACATACATAACTTCACGCTCTATCCCTAGCGCGCCAAACGCTGCGGTCTCTGCATACCTCTTTTGCCTCGTCCACTGTCATTAACTTCTTCATGCATGCTCTCCGGGGAGTCCTCATGCTTTTTACGTGACCTCCAGTATCTTCGATACTGTGTTTTCGAAAGTCAACCGAGGTCTCCCCTTACCTCGCTTACCACTCATTTTTGCATCGTATATCTTTTTTACCATTCTTTCGTCACTCATTCTTTCGCTGGTACCTACCATCCTGTGTACCTCTTCGTTGCGGATTCGGTCAGCTAAGCTGACTCCGCCTATTCTTCGAAGAGATCGCATCTCCACAGCATTCATCTTTCTTTCATTCTTCTTCTGTAATACCCACGTTTCTCTGCAATATATGCATCGGAACCAGAACTGCACTTTGTACGGCCAAACGTGCAGCGATGCTGACGTTCTGCCGTCTCAACAACGCAGCTAAGGCACCGTTCATTCTGTTACCGGCAGCAACACGTCTTTCCACATCCATTTCGTATTTACCATCTCTATTTAACATATTTCCCAAGTATACTACTTCATTCACTTGTTCTAATAATTTCCATTCACGAAAATCTTGCATTCTGTACTTTCCTCGTCTTTTTCAAATACCAGAACCTTTGTCTTACTTGCATTCAGGCTTTGACCATTTAGATCAACTATACTTATGCTATTAATTACACATTCTGTTATTTAACTTCTCATTTTCCAGGCAGAATAGTTTCTACGGCTCCCACCACAGGATCTCTTGGAAAACTAGTGTTAAGACACTCCGTTTCCTGCTTTTCGCTGAATCGAGCGATTTCGCTGATTTGTGTGTTAAGTGGCGGAACTCAACGCCGCGCTTTGCCTTGTTTCAAGAGCGAAGAAAATGGAAATAGAAAAATCCATTTTCCCCGGAAGTGGATTGCAACTCACACCCTCACGTTTACAGGCTAATGCTATTCTGTTATTAAATTGTTCAAATTTTCTACTTCACTGTAAAATCAGTTTACAGCAGAATATGCTGAGGGAAAATAATATTAAGACACTCTGTTACTATATATATATATATATATATATATATATATATATATATATATATATATATATATATATATATATATATATATATATATATATATATATATATATATATATATATATATATATATATATATATATATATATATATATATATATATATATATATATATATATATATATATATATATGTATACATATATATATATATATATATATATATATATATATATATATATATATATATATATATATATATATATATATATATATATATATATATATATATATATATATATATATATATATATGTATATATATATACAAGTGGCTGCACTATATACACAGTAACAGTAGCATAACAATAATATTGAATGCTTTTCCACATAAAATTATATTTTATTGCTCTCAATGAATACGTTTATACGAATCGCACCATATGTACAATTTATTTTTTCGATAAATCTGAATAAAGAACTGCACTCTGGAATCATATTGTAAATGTACATACATATATAATAATTATATTTTATTTATATGTTAAAACAACAATATATGTTATTCAAAAAAAGTATAGGAACTTTTGCACGCATATATATTATTTTTACGGCCCATTTCATTTGTTTTCCTCTGTATGAGAGAATTTATGAATATATCACACAGGCGTTACAAGATTTACTAAAAGTTTTTGTCGATCCTTCATAAAGCATCGAAATCGTCTGAATGTTATCGCGACAGTTACTTGTTCCGTTCCCAGACGAGATAAATGAAAATTCCCTCGCTAATTGATAAGTAGTAGTGACGGGACACTATTTCATAAATTTCTCTCTCTATACTGTACTAAATGCTATATACAGCTTTAAGCAAAAATAATTTCTTTATTTGAAAATTTTCATTACACCAGTATTTGTCATTATAGTAAATTCATTTTGATTCAAAAATCTCGCTGGCATATAATGCGAATGCGAATATGCGAAAAAGTTTAAATGACTTAATAATATAATGTAAGCTTCCGTATTTTTCCTATTTCCGTAGGTATTATAGGTAGGTAAATCATATTTCCTCTCTCCTTACAGTTCCCCTACACTCCTCAAAATAGGTTGGAGAAAATTCATCGCCAAAAAGCTTAAAATTTACTACCCGTACATTTTTTGTCAGTCACTCGATAACATATATAAGAAGTTCTTTAATATTAATTATTACACAAGAACTTCCCTATTCTCAAAACAACAAGCTATAGTTACAGCTCATTTGCTCACAATATTAATAGGAAGCTGCATTTACCACAATATGAAGCTGCTTGCATCAAATTCACGAACATTTATTAAGAATTTATGTAGATATAACGTCTTATACTAAGTCCTAACTCCACTAAAACTGATTTACAGTCAAATAATTGTTTCAGTAACCAGTATTTTCTTCTAACTGGACTGAAACGTAGAACACTCTCCTATTAATTTGAATATGGAAATTAAACAAAATTACATATAGTAATTTAAATTTCAAGGACCATTGTGGTGCAAAGGCTGGTCGTTTGTATGTAAACTTTCGTGTTCGATTCCAACTAGAGGACAATGAATTATTTTAATTTTCTTTGCACTGGCAAAAAGACAAATAAAAAGTATCTTAAAACATGCAATAAATGTTTTGAATTTGATCACCATTTGAATGATAATATATAAATTTTCATTTCCTCACTCTATTAGATAAGAAACAGTGTCTTGTTATAATGTCTTAGTACTAGCCTGCTTTCAAGAAAAATGCATTTAAACTAGTCTATATATATAGTTTCTCCTACTAGGATTACCTTACACAAAATTGACTTCGACTGAGCTTAGGCAACTGCAAATTGTCATATTCGTTAAGTATTGAATTGCTTGAGTATCTTAGAGAAGCACTTTAAATACATTTTGGTATAAGTACATGGCACTGGATGTAACTACAATTTACGTTTTTTAAATCTCACAATCAAACACACGTTCTAAAATTAATTATTATTTGCTTTACAAGTTGGATAAGAAAAAATAATATACACAAACAACAAACATTGCCTAGATAAAATCACTAACTCCTACAGAGCGACGTTAATTCAAAACTTAGATATAACAGCTTATAGTCTCTAATGTCCACTAGAACTGGGCTACGTATTTAACTTACTGATAAACAGACTTGATTGAACAGAGATTGTAAATGAAGCAAAATAAACATTAGTGTCCATTGTTGCTCAAATTTTAGCAGTTCTACATTTGATGGCATTGGAGAGCATTTACGGTTATCACCAGTTCGATTTTCAGTAAAATTTTAGTACTCATCGGCTATAGCTAGTTTTAATATAATATAATACATGCTACAGTGCTACGAAAAATATGAATATTTATGAGGTTTTTGTTACTCAGCGTGGACTACAAGTACAAAAGTAGTGGGTTTGGTTCCTAATAGTTAAAATTTAAAGCAAAATGACAAAATTTTACTTATCTTTATTTTTGAGTAGCATCTGTCGTTAAGGCGACGGTTTGTGGGATCAATTCCCACTCGAGGAGGATGAAGTATTTTATTACCATTTATTATGTCATCTAGGCGCGGCGTTGAGTTTGACATTTAACACACATTCTTAAAAGACGGTAAGCGGGTAAAAGAGTGTCTTAACTGTAGATTACCAAGGTTCCTGCAGTTTCCTCTGCCTTACTTCTGCGAGCGGGATAAAGCGTGAAGCTATACACAAAATAAAATATACACGTACTCTCTGTTTGGTCTATTAAAAAATGTGACAGACAGAAATTGGGTAAAAGAGTGTCTTAACTGTAGATTACCATGGTTCCTGCAGTTTCCTCTGCCTTACTTCTACGAGCGGGATAAAGCGTGAAGCTATACACAAAATAAAATATACACGTACTCTCTGTTTGTTCTATTAAAAAATGTGACAGACGGAAATTGGGTAAAAGAGTGTCTTAACACTAGATTCCCATGGTTCCTGCAATTTCCACATCCTTACTGCTGCGAGCAGCATAAAGCGTGAAATTATAAAACAATATAAAAATTAAAAAAAAATACCAGGTAGTTTATCCTATTAAAAAATGACAGAGATCGCTCCCGATAAGTAACAAAGCGAATAATTTTTTAACAAAAAATATACAAAAAACACGTAACTACTTAAACAGAAAAAAAAAAACCTATAAAAGAAAAAACAAGCCGCAATAACAAACTGAGGCCGTCGTGGTGTGCGGCGTAGCGACTAACTACTGTGATGTAATGAAAGTTTACTCACGGATGGCGCTGAGTAAATTCAACACCACTTTAAAAGTACATATAGTATTATAGTATACATATATAGAGTTATAACAAAACCAGCTATAAATATTTAATATAGAACTTAACACTTTAATAAATATAATAAACGAAAATAATAGCAGAATAACAGGAGCACATCGAGTGACATCGACTGCTAGTTATAATCTACCAAGAGGTAAATGAAGAAGCAACAACTCCGACCGTCGTGGCGCAGAGGCGTAGCGTCTTCCTTGTGTCTTGATTGTGGGTTCGATTCCCACTCGGAGAAGAAGTTTTTTCTATTTCCATATTCTTCGCTCTGGAAACTAGGCAAGCGCGGCGTTGAATTCCATCATTAAACACGTAATTCCTCAAAAAAGGCGGAAAGCAGGGATAGAGACAGCAGGGACTACGCAACGGAGTGTCTTAACACAAGGTTCCCATAGGAACTATGTTCCCTCTGCTTACCCTGCCATGTGTGGAACAAAGCGTGAAGACATAAAAAAAAACAACTCCGATCCGACGTAATATATAATAATTTTTGTTTCTGGCGTTGTGGTGTCAGTTTCGACATATCCTTGCTTGCACAAATACGACGGTTCGAATAACCGAGTTTCTAGTGTATGGCATTTTGGCAACTTTTATAGAAAGTGAACTATTTAAGAGGTTTAGTTTAGTTAACTATTTAACAGATTCTCTGCAATTCTTGTATAAAATGAAAAAATAACTAATACACATAGAAATATTTCCTATTCATAGGCCTTGCACAATATATGTATTTTCATAAATATTAATATTTTCAATCTAAACTCTACACGAGCTCCCAAATCCTCGAACAATATTCAAATTCACCCTCGTATTATGCGAATTTTCTAGTATTTTGACAAACAAAGAATTTTAAACAACTGTCCGCTTTAACAAGTCCATATAACGAGCCATTCACTGAAGTCAAGCTACGACACGAGTGGAGTACACTTGGACGGGTGATCTATTAGTGGCATAACAAGTAAGCCGTTTCGTATTTCGAAAGCTTTTAAAAACGCTTTAGACTATTGACTTCTATTGTTTTTCATAATTATTGTTTATCAGAAGAGAAACAGATAATACGTGAAAAATTTATAAAGAAAATATTTACAACTGTTTATAAATACTTCTTTTGACTACTATCATTTATGGTATATGACGATTGCGAGTTCGAATCCCACTAAGAGGAATGGTTAAAATAATGAAATATGAATTTATACACTAGAGAAAATATCTGTGAATGAAAATCTGCTAATGATGGAATATAACACCTTTATATTATTTTTTAGTCATAATTTAAACTTTTCGATCAAAAGCTTTTATATCAGTGCAAATTATTTGATACGCAAAACTACTAATTATTTTGATAATTAAAAACTATTCCGAGAAAAACCAACTAAAAGCAAAAGCCTTTACAAAAGCTTAATACAACATAATTATTATTTCAACAATATATAATTAAAATAGACTCATTTAGTTGTATATGTGTTCCAAATTGTAATATGACCAAAAGTTATAACACCTTTATTAGCGTACTCTATCATTATAGAGTATTCCAATATTCATGTACTTATTATGATTTAAATATTATATTAGTACGTTATTGTTGTTTATTAACACTACAACGCCAGTAGTACAGTATTTGACTGTACACTATGTTCACAGATTCAATTTTCAGTGGAGGAATTTATTATTACTTCTTAGTGAGAAAAATGCTTTGATATAGAACAGAATATGGAGAACGGAGAGTTTTGGCACCAAATTGTATATACTACATATGGAAAGCAAATACTATGGTACAGTTGTAGTACAGAATTAAAGTTTAGCAGTCGTATAGCAACATTGTTTATAAATAATTAATTTTTCTTTGTTACTTCAGGAAAATAGCCCAGTCCTTTGTTTGTAAAACAAACATCTCTGATTGACGTCCATAGAAATGGCTGGCGGCAACGTTTGAATTACACTATAGAAATGTTCGAGTTACATGCATTTGAATTTGTGCGTTTATATTTTAGTATTTCATTGCCTCATGCGTTGTATAATTTAAAAAAAATTAATGGAAAATGAAAAAGAAAATACATTTCATTTTATATTTATATAAAACATCAATGTCTCGAAAGAGGCGGAAATCAGGAAACGGAGAATTAGATACTAGGTTAATAGGGTTCCTACGTTTTCGTCTGTCTAACGTGCTATGAGCGAGATTAAGCTAAAAAAGACAAAACTTTGACTTTCGCGATTTTTATACATGATTTTCTACTACTGCTAAGTGTTCAAAACGTTGGGCTTCCAAAAAATGTCAATATACACGATTAATTCCTTCCAATTGATTTAAAAAAATATATATATAATTTTAAAAAAGAAATTATAATTAAAATTACTGTAAAAACTATATAAAGTTATAATTTCACCAGACTGTGTCATACCTGAAATATTTTGACTATTAAGTTGTTTATATGTATGATAAAATCAGCCATGAGTCACAAAATAAACATAATATAAAATAAAAAATATATTTAAAGTATGGCTAACATTTTGGTATTCCGGTGGACTTGCCAAGAGGTTCATATCTCATTACGTTAAAATTTTTATATGTTACTTCATAAGTAAGGGAGGTAAAAGGAGATCTCGGTTGACTTTTGAAAACATAGTATTGAAGGTACTGGAGGAAGATCACGTAAAAAGCCTGAGGACTCCACAGAGTACATGTATAAAGAGGTAAATGACAGTGGACGAGGTGAAAAAGGCATGCAGGGACCGCAGCGTTTGGCGCTGTGTTCTCTCTAACTACCCCGCTAGGGATAGAGCGCCAATATCCAATGACAAAGTAATCCAATGACACCATTAGTGTTTGTGTATATGTTCGTATAGAACTTTGATTTTGAATGATTAGGGGAAGAATTCTGGATAGAATTATTTCGAGTTTGGTTAGAGGTGAGCATCAATGTACATTTTAATATATATATATATATATATATATATATATATATATATATATATATATATATATATATATATATATATATATATATATATATATATATATATATATATATATATATATATATATATATATATATATATATATATATATATATATATATATATATATATATATATATATATATATATATATATATATATATATATAAAAATTATACTTTAGTTTCATTAATATCAATACGTCGTCACTGTACCATTAAAAAAACCGTCCTTTTTAAGGCGCCTGTATTATTTAGATTTTAAGATTTGATTTTCCAAAAAACATTTCCAAAATCAATCGAGAATTTATTTATTAAGCTTATTTTAAGTTTATAATGAGTACATGCATATTTTCGGCTTATTTTATTAATAGTCTCGAGATAAGAATAAAATTTAGTCCTTTAATAATACTATAGAAATTATTTAGACTTCTAATCATAAATGACTAAAAAACCCTTTTAAATATCAAGAATTCGATGAATCCTATTCATTATAAGCTGATTAAATTATGCAGTATTTTTAAATTGTTTAAAAAAATTAATTATAATATTTTATTTTATTAATAGTCTCGAGATAAAAATAAAATTTAGTAGGTACTTTAATAATACTATAGAAATTATTTAGACTTTTAATCATAAATGACTAAAAAACCCTTTTAAATATCAAGAATTCGATGAATCCTATTCATTATAAGCTGATTAAATTATGCAGTATTTTTAAATTGTTTAAAAAAATTAATTATAATATTTTATTTTGATATAATATATTAAAAGACAATATAAATGAATACACATTTTAATATATTTTTTTTATTTTAAAATAAAATTTATTAATTTAAAAAAAATTAACATAAGTAAAAATAACTTTAATATGATTAGTTTGATATAAGTAAAAGTAAAGCTAAAGTTGATTTGAGTACTAAAACATTGTTAATATTTACTGAAGAGTTTACGTTATAAATTTTTAAATATTTTATTTATGTTTTTACTTTTTTATTTATTTTATAAGCTCAGAGCTCAAACTTTGAACATTATGTTAATAATTATATTTTTTTACGTTTCTTGTTTACTTATAATACTTTCATTCATATTTTTATAAATTATGACTCCTTTTTTTATGTTTTACGATATAAAATAACTATTTAAAACCTACAAAATAAAGTAACTTAACCCAATTATCTCGATAAACTATTTGAAACTAAAAATAAAATTAAATCAATAATACTTACAATAATCTCCAAGTATTACCAAATTCACAAACACTTTGGCCACTTAGTTTAACACTTCATAATCACTTTCACTTCGCGTAACTATCGTGTAATTTAAAGTAATTCCGTAGCGGACTACGTAGCGCTACGAGCGTGGAGCTACGACTGAGCGCGGGATTCGTGTCGCCCTCTGACGGACCTTTTGGTAGTTTTGGACTTCATTTACGGGGTTTCAATGGAAAATGTATATCTTTAAATAAATTTTACAAAAAATAAATTATAACGCATTGTTTCAAAATGACACTTAATTTGATGGAGGCATATTTGTTTTATGTATAATATAAAACAAAATTATTATTGATAGGTGTTCATATATTTTGCACGACTTTATCATTAAAGAAAAATATTTATCAAATGAAGAAAAACGGTACAAAAGCATCGTCTGCCTATAAACGCAAAAGATTTTAGGTTCGATTCCCGCTCGGGAAGAATGGACTATTTAGTTTTCACATCCCAATTCAATACACAATGCCTCAAAAGACGAAAAACGGGAAACGGAGTGTCTTAACACTACGTTACACGGTTCCTACAGTTGCCTCTGCTTACCTTGCTATGAGCGGCACAAAGCGTTAATTAAAACAAAATGACCAAGAATTGTGTATAATACAGGTCAAATTTTAGTATGATAACCATGTCACGTTAATCATTGAAATACTTAACGTTATGAAATTCTAGCCTCTATTGGTGAGATTTATCGAAGTTGTCCTCAATGGATAATTAATAAGATTATCGGTTTCCACCAAATAGTATCTTTAGGTTTATAACAATTTTATTAATTACAAAATTCTTAGACGTTTTTCCTAATATTTAGTTAAAATAACAATTTGAATTATTTTTTATTTTTATTATTTTTCAATTTTTGTCCTTCCTGGTGTAGGTTTTTTTGATTATACTTACTCCATCTAACGTGAGTGAAGAAATAAATGTATTATAAACTTACGACCTGTTCGTTTCAAGCGATTTGCTTAATGAATGAGTTCGAGTTTAATGAAATACACAAATGATTTTAATGATGAATTAACTGATATTTATAAAAATATAATTTATTTTCATTAATCATTTTATTTGGGAGGAGACTCCCTGGAGAGCATTTATGAAGAGAAATGAAAGAAGTAGTCAGAGAGTTAAGCGCTCCGTTCTCTCTGACTATACCGCTGAGGATAAAGCGTGGTGACATTAGTATGTGTGTATGTATGTGTGTGTGTAAGTGCAATAAACGCTGTTTTTCCCGCGTAAATATTAATACCAAGATAATTCTAGAATATAAAGTAAAATTGTAAGTAAACAATAGAAAGCTTATATTTCTGTGTAAATTTCATAAAAACCAATTTTACTGTTCCAGAGATTAGTCCAGATAAATAAAAGGGACAGACAGACAAAAAAAAAATATCTATATGCCATATCAAATAAACATATAACAAACTTACAGTCGTCCAATTAGAACACGGCCATTCTGCCTGTAGAAGTCAAAAACCTTTTTAAACGGTTCAAAGCCTAAAAGGAAAATAAATTGAATGAACCATATTTATATTTGTATTACAACTACAAATTTATGCCAGAATTTGCAAAAAGCTCCCTTGAATGCTAATAAGCCGACATTATATTCCCTTGGCTGTGTTAAAAGAAATTTACACTGTGGCGAGTGCCGCTTCGTCCGCTGCGACATTTTGGCTTTGGTGCCAAGATAGTAATATATGTATGTTGTATTTTGTACATAACATGTATGTATGAATAATGAACATTTATAATGTCATCGTAGTGCAGTTTTTGAAAGTTATAATTATTTAAAATTAAAATGGTTGTAAATTGAAATTTTTGTTTAGTAATTTATCAGTTATAATTAGATACTTATTCATAAAACTGTGTGCTTAGAAGTAAACACTCTATGATTTGTTGAAATGAAGGATATTTTTATTTTTATATAAAAGAGCAGTTCCATCACTTATTATAGACAACAAGGTAAGCAGGAAGAGGGATTTTATTATCATGACACTTCAAAAGGTAGTAAAAAAAATAAAAACAGAGGATTGGCCTGCTCGCACTCCCAATCTCTCAGAGCCCAGTCTCTCTCAAATAAAATATTTTAAGCAAAAAATTCATTAAAAGTTTGCAATGAATCTATGTCCATCACATCTACAGTCATGCATTCTTCCACTGTGGAAGAATGCATGATAAAATTTTCTTCGATAAAATTTTTTTTCTATAAAATAATACTTAGCACAATCAAAATAAAAAGGAAGAGCTTTCACAAACATCGTTTATTTACTTACTCCAACATATTTATATCAGAAATATATCCTTATTTATATATATTTCTACAAATAAAAATGAAACAGTATTTCTTTTTAAAGTTACTATAGTAATATTTTATTTGAAAATCGCAAATTTTACTTTTTTTAACCTTATGCTAGTGTAAATATAACCTTTTGTGTGTTTATATATGTATATATATATATATATATATATATATATATATATATATATATATATATATATATATATATATATATATATATATATATATATATATATATATATATATATATATATATATATATATATATATATATATATATATATATATATATATATATATATATATATATATATATATATATATATATATATATATATATATACCATTTTATAGAAATATTTTTTCATTTAAATTAATTAGTCATTAATTATATAAATAACTTCACTCTTTATATCTAGCAAGGTAGTCACAGAGAACGGAGCGCCAAACGCTGCGGTCCCTGCATTAGCCTCTTCATACATGTTCTCCGGAGAGTCCTCATGCTTTATACGTGACCTTTCTCCGGCATCTTATATAGCAAACGATAAAAGTCACCAGTTTCAAATAAATAATATAATTCAACTAACATGCGAACGTTTGATTTTCTCCGAAGTATGCAATAAACCGGCTAGATGTCGATACATTGGAGAGTATTGCTGTCAACAAGACAGCACGTGTCAAGCTCACAGGAATAATGTGTTTTAATGTTTATTTTAATAAGAATAATGACTGAATTTTGCTGCTAGAATTTTGTTTTTACTTTTATAACATTGGCTTGGTCATAATATATGTGACAAATCTTATAATATATATAATAATTCATGTGATAATGAGATTTTAAGCGAAAAACGATACAATTTTCACTGAGATGCAAAACGCAATATCTTCTATTAAGTTGAAGAGTGAAGAACGGAGAGATATATCACTAAGTTTGTCATTACTTTATTCTAAAATATTCACAACAATATAGCTTTTCATCTTATATATATTTTTATTAGATAAAAATATTAAAAAAAAATTTCCTTATCATAAGGCCGATTACTTAGAAAGCTACAGACAGCGCCATCTAGTTTGTAAAGACAATATCTACAAAATTAGAAACTACATTTCACTCATTATTTAATACAAAAAGCATGTGAATAATATCAATTCAATTGTTGAATTTACCTAAACATTTACACCAATATTATTTTATATTAATGGCTTTTACACCAAAAGCTCTCGGCAGCGATAAAAGTTATTATGACAGATGTAATATTTACGAATACGAATGTGTGTTAAGTAAATAAATGTACTGGATTCTCGTTTATTGACTTTTCGTTTAAATATATTACAAACATAACGCATTTTATGACGTATGAACACAAGGTAATACAATTGTATTATTTATCCTTTCTTTTTAGGGTTCCGCAACCAAAGAGTGAAAACGGAATCCAATTACTAAGGTTCTGCTGTCTATCGGTCTATCACCAGGACATATCTAATGAACCATGCCAGTTAAAGGTTGAAATTTGTACAAGAGGTGTACAAATACTAAATACGCAATAAAATAAAGGTTTAATAAAAGAAAGTAACTTACCATTTAATAAATATGCCCCATATTTTAAACATTTTTTTTTTTGCGATTTTTACTAATAGAGACTCCTCACTATTTTAATTAGATATATTATATTTGTTGATTAAGAACTTGAGATTCTTTTTTTGTCATAGATAAGCGTAAGTTGGTTTAACTGATAAATGGAAAAAATATTATTAGGTGTTTAACGTATAGTTCATAATATCGTCAACAATACTATAGCAACATGTTTGTCACTTCAAACAAAAGATAAATATTTAAAAGTATATATCAGTGTTCTTGATATTTTATTTTTTAATTTATTGTATTTTATAAGCATTATTAAATTATTTATCGCTAATTAAATAGCATAGCGTTTCGCACTTCTCCAATACAACTAACAGAATGTCAAACTTTATTATTCTCCATCCTCGGGAATTTCGTATAAATGGGTCCAAAATTCCCTCCGGCCCGCTGGACCGACGACATACGCAGGGTTGCCGGAACTGGCTGGATGAGGATTGCGGAGGACCGGGATGTTTGGCGCAAACTTGGGGAGGCCTATGTCCAGCAGTGGACTGCGATTGGCTGACGACGACGACGACGACGGGGCCAAAATTGTTACTTTTTTTTTTTAGCTTCACACTTTATCCCGCACAAGGCAGGGTAGGCAGAGGGAACTGCAGGGACCTCACGTACTAATATATAGATGAACGAATACACGTTAAACTTTACCCTGGATGATATTTAAATCTACACCTATTGTACAATTGTTCTCAATCTGACAAATTGCACAGGTACCAAGAGAGTACCAAATATGTAGAGTACCATATCCAAATTAAACGTCTAATAGAATTAGAAACATCTGAAAATTACTTTCTGGATATTGAAAAAGTAATTTGTTCTATTAAATATATTGTGAAGTAGACCTTTCGTAATATTATCGATCTGTGTAAATTAATTTAAAAAGATAAAATAATTAAAATTCTGATGACGTAATAAAGATTCAAGTGTTTACTGAAAACATAACGATATACACAATGTTATACAATTACGTAAATCTAACACTAAACTCTTTAATTATATTTGTAGGCCATTGAGATGCAGTTGAATAGCGTCTAACTTGAAACACAGTGAATTTGGGATCACCCGCAATCGGGAAATTGAGGTCTTTTCATTTCCACGCTCCGGTAAGACAAAACACGGCGTTAACATCCGCCACCCAATGTTGTATTAACACTAAGAGTAGGCCTACACTGCTATACTCTGGATAAAGCGTATGCTATAGAAATATAATTCACTGTATGATTTTAGTTTCATTCATATATTTTTTATTAAAATTGCTACAAATAAAGTGTTACAAGGTGCTAAAATATATAATTGTATCATAAAATGTATAAGAAAACGCATTTAATTGTATATATATAATTCCAAGTCATTGAGGACCGTCGTGGCGCAGAGGCGCAACGTCTGCCTGTAACGCGACGGTTACTGGGTTCGATCCCCAGTCGGGGAAGATGGATTTTTCTATTTCCATTTTCTTCGCTCTGGTAAACTAGGCAAAGTGCGGCGTTAAGTTCCGCCACTCAACACGCAATGCCTCGAAAACGGCGGAAAGCGGGGACGGAGAAAGCAGGGACTAAGTAACGGAGTGTCTTAACACTAGGTTCCCACGGTCCCTGCAGTTCCCTCTGCCTACCCTGCCTTGTGCGGGATAAAGCGTGAAGCTAAAAAAAAAATAAAAATAATAATAATAATAATTCTATTTTAGTGATCCATTTCTACTACAAATATAAACTAAATGGCAGTTCAAAATGTGCCACTGTAACTTATTTACATTTATTAAAAAAATGTAATAATATCCAAGTCATTCTCTAAACGGGCGAGGGCGGTACGGAACAAATTCGTTAATCGCCTCACAGCCTCTTATAACGAGACTTAATGTAGCTACCTAACTAGATGGTACGATAATGAGGAAAACGCGAAGAGAAAACAAAGTGCAATTGTTGTTCTTTAATTGGAAATTAACACTTTAATGTGTAAGTCATTGATTCTTGTCGTATTGAAATGTGGTTAAAAGTATTCTTTTTGTAATTTTTAGTAACGAGATATTTTGTTTCATAAGTTATTTATATAAATAATAAATCTTATCTTACTCGAGGGTACGTTGTTTGGACTACAAAATGTACATTTTCTTCGTTCATGTAGGAATTTCGAGAAATTCTCATCTAATGTCAAGTTTCTAGGCTAATGTGTTGTAGTTAGGTTTTTTTTTTAATTTCTCAGTAAAAGAAGGTATATTTATTATCAAATGGGATATATTTAGAGCTTATTTAGATATATCTTGGTTTTTTCTGTTAATTTTTTTTTAACTTCACGCTTTATCCCACATATTACAGGGTAGGCAGAGGTAACTGCAGGAACCATATGAACCTAGTGTTAAGACACTCCGTTGCTTAGTCCCTGCTTTCTCCGTCCCCACTTTCCACTTTTTTCGAGGCATTGCATGTTGAGTGGCAGTACTCAACGCGGCGCTTTGCCTAGTTTCCAGAGCGAAGAAAAT
Organism: Dione vanillae; assembly: GCA_037178615.1. Taxonomy (NCBI): domain Eukaryota; kingdom Metazoa; phylum Arthropoda; class Insecta; order Lepidoptera; family Nymphalidae; genus Dione; species Dione vanillae. The sequence continues at coordinate 1,909,872 of JAZFAU010000246.1, forward strand.
GAAAATAGAAAAATCCATCTTCCTCGAGCGGGAATCGAACCCAAAAACCATCTCGTTTACAGGCAGTTGCTTACGTATCTGCGCCACGACAGTCCTCTAATTCCGACGGTTCTGTTAATTCTTCTTATTATATAGTAATAGTATTTTTACTTTCTATTTTCCACTTTGTTTTTGAGACAGATGAATCTATTTTAAAGCTTAAAATTATAATTAAATAATTCTATAGAAAATATCAATTTGACATATAATGAAACTTTTAAATAAGAAAATAATCAATCGATTTTTATATTCAATATTAGTCCTTCGTGGAGCTTCGAAATGTTTCGGCGAAAAGTAATTTCTTGTTTGATTTAAAGACGATAATTGGTTATTTTGTGAAAATAAATCTAAGCACAACTTAAAGTAATATAAACTATGTAATAATATAGACTTTCATGTCCTTATCTCTAAAAGTCTAGAAGGATATACCGGTCGAAGTTTTATTAAGTTGGTCATTTTTTTACTAATTACTCTTTAGACTACCGACAAAGCTCTTCTTAAGTAAAGTTTTTGGATTATTATGATATAATTCAAAACTAAATTTTGTTGTTATAATTATTATAATGAATAATTTACTTCCAATAATATTTTTTACCCAAATATAATTCGAATATACAATAAACCCATTTAACAATTCCAATACGCAAGCTTAAAGCTTAATCAAATAGTAGAAGCCAATGAAAAATCGAAACATCGAAATGTATTACAATATTTCCGATAGAATCGATATTTCCACCAAATGTAAGCCTCTCTGTGATATTCCTGAAATATGATGCGACGATATAACAAAAACATTGTATCGCATTTGAACTAAACGCACTTGATACAAAGTGTGTTTAGTTTAAATGGTGAAATGAGTTTGTACTATTTTTGTTTCCAATAGCATTTAGAAATATGAAGCGAAGAAAGTATGGACGTTGATTGTTAGGGCTTTATAGTTCGTTTAGACACAAACAAATAACCACAAAAATAAAAAATAATATATTACAGACAGTTAAGTTACGCATTGGTAGTATATTGAACAAAATTATATATATATATATATATATATATATATATATATATATATATATATATATATATATATATATATATATATATATATATATATATATATATATATATATATATATATATATATATATATATATATATATATATATATATATATATATATATATATATATATATTGAAAAGTAAAATAGGCAATTAAGATATCCTACAACCAAGTCAAACAACTAAATCCAAAACATCGTGCAAACTAGCTTCCTTTATTTAACTATTTTAGAAGTCGATTCCCAAAAACTTTATACAGTTGCAATTTTTATTTAAAACATATTTTTCTCTTTCCAGTAGCCAGAGTAACGCTTTAGTGAAATAAATATTCAAGATATTTTTTATATTCAAATTTTGAACAATTTCACTTTGAAATTCAAGTCATATTAGCTTAGCGACTACCCGATATGATAAAGCGATATAGAATAAATTAGCGAAATGCGAGATCATATTTGTAGTTTAAAATTCGCTATTGGAATTATCACAGTTACACATAGGTAGTAATAATGTACACAAAAATAATTTTAATATTTCCCTTCTAAGCTAAATAGCTCTAAGTATATCTAGGAACAGTGATTGAGTAATACTATCGCTAGAATGTAGGTTTGATTAAATTTTTACTTCTATTCAATATATAGGAGAGTATGCGGACGACCTAGTGTCCAAATATTACTTTCTCCGTTTTCTCCCTTAATAATAAACGCTGTGTTCTGTCTCACAGAGCTTGATCTTATTCTCTATCTTATTCTCTAGGGTACGATTATAAAAACAGCAAGGCCATTAATCATTCCGCATAGAAATAAGTAATATTAATAACAGGTACAAATACTTAAAAGTTACTTTATTGTAAAGAAACGATTATTTCTAACATATTCAGAAAGACGAACTAAAAAGCTGATTTTTGTATGTAAAGCTGATATGCAAATATATTTCGATATTAAATTTATAAGTACAAAATACATACGTCATGATTCAACGATTTTAAGAACTTTAAATCGAGATTTAAATGGATTCCCAAGAGTATGTATAGTGTAAATAGTTTTCAGTAGTAGCTCACAATCTCTGCGAGTCTGACTGGAAGCGGTTGCCGATTTCTTAAAAGTGTTTATACTGGTCTTAGAATTACTTGAAGCGAGACTTTCTTCAAGTAAATACATATATTTATAATACGCTTATGTTGTTGTAAATATTTTGAATTTTGTTGGTAGAGAATCTAATAATTATATTACTATATTTCCCACTTTCCACCTATTTAGGAAGAATTTAAATGGCGATATCTTAGGTATTATCTATATTTAATATATCGATCTCAGGCCACAATTTGTCACTAAAATAATATAAATATTAAAAAAATATATAAAAATGATTCTCGATGGTAACAAGACAAGAGCAAACACGGTGTTCTCAGCAAACGGAAAGCGGGAATTTAGAGTGTAATATTATACTTAAATTAAAACTATAATACATACTTAAAGAAAACATATAAAAATTTGAACGCAGCGGGACTCAAACCCGCGCCCTCCTGCGAACCGTGCAGGCGCTCTCACCACTGAGCCATGCGTTCTTTTCAAATTTTTATATATTTTCTTTAAGTATTTTTTTTATCCTCAGTGTGGATTAACACTTTAAAAATCATAAAAATACTATAATACATGTAAGGAGAGCATGTATGAAGAGGTTAATGACAGTGAACGAGGCGAAAGAGGTATACAGAGACGGCAGCGTTTGGCGCTCCGTTCTGTCAGACTACCCCACTAGATAGAGCGTGAAGATATGTATGTATGTATGTATTATATACATTGTTAAGTGTTTGTGTTTCTGCAACTGAAATATGATTTCTATTGCAAAGTTTTATATTATTTTTCTGTAAGAAAAAAAATATAAATCTTCATTAATGAAAATGCCAAAGTTATTTCTTCTCACTACCATCTCTATGCAGACGATTTACAGCTTTATAGACACGCCACCTTATCGGATCTGTGTACGACCGTACATGATATCAATTATGATCTTTTAAAAATTAAGAACTGGGCTGCATCTTTTGAGCTTCTTGTTAATCCCTTGAAGTCGAAGGCAATGATAATAGGTACCAGACAGTTACGTAGCAAAATTAACTGGGACATTGTACCATCAATTGTCTATGATGGAACTCGAATTGCATATAGTGACCAAGCTACTAATTTGAGGTTAGCCATAGATTGCAATTTATCATGGAGAGCTCAGATTAACGAAGTCAGTAAACGTGTCCATTTCTCTCTGCATTCTCTAAAACGTTTGCAGAATTTCCTTCCTTTCAAAACAAAAATTTTACTTGCACAATCCCTTCTTCTTCCTATCCTGGACTACGCTTATGTTTGCTATCTTGATGCGAATGAAGAGCTACTTGACAAACTAGATAGACTTCAAAATTTATGCATTCGTTTCATTTACGGTCTGCGCAAATTTGATCACATTTCTCAATATCGACGTCAGTTAAAGTGGCTTCCTATCCGACTTCGCCGGAGCTTGCACATATTATCGCGTCTTTTTAATATATTAAACCATGGTAGCCCTGGTTACCTACATGAGCGTTTTCTGTTTTGTCCTGCTCGTGAAAGACCAGTTCGCGCATGTGTAGCGTCGAAAACTCTTGAGGTACCATTTTTTAATACTACTTCTTATGGTAATTCGTTTTCCGTTGTTGCCGCTCGCCTATGGAACTCTCTTTCAGATAATATTTTCCATAATAATATTACAATAAGATCGTTTAAATTCAGAGTTAAGCAACACTTTCTTTCCACTTAAGTTTAATTTATTTTATATGTATGTATGTGTGTATGTATATATGTTTGTGTATGTGTGTATATGTATGTATATATATATATATATATATATATATATATATATATATATATATATATATATATATATATATATATATATATATATATATATATATATATATATATATATATATATATTGGATAATGGTATATATTGGTGTATTTATATATATTTAGTGTGTAATATATTAATTTTTCGTCAAGTCTACTTGAATTTTATAATATAAAACTATTGATATTGTACCTACACCTTAAATATTTGTTACAAATAATCTCCACTAGATTCCCCCTGAATTCTGGAAGAGATCTCTTGTTAGAGATAAGTTATCCCTTTGTACACATTTTTCATTTATATAATTTTCTGTGGTACATAAATAAATAAATAAATAAATAATTAAATAAATAAATAAATATATTTAGTAAGACATTAAACAATCGCGGTTTATATATAATTTGAGTCATATGCAGAGAATGTGAAAGTGAACTATTTAGGAGAAAAGTTAGTATTTTTGTTTGACTTGAGAATAATAGTAGGTTACTTTCTGGAAATAAATCTAACCACATCTTAAAGTAATATAATCTCTGTAATAATACACAGTTTCGTGTCCTTATCTCTAAAAGTCTAGAAGGAGATACCGGTCCAATTTTGTTTTAAGTTGTCCTTTTTTTACATTTAACTCTCTAACTCTACCTGCAGACAAAGCTTTTGTTTGGTAAAGTTTTTGGATTGTTTTGATATTATTTAAAACAAGACTATGTATTGATAATTATTGGTATAAATGCTCTACTTTTAATAATATTTTATTCTTAAACGTTATTCAAATATACAGTAACAATTTCAATACGCAAGTTTAAAGCATAATCAAATAGTAAAAGCCATTGAAAAACTGAGATATCGAAATATATTAATTAAAAATAATTAAAATATTTTAAAAAAAATATTTATATACACAAACATTTTTTTAACTTATTTTAAATACTACAACCAAGATAAAGTCCCATAGAAGTCTATTTCCAAAAATTTTATACAATTGCAATTTTTATTTAAAACATATTTTTCTCGTTCCAGTAGCCAGAGTAACGTTTCAGTCAAATAAATATTGAAGACATTATTTTATAATAAAATATTTATCGATAATACAAAATTGTGAACAATTTCATTTTGAATTTCAAGTAATATTAGCTTAGGGACTATCCAATATGATAAAGCGATATTAAATAAATTAAAAAAATAAGAGTGTGATGCGAATCTCTTTTGTGGTTTTATAATTCGTTGTTAGAATATACACAGTTACACCTAGGTATTATTATCGTAGGAAATACTCAAAAATAGTTTCGACATATCTCATTTGTGCTTAACAGCTCCTAAATATATCTAGGTACAGTGTCCTGTGTTTATATCTAATGGATTATACTCACTCGCTAGAGAGCAGGTTTGAATATAATTTCACAATCTGTTCAACATATAGCAGAGTACGCAGAGAGGACCTAGTGTCCAAATATTCCTTTCTCCCTTATATTCCTGAATAAGAAACACTATTTTGCCTGCCAGAGCTCGATACAATCAAAAAGTCTTAGATAAAAACAAAATGAAGTTCAATATATTTTTATGGTATCTTATTTTGTTCGGTACGATTATAAAAACAGCAAAGCCATTCCGCATAGAAATAAGTAATATTAATAACAGGTACAAACACTTAAAAGTTACTTTATTGTAAAGAAACGATTAATTCTAACATATTCAGAAAGACGAAATAAAAAGCTGATTTTTGTATGTAAAGCTGATATGCAAATATATTTCGATATTAAATTTCTAAGTACAAAATACACACGTCATGATTCAACGATTTTAAGAACTTTAAATCGAGATTTAAATGGATTCCCAAGAGTATGTATAGTGTAAATAGTTTTCAGTCGTAGCTCACAATCTCTGCGAGTCTGACTGGAAGCGGTTGCCGATTTCTTAAAAGTGTTTATACTGGTCTTAGAATTACTTGAAGCGAGACTTTCTTAAAGTAAATACATATATTTATAATAAAGTTATATTTTTGTAAATGTTTTGAATTTTGTTGAGATGGTAGAGAATTTTATAACATACAACTTTTTACTTCACTCTCTGCCTATTCATGGACAATCTACATTGAATGGCGATATCTAAGATATTGTCGCTATTTAATATATCGATCTCAGGTCACAATTTGTCACTAGCATCATATAAATATTAAATAAAAAAATGTACAAAAAAAATTTGAAGAAAAAGATTTGATTTGAAGGTAAATAAGTAAAGGGGCAGTCGCAGTCTGACTAACAGTAATAACGGTTGTAGGTTCGATTCTCGGTATATGGTAACAAGAGCAAGCACCTTGCTCTCGACTGACGAAAAGCTGGAATTTAAAACGCTGTATTGTACTTAAAATAACACTATAAAATATATTTCCTGCCATTTTAAGTGATACGACCTAAAACGTTCCTAAGCTTTTGTTTGTACAAATACTGAATAACTTTTCCTACATTTTGTACCGATTTTGACTTTATAGTCGCCCTTTGTAAACATAAACAGCGGCATAACGTCAAATGGTGTTAGTTTTGACAGATGACATTGATTCAGGTCAATAGACAACACGGGTTTTTTAAAACGTGACTTGTGCTAGACGAAGTGATTTACGCTAACACGCTCCGAACGTCATAATTAGATAATTTTTTAATAAAATCATTTATAGCATAAGATCCACTTACACCTGTAGAGATCATTATTTAAAATAAATATATTTAAGTAATCTCTTTCACATTACACTCTGTAATAGCTGTAATGATAATTATAAATATAATTACAAGGAAAACATTATTTATAATGATATAAATCTATAATATTGATTTTTTAGCTTTACGCCACGTCTCGCACATAAAAGAGCAATAGGGTTAGGCGGAGGATGAAGTAAGCTTGTAGTAGTTGAATATTTTTTTAAATTAAAATATATACATTATACACAGTGTTGAATTTTTGTGTTTCTGCAACTGTAGTATGATTTGTATTGCAAAAGTTTTATAATTATCTTTTCTCAGTAGAAATTATTTTGTATATTCTTAGTGAAAATTTTATAATACCGGCAATTTCAGTGCACGATATTTCTTTCTGGAATGCTCCGTGGAATGCCATGGCTTTAGCGCTAGTCCGAATTTTCAGGTAAAGCTCGAAAAACAGCGCCTATTTTTTTTAATATTTCGTTCATTTTGTATGTTTACATAATAGAAATTTGTAGGTCGAAGTATATTTAGTTATTATTTCAGAAACTATGTTTTGTAGGATTTTATCTTAATGTGCGATGTGAACCATTATTTTCTTTATCTATACGAATCTAGTATCTATCTTTGAGACTTAAGTTAGAACGAGGATACATTGAGGTCTCAGTGAACAAAGCGAAAACGTAGAGAATATTGTAGTGGACCGAACCAGATAACTATAGCACACATGGCATTTGTACCGTCGACTGCTGTGTGTACGTGGACTGACGATAGTAAGACAGACGCTGTGAACGACGAAAAACACGTTATGAAATAAAATAGAAATTGGGAAAAAAAATTAAAATAAGTCTTAACTTTGGGCATATCTTCTTCTATGTAGTAGAATCGTAAACTGTTTCAACTCGAGAAAAACAAAATATCGAAATGTTTAACATGTAGTGCTGAGGCCCAGCCTAAAAATACCCTCTGAAGCTCTATGTAAAAATTTGCTTGTTTCACAGTCTTTGACCATCAAAATATTTTAGCACAATCTCTACACTATTTTGGAATCAGAACAAGAAAATAAAAGAAAATCACTTTTTCGAGTGGAGATCGAATTCATAATCATCGCACTTGCACGGTAACTCGCTGCGCCATAACAACCTCGTACAGGTATTAGTTTAATTAATTTTATTATATATATTAAATAGGATTTAATCTATTGCATCATCTTTACAGTTAAAAAATAGTATCCATGTATATACATAACTTTTTCACAAAATCCTACGAGATTTTTCTGTATTTTCCTGTATGGGTTACCATATGTAAGGGTGATAAATATAAAAAGCGTTAATAACAAAGGAAGTTTTATACAGAGCTAATGAGCAGTAACTAAAATAGTATCAAAATTAATGAACAGTCCAAGTTTTTTTTAGTCTTTGCACCAATTGCTTCAAGGGTGACAAATGATTGAATGCTTTAATCATTTGTCATCATAGAAGAAGATAAGGTAACATAAATGGATATAGTGTTTTGCCTTCCCAATTCACCGTACTGTCTAGGGGACTCACTTTGAGAGTCCAGTATACACAGCTGTCAAACGATACGAATGCAATCCACTGCAATCTTCGTTTTCGCTTTGTTCAATGAGAGATATTTATCCTCATCCTTTCTCAAAGTTATGATTATAGATATAATGTGAAAATAATGGTTCAAATTAAATATTAGATTCTGAAGTAAGTGTCATAATATTTTTATGATTTTTAAAGTGTTAATCTACACTGAGGATAGAAAAAATACTTAAAGAAAACATATAAAAATTTGAACGCAGCGGGACTCGAACCCGCGCCCTCCTGCGAACCGTGCAGGCGCTTTCACCACTGAGCCATGCGTTCTACATCACGCCGCGTTGAAATTCTTATATGCTTTTATACAACTTATATCGTTGTTAGCATCTCTGTAGGGAGATTTTTACAAATTTCCGCTACCCAAAGATCATTACAAAGAACAATCGTTTGGCGAGAGAGAATGCTATTTTTATTAAATATTTTTATGATTTTTAAAGTGTTAATCCACACTGAGGATAGAAAAAATACTTAAAGAAAACATATAAAAATTTTTACATTACCTATATTACTTGTTACATTACCTATAAAACTTGTTACATTACCTATATATACATATAAAATGATTGTTTTAGAACAAAATATTTGAAAGCAGTCTCTTTTTTCACTGAAAATAGTTCTGAAAATAGCTTTGCCTAAAAATTAATAAAGTTTAATAAGACGCTTTGCTTTAAGAAAATCTCGCTTCAAGTAATTCTAAGACCAGTATAAACACTTTTAAGAAATCGGCAACCGCTTCCAGTCAGACTCGCAGAGATTGTGAGCTACGACTGAAAACTATTTACACTATACATACTCTTGGGAATCCATTCCAAATCTCGATTTAAAGTTCTTAAAATCGTTGAATCATGACGTGTGTATTTTGTACTTAGAAATTTAATATTGAAATATATTTACGTCTTTATTATATATATATATATATATATATATATATATATATATATATATATATATATATATATATATATATATATATATATATATATATATATATATATATATATATATATATATATATATATATATATATATATATATATATATATATATATATATATATATATATATATATATATATATATATATATATATATATATTTATATTTATATATATATATATATATATATATATATATATATATATATATATATATATATATATATATATATATATATATATATATATATATATATATTATATATATATATATATATATATATATATATATATATATATATATATATATATATATATATATATATATATATATATATATATATATATATATATATATATATATATATATATATATATATATATATATATATATATATATATATATATATATATATATATATTTCGGCGAAGGGGTACAAATCAGAGTGATGGTCTTCCTCCGAGCACATATTAGTGGGCTTAACGTGGTTATCGAGCAGAAATCAAACTTCCTTCTTACAATATTTTCTTTACTTCCACTGATTCCAATAACAGGTATACACACAATCCACAAGTAGGTAGTAATATAACGAGCGGTATGACAGTTCCCAAGACTTGTTATCCGTACAACAGCCAACAGCAAAGTCATGCTTTCGAGTCCTATCGGTAACTCGAAGACTCGGCCCGCACGAACGTAAGACTGGACTCTGTCGAAGCGATGACAAGTCGCTTCCGCCTCGTTGTCAAATCAACAACCGTATTCATGACTACTCCGACACGGCCATCCTGCGAGACACACGTCCTCGTGTGTTATTCTGAAACAATATTCAGTACGCAGTATCAAACAATCTCAGCTCGGTCATCACTGACCTAACAGTACTCACTATTTACTTCAGAGGTAAATAATTCAAAATAAAATGGTATTAATCTACCTTACCATTTTAATAAGCAAACATGTTACAATAAAACCGCTCAATACAATTACTCTATTATGAAATTATCATATTCACATACAAAACACTCAAAGTATAATTGGCTTTATTATCACCGCATCTCACAATAGAGATATCAACTCGACCATGTAGACTTTGTTTTACATTACCAGTACTTGAGCTCTTACATGTGATTAATGGTTAAACATAACCCAGTAACCTCCAGTTACTACTCTTATGCGAACACCCACGTGAACGCCAAGTCCCACCTGGACTTATGGTTCACACTGAACCCGACCTCTGCCAGGGTTGACTGCACTACCGCGTACTCACGGACTACAACTTGTAGATACCGATTTCTACTGAGCTACGGCTACACGACAACCACTGGTACGGTCCAATCATCATGTAAACTCAAGTACTCTCAGCAATATCACAATTAGTGTGCTCAATCTCATTATTGTCAATTATACATTGATTGTCTGCCATTTTTCACAAACCATCATGAGCGTTTTTATAAGTTCTTTTACAATTTAAAGACTCCTTCTTTAAATTATAGCGACCACCCTCAAGCACGTCTATGACCTCAAACGGCCCTTTAAACTTTGCATTTAACTTTGTCTCATTTCTTTCCTCATTCGTAAGAAACACATAAGATTCATTAAAAAAACCACACACACACAACACACACACCTACCCAGAATTAATTTAGTTTTGCTTTTGTTCAATTAAACGAATAACAAATTCATCTGTCGTAACGCGCGTTCGCGGAGTGTCAGTAATAAAATAGTCTGAATAACGAGTTAACACATCAACAATTAATGAGATATATTCGACAGACACAACAATATTAATAAGTGCTAAATTATTTCGCGACGGTAGATCTAAATTACAATTGTTCACATTATGAACTTTTGAAATAGTGAATTGTGCTCAACTGGCACGCTCGAAACGTCATAATTAAAGAGAAGAAGAAGAAGAAGAACTTTTGAAATATGAACATTGGTCACGGCCATACTTAATACTGAACCCTTACGGTAGTATTTCACGGCTTATCGCAATATCACAATACATGAAATAAAATCGACAAACGATTGCCACTAATTGACACGTTACAAAGAATACGTTCCGTATATTCTAGATTAGCATTACCTATACTCTATACGAAATAACGTGAATGTGCTTTCTTCTATGAATTCACGGCTAACAGTTTGTTTAACGAGAGAACATTCAGCACCAGAATCAAAATAAAAATAATACGACTCACCAGATTGTTGTAGTATGCCATAAACGCCTGCCTTAGTGCAGAAACACACGCCTCGCTCAGCTACTGCGCTACTTCCACTGCTATGGCCAGCACGGCCTACTGAGGTCGAGCTGCCTGCGCCCGCATTGGCACGATGACAGTTAGTTGCTATATGCTCGCTGCCGCCGCAACGAAAACAAATCACTTTTTTACTGGTTTCAGGCGTAACCATCAATATTCGTTATCCCTTATTGCCATAAGACACAGTTGATTTCACGAATCCTCTTTATGTCCAAGTTACCCACAATTATGACACTTGAATGTAACACCAGCATTATTAGTTGTTTCATGTGGTTATTTCGTTTGTAAACGCCAAGCGATACAGATGTGAATCAAACTGGGTAATATGACGTAGCACATATTTCTTCGTGACTTAAATCCTTCCACTTCAACAGCGACGTCACACGCTTGCATATGCTGCGAGACATTCACCTTCCTTCAGCTTGCCATGATTCACATCGATAAGTTTTGCAGCAAGTGTTTACGTAGAATTGTAACGTGCGAGAAAGAGGTCACGAAAGTATTGCCAAGTCATACTCGCATATGAGATATGTGAAAGCCACGACGAGGCGCTGCCATTCAGTGCCTTACTAAGAGCTATGATGAGCGATGCACCTTCCAGTGGACGTTCACTAACACAAGAGTGAATCGTGGCATACTAAGCACATGGATCAGCATCTAGTTGCTCTGGGTTAAACTCCGCTTCAAGCAATTGCATCATATTTCTCTGCTAAATTCTCGAAAATTGTGTGGCAATGACATTCAGATCCCACTTCTGATTTCGGCGAAGGGGTACAAATCAGAGTGATGGTCTTCCTCCGAGCACATATTAGTGGGCTTAACGTGGTTATCGAGCAGAAATCAAACTTCCTTCTTACAATATTTTCTTTACTTCCACTGATTCCAATAACAGGTATACACACAATCCACAAGTAGGTAGTAATATAACGAGCGGTATGACAGTTCCCAAGACTTGTTATCCGTACAACAGCCAACAGCAAAGTCATGCTTTCGAGTCCTATCGGTAACTCGAAGACTCGGCCCGCACGAACGTAAGACTGGACTCTGTCGAAGCGATGACAAGTCGCTTCCGCCTCGTTGTCAAATCAACAACCGTATTCATGACTACTCCGACATATATATATATATATATGTACAAATCAGCTTTTCAGTTTTTCTTTCCGAATATGTCAGAAGTATTCATTCCTTTACAATAAAGTAACTTTAAAGCGGCTTATTTTTATGCGGAACGATTAATGGTTTTTGTGTTTTTATAATCATACCCTACAAAATAAGCTACAAATCACGCTTTACTCGAACATGGCAGAGTAGGCAGAGGGAACCACAGGAACCGTGGGAACCTAGTGTTAAGACACTCCGTTGCTTAGTCCCTGCTTTCTCCGTCCCCGCTTTCCGCAAAAATAAAAGAGAAATGTTAAAGCTATTTTTGAGTATTTCCTACAATAATAACACCTTGCTGTGAACATTCTGGCAGGGAATTTTAAAACTACAAAGGTAATTTTGTTAATTTATCCAATATCGCTTTATCATATAGAATAGTCTAAGCTAATATTACTTGAATTTCAATATTAAATTGTTCACAATTTTGTAGTATCGATAAATATTTTAATAACAAATAATGTCTTCAATATTTATTTGACTGGAACCTTACTCTAGCTTCTGGAAATAGAAAAATATGTTTTAAATGAAAATTGCGAATGTATAAATATTTTGGAAATCGACTTCTATGGGAGCTTAATGAAGTATGTTAGCCTGTGTGCTTATAATTATAAATATTGTTAACTTGGTTGTAGGGTATTTTTAACTGCAAGTATACAGAAACATTTTTTTTATTTTTTTTTAAATATTTTTTTAATTATTTTTTTTTTATTTTCTACCAAAACAAGTCGAAATAATCGTAGCCCTCATATTATAGCAATTGTTAACGCACTCATGAACGATCGTCTAATACTATTTACCAATTTAATATATATTATGATATATATTGGAAATGTTTTAATTGCGCACACTTAGAAAGGTGAGTTTTTGACCTAAAATTTTACTTTTTTTATCGATTTAAAATCTCAAATATAGTCGATATTCGAACTTGAACAGTTCAATTGGTAATTAATTAAACAAATTCTACACGTTAGCGACTGGATTTGCTTAAAAAACATTTCAGTCAATCAGTTTCAAAAATACTATCTTTCAATAAAAATAGATTTCCAACCAATAAAGGAAGTGCAAGTGAGCAAAGAAAGCAATAATCTTTATCTTTTCAAATTGTATCAGAAACATCGATAATATTACACAAATCTACTTTACATAATATTTAATACAACAAATTACTTTTTTCTTTGTCTCTTGATTTATTTGTGAGAATAGAATGGTACTCTATTGGTATTTATTGTGTCAGCTTGAGTAGTTGTATATATTATATGACTAGTCAAATGACAGTAATTTTTTATTTATTTTTTTTAGCTTCACGCTTTTATCCCGCACATGGCAGGATAGGCAGAGGGAACTGCAGGAACCATAGGCACCTAGTGTAAAGACACTCCGTTTCTGAGTCCCTGCTTTCTCCGTCCCCGCTTTCCGCCTTTATCGTTGGCCTAGTTGCCAGAGCGAAGAAAATAGAAACATAAAAAATTCATCTTCCCCGACTGGGAGTCGAACCCTAAAGCCGTCGCGTTACGGACATACGTTGCGCCTCTCCGCCACGACGGTCCTCAAAATAAAATATAAGCAACGAACTCCATATATAATTGGAATTCTTATTAAAATAAACATTGAATCACAGTATTCCTATGAGATTGACACGTGTTGTCTTGTTGACAGCAATACTCTCCAATGTATCGACATCTAGCCGGCTTATTGCATACTTCGGAGACAATCAAACGTTCGCATGTTAGTTGAAGTGTTATTTATTGAAACTGGTGACTTTCAGCGTTTGCTTATATTTTTTTATTAAAAAGTAATATATATAAGTAATATATATAGTGACAAGATAGATAAAAAACATAAGGACCCCCTATATAACATGTATGAAGGCTAATGACAGTGGACGAGGCGGAAGAGGTATCGATTTTCAAACAATATATTACTATAATAAATTTAAAAAGAAATACTGATTCATTTTTATTTGTAGAAATATATATAAATAAGGATATATTTCTGGTATAAATATATTGGAGTAAGTAAATATACGATGTTTGTGAAAGCTCTTCCTATTTATTTTGATTGTGCTAAGTATCATTTTATAAAAAGAAAATTTTATTGACTCTGCCTTGGCGCAGTGGAAGAATGCATGACTGTAGATGTGATAGCTGTACGTTCAATGTAAGGTAAAAAATATTTACCGACAAATTTCATTTAAATTACAAAAAATTATCTATAAAATCATAGAGTGTTTACTTCTAAACACATAGCTTTATGAGCTATGAACTAATTAAGGTAGTAATAAAACTACCATAGAAAAGTAAATTAAATTAAAAAAAAAATAAAGTATATAATCAATAACTTAAAGGATTTTTCAAAGCAGATCCTATATTATCAATAATTTGAATGAAGGATTTGGATGAATGATCTATATATATACTTTGAAAAATCCTTCTAATATTATTCACGTGAAAGCGGGGACGAAGTAAGCAGGGACTAAGTAACGGAGTGTCTTAACACTAGGTTCGTATGGTTCCTGCAGTTCCCTCTGCCTACCCTGCCATGTGCGGGATAAAAGCGTGAAGCTAAAAAAAATAATAAAAAAACCGTGAAAATTATTTTGTGGTTGTTGTGTGTATTTGTGAGTATGTGTGTGTGTGTGTGTGTGTGTGTGTGTGTGTGTGTGTGTGTGTGTGTGTGTGTGTGTGTGTGTGTGTGTGTGTGTGTGGTAAAACTTTGATATAAAAAAATTCTTAACAAAAATTATAATTTTGCAACCATCTTACAACTTTCAAAAACTGCACTACGATGACATTATAAATGTTCTTTATTCATACATACATGTTATATACAAAATACAACATACATATGAGCCGCTCAGTGCACACATCGATTAACTCCACTTTTTGAAAAATCTTAAATTTTAGTGTCAAAGCACTTGGTATAGTCATAACTTTTTTAATTTATAATAACTTTTCTGAATAATAAACATTAGTACCGTAAAATGGCAAATTTTTTTTGGCGACTGAATAATAAGTAATTTATTTCAGAAGCCATTTCGATTAACTCCATACTCTAATGTAAAGCGGTTCAGTAACGCTTTATCTGTTCGGGCCTTGCATTGACGCTTACTTGTTTTCAAGCATCTGAAGATGCTCTCTCCCTCACTCTCCGTAATCGTAACTAAATCGCATCGGTAAACAGATAAGAAGAAGCGCAATTGAAACGGTAGTTAGTATAGCAGTAAACAGTAAATTAGCTGGATAAAGTTGGAAAGGTATCTACCCTATCTCATACAAATGAAATGTGACTATAGTCTGTCTTCATTATAATGAAGACACATGACGAAACGACAACACGACGAATTTTAAGCCATTAATATAAGAAAATCTTTAGTGGATAGACCGCAAAGTTTGAAAAATATAGATCAGCCTTTATTATATCCTTAAGGTAGAACTGAGTGTGAAAAGGGAAAAATGGAAAGACATGATGGGCCAGCTAAAATTCATTCCGCCTGTTAATCACAATTACTATAAGAGCTTGTCAACAAATCGAAAGGACGAATTCTCGCATACAGCCGATGAAGAAGACATTATTTATAATATTGCTAAATCATCCCAAAGAACAGTACCGCTAACATAAAGTTGCTATGAATTCATTATAAAAATTATATAATAACAGAACTGCCAACATTCATTTTTATGAAAAAGCAGTGCATTTTTATTACTCACATAATAACTAATATTTTCTGTGGTAAAAAACTTAAAAATGTAAAAATTAAATTTAACTTTATTACTTTATTCAGTTGCCAAATCGATTAACTCCACCATTCACATAAAAACTATAACATTACTGACGATTGTTTGTTGGCTATTCTTTCTTATTAATTTTATATACTATTAGATGAAAGCTATATCTGCCATTATGCATTCTACACTATAAATTTGAATTCATATTATCAGAGGAATTTTAAAAATCAATATTCATTACATCATCGCGTTTCTCAATTTTTCGTTTTATGGAGTTAATCGATGTGTGCACTGAACGGCTCATATATTACTATCTTGGCACCAAAGCCAAAATGTCGCAGCGGACGAAGCGGCACTCGCCACAGTGTAAATTTCTTTTAACACAGCCAAGGGAATATAATGTCGGCTTATTAGCATTCAAGGGAGCTTTTTACAAATTCTGGCAAAAATTTGTAGTTGTACAAATATAAATATAGATATGGTTCATTCAATTTGTTTTCTTTTTTAGGCTCTTAACCATTTCAAAAGGTATTTTACTTAAAGACAGATGAATCGTGTCAGCCGTGCTCTGATAAGACGAGTGTAAAATTATTTATTTATTTAATATGTATGACTATGTGGCATATAAATAAAATCGATTTTTTGGTATTTATTACATATAAACATATTATTAATTAAGTATTACTTATATATGTATATACAAATCAGCGTTTTAGTTCGTCTTTCTGAATATGTCAGAAGTATTCGTTCTTCAGAACATTGTAACTCTAATTGTAAATATATGTGACTGTTACTCATATTACTTATGTTTGGGCAGAATAATTATTGGCTTTGCCGTTTTTATTATCGTACCCTACAGAATAAGATACTGTTAGAAAACTCAGAAGTGGTTAAAGTTAATTTTAAAAGGTAAAAGTCGAAATACCAATAGATCACAAGGTTCGAGTACACTCCGGCATAGATTTCTCGTTATTACATGAAATGACATAAATCACTCAATATCAGTACTTCAAGGTAGTTCCCTTCCAGTACGGGCAGTTGCCTACAAGCAACTGCCACGATTGACATAAATTCAACGCTTTTATAGTCTTTATGATCTAAAACTACCCCATTTTATAAAATTGTGTGGAATAATGACTAACAATACTATAAAGATATATGGAACTTCATTTTGTTTTTTATCTAAGACTTTGTAATTGTATCGGGCTCTGGCAAACAAAACAGCGTTTCTTATTCAGAAAGAAATCGGAGAAAGGAATATTTGGACACTACCTCCTCTCCGCGTACTCTGCTATATGTTGAAAATATCTATGAAACCTACACTTTAGCGAGTGAGTATAATACATTAGATATAAATAAAAATACCTATGTGTACTTAGAGTTATTTAGCTTAAAAGAGAAATGCTAAAACTGTTTTTGAGTATTTCCTACAATAATAACACCTAGGTGTAACTGTGTACATCCTAACAGCGAATTTTAAAATCGTCTCGCAAAACATCTCGCATTTTGTTAATTTATTCCATATCGCTTTATCATATCGGATAGTCCCTAAGCTAATACTACTTGAATTACAAAATTAAATTGTTCACAATTTTGTATTTTCAATAAATATTTTATTAATATGTCTTCAATATATATTTGACATTACTCTAGCTACTGGAAAGTGAAAAATGAATTTTAAATAAAAATTTCAATTGTATAAAGATTTTGGAAATCAACTTCTCAGGGAGCTACAAACAACAAGCCGACAAAACGTAACCCTCATCTTATAGCAATGGTTAACGCACTCATGAACCGTCATCGAATACTATTTATAAAATTAATATATTTTCTACAAAATTAAATAAAGGCTTTCGTCTTATAAAGAGAATTTATGAGTTTCAATATAATATGAATGCTTAAGTTTGTCCGTAATATATAATATTTATTTATTTAGTTACTGGGTGTTCTAAATATAAAGCCCTAAGTATCAACGTCCATATTGATACGTTTCATATTGTAAAATGCTATTGGAAACAAAAAATACTACAAACTCATTTCACCGTTTAAACTAAACGCACTTGATACATTGCGATACAATTTTTTTGTTATATCGTGAGTTGTCGCATATATTTCAGGAACATCATAGAGAGGTTTACATTTGGTGGAAATATAAATATTAATATTGGAATACATTTCGGTATTTCGATTTCCAATGGCTTCTACTATTCGATTAAGCGTTAAGCTTCAGTATTGGAAATGTTAAATGCGTTTACTGTATACTCGAATTACATTTGTGAAAAAAAAAATGTCAAAAAAAGAGCATTTATAACAATAATTATCAATACATAGTCTTGTTTTTAATAATATCAGAAGAATCCGAAAACTTTACCAAACAAAAGCTTGGTCTGTAGTAGTCTAGAGAGTTATATGTGAGAAAAGGCCAGCTTAATAAAACTTCGACCGTTATCTCCTAGACTTTTAGAGATAAGGGCACAAAACTTTGTATTATTACACAGACTATATTATTTTAAATTGTGTTTAGATTTATTTTCAGAAAAAAATTCACTATTATTCTCAAGTCAAACAAAAACATAACTTTCCTCTTCTCTCCTAAACAGTTCAGAACTCCGCATAGGACTGAAATTATATAAAACACGATTGCTTATTTTCTTAATTGAATTGATTGCATTATGTGTCAAATTGTGATTTTCAACTGTGATTATATATATATATATATATATATATATATATATATATATATATATATATATATATATATATATATATATATATATATATATATATATATACATATATATATATATATATATATATATATATATATATATATATATATATATATATATATATATATATATATATATATATATATATATATATATATATATATATATATATATATATATATATATATATGTATATATATATATATATATATATATATATATATATATATATATATATATATATATATATATATATATATATATATATATATATATATATATATATATATATATATATATATATATATATATATTTAGCCTCACAGATGATTCATTTGTCTCGAAATTAACGTGGAAAATGGGAAACGAAATATCTATGGTTGTGATATCGAAATATCTATCTGTATCTAAATTAGCTATAGTTATATCTCATTTGATAGTAAATATATCTTTTATTACTGATACCATAACAAAAAAACATAGCCACAATACCGTATCATAGAAACCTGACGCTTAGATGAGATTTTCCCGAAACTCATGAACGAAGATAATGTGCATATATATAGTATAGTCCAAGTTTAACGTAAACTCCAGTAAGATTACCTTTATTATTTAAATTAATTACTTATGAAATAAAATATCTCGTTACTAATTACAAAAAAAAAACTTTTAAGCACATTTCAATACGACAAGAATCAATGACTTACACATTAAAGCGTTAAATTTCAATTAAAAAACAACAATTGTACTTTGTTTTCTCTTCGCGTTTTCCTCATTATCGTACCATCTAGTTAGGTAGCTACATTAAGTCTCGTTATAAGAGGCTGTGAGGCGATTAACGAATTTGTTCCGTTCCGCCCTCGTTTCGAGAATAACTTGGATATTATTAGAATTTCCTTAATATTTGTTTATTAATTATTGTGTTATAGTTCGAACTGTTACTGTTAGAGCTATTTAGTAGAAATGTTTCATTGTAATAGAACAATGTATACAATTATATGCGTTTTCTAATAAATTTGATTACCATTCTGTGGTTAAATTTATGTATTTTAGCACTTTGAAGAACTTTTTTGCAGTAATTTCAATAAAACGTATATTAGTCAAACAAAAAACATACACCGAATCACATCTTAATAACTTATTATTTTAGTAGCACATATTGAGTGCTCAATAAAGTAGGAAAGGTCCAGAAACTTCGACGTTAAGACATCATTTCCTTTACACCGTTACGTATTTAGTGTCAGAGGTTAACGCCGTGTTTTATCTTACTGGAGCGTTGAAATGAAAAAACTTGAATTTCCCAAATGTGGCTCAAGCATAAGTTTACTGCTTTTACAGTTACATGCTGTACAACTCCATCACAATAGCCTTAACATGCAATTAAAGTATTCAGTCTTAGATATGTATAATATCTATATATTGAAAAGTTTTGTGTAAAATATTGACGTACGTGGTCAGAATTAATATATATTGTTTGTAAAAGTGTTTTAATAGCGCACACTTAGAGAGGCGACTTTTTGACCTAAAATTTTACTTTTTTTATCGATTTAAAAATCTCAAATATAGCCGATATTCAAACTTGAACAGTTCAATTGGTAACTAATTAAACAAATTTTACACGTTAGCGACTGGATTTGCTTAAAAAACATTTCAGTCAGTCAGTTTCAAACACACTCGCTTTTAATCAAAATAGATTTCCAACCATCAAAGGAAGTGCATGTGAACAGAGAACGCTTTATCTTTTCAAATTATATCAGATATATCGATAATATTACAAAAATCTACTTCACATGATATTTAATACTACAAATTATTTTTTACTACCCAAACAGTAATTTTCAGACGTTTACAATTTTTTAAGATGTCTTTTGATTTAGATGTGAGAATAAATTAATAATACTCTATTGGTACAAATTATTGTGTCAGCTTGAGTAGGTGTATATATTATATGACTAGTCAAATGTGATATAAGCTCATATTATGACAGTAATTTTTTTTATTTTTTTATTAGCTTCACGATTTTATCCCACATGGCAGGATAGGCATGGCAGGATGAGCCTGGACGCTATGGACTCCCAGGCCATCTCCATGCAGGTGTCGGATGTCGGAGTGCCGCTGGGTATTTTTAGTGGGTATACCGGGAACTCCTTTACCGGGGAGTCCCACATACCCCTCTCCCGCCCCCCGACAGGAAGGGGATGCGTAATGGCATTTTTTCCCAGCGACAAAAAAAAAGAAGGATAGACAGAGGGAACTGCAGGAACCATAGAAACCTAGTGTAAAGATACTCCGTTTCTGAGTCTCTGCTTTCTCCGTCCCGCTTTCCGCCTTTATCGAGCGCCGCGCTTTGCCTAGTTGCCAGAACGAAGAAAATGGAAAAAGAAAAATTCTTCCCCGACTGGGAATTCAACCCAGAAACCGTCGCGTAACAGGCAGACGTTGCGCCTCTCCGCCACGACCGTCCATAAAATAAAATATAAGCAACTAAATCCATTTATAATTGGAATTCTTATTAAAATAAACATTGAATCACAGTATTCCTATGAGATTGACACGTGTTGTCTTGTTGACAGCAATACTCTCCAATGTATCGACATCTAGCCGGCTTATTGCATACTTCGGAGACAATCAAACGTTCGCATGTTACTTGAAGTGTGTTATGTATTTGAAACTGTGACTTTCAGCATTAGCCTATATATGTATATATATATATATATATATATATATATATATATATATATATATATATATATATATATATATATATATATATATATATATATATATATATATATATATATATATATATATATATATATATATATATATATATATATATATATATATATATATATATATATATATATATATATATATATATATATATATATATATATATATATATATATATATATATATATATATACATATATATATATATATATATATATATATATATATATATATATATATATATATATATATATATATATATATATATATATATATATATATATATATATATATATATATATATATATATATATATATATATATAATAATAATTTATTGTCTCCAAAAAGCAATAACAATGTATTTCAGTTAACAATAAGTTCCTTAAAGTATGCACCACGTAACAAAGCGGAATCATCTGTTGCTGAACTAGGTGAACCTGTGTCTCAGCGAACAGCGCCGACTCCCATCGGAAAAAGCTATACATGAAAATTGGGCTAGCCAGAAACTTAATTATAATATTTATACCAACTTTATACAATTGCAATTGTTTTTATTTTAATAGAAAAATATTATGTGCCTTTCCTATTATATCTATTGTAATGACTGGTACTTATGTAGATATGTGTGGGTGTGTGTGTGTGTGTGTGTATGTGTGTGTGTGTTTGTGTGTGTGTGTGTGTGTGTATGTGTGTGTGTGTCTGTGTGCGTTTTTGTGTGTTCATTATAGTATTTTGTTTCTGAGATAGAATGCCCTCTATATACATATTATATTGAAATAACTTAAATCAAATGTATTTTCGATAGAAAGTTAATTTTAATGAAGGATGTCAAGTAGGTTTTCCGTGTCTTCATACGATAAATTTTGGAGGTAAGTAGTTATGCTTTGCTTGCAGTTTACCTTATTCATACTGTATATATTTATAGCTTTGTTAATTTTATTATATAAATAAGGTCCAAGAAAACTATAGAATTTTTGTATAAATGCGGTATTAAGACCTTCTGGTAAGTTAACCACGATATGTTTCCGTCTCTTACTCAGTAACATAGGATCATAGTTTAGTTCACTATGCTGCTTAAGCAATACGCTTAACACAAATAGCTGCCTCACAGTGAGTACATGTGTTTCTCGATACAATAACCTTGTTGGATAAAAATAGGGTTTAAACTTCATTACTTTTAATATTGTTCGTTGGGCTACTTCAATTTTTTTAATTGTGGTTTTTGATGCACCCCCCCATGTAGAAATGCAGTATGTGATAAGAGACTGGCATAAAGCCAGATATATTCTTTTTAATAGTTCTTCTTCTACAACATGTCTAAGGTTTTTAAATATGTAGATCATTTTATTTAATCTTCCGCTTAGTATATTTATGTGTTTTTTAAAGTTTAAGTTGCAATCTAGGGTCACTCCTAAATATTTTATATGATCAACCCGCTCTAAATTTGGGCAAAAACAATTCGTAAATTTTGTTTGTGTGCATACATGGGAAATTAAATGAAGGTTATCCGGCAAGTTAGTACATTTTCTTATTGAAAAAGTTATATATTTAGTTTTGCTAGTGTTTAATGTAAGAATATTTTTTTTTAACCAAATAGCAACTCGATTAAAACCCCTTTGAGCAATGTCAAATACTTCAGGCCATGTGTCCGCAGCAAACATAAGTACAGTGTCATCAGCATATGATATTATCTGACCTTGATCTAATTCTAGCCGTGTAAGTAGATCTATATAAACAAGAAAAAGAGTCGGACCTAAAACACTGCCTTGCGGTACGCCATGCGTCAGTAATTGATCATTGCTATAATAGGTATCAATTTTAACGCATTGATATCTTTCCGAAAGATAGTCTTCGAATAGCTTAAGTTGTTTACCTCTTACACCAATGCTCTCTAATTTTTTTATTAAAATTGTGATTGACACAGTATCAAATGCTTTCGCTAGGTCTAAGAATATGCATATAACTTTTTTCCCTTTATCTAATTTGGTGGAGATAAAATTTGTTAATGCGTGGACCGCGTCATCAGTAGATTTGCCGCTTCTGAAGCCGAATTGGTTGTAATTGATCAGATTATTTTTTTCTAAATATTCTACTAATCTTATGTTTAATAATTTTTCGAAAATTTTTGATAGTGACGGGAGTATAGAGATCGGTCTATAATTACTAATAATTGTTTTATCACCACTCTTAAAAATTGGACGAACTTCAGACTTTTTTAAAACTTTTGGAAAAATGCCCGTGTCTAAACATCTATTAAAAATATACGTTAATGGTGGAGCCAGTATATTATATGTTTGTTTTATAGTTTTATTTGAAATTCCATCCCATCCAACAGAGCATTCAGTTTTCATATTACTAATAATATTTTTTATTTCTTTTTCATTCGTATTCATTAGGACTAGTGATTTTTGATTGCCTATAGTATTTTGGTCACTATCATCAGTAGCTACATCATCAAAGTCATCAAAAGTTTGTGCTAAATTTTTACCTACATTTACAAAATAATTATTTATGTGATTAACCGACGATTGCGGGGTGTTTAATATATTTAATAACTCTTTATTGCTTTCAACTTGTGTATGTGTATGAATTATATTTTTAAGTACATTCCATAGTTTTTTATTATCATTTTTAGCCATTTCTACCTGTTCTTTATCATAATTTCGTTTAACTTTCTTCAATATATTGTTACAAAAATTTCTGTATCGTTTGTATATTAAGTTAATCATTTCATTACTAGGAGAGCGCCTGGCTTTATTATGTAATTTATCTCTATGACGTATGCATCTAAGCAGTCCAGGAGTCATCCATGGTTTTATCATTTTTTTTCTGGTCGAAAGTATAATTGTTTGGGTATTATTGTGTATACTTGATTTAATTGCGCTAGTTAAATATTGCATTGAAGAATTTGGATCATTAGAAGTATATACCGGCTTTAAGTCGATGTTTTGTATTTCTAAGTTTAATTTCTCATAGTTAACTTTTGTGACAATAGATTTAGTGATTCCAGTATGTTTTTTCATTTTTATTGAGCAGATTACCGGTTTATGATCAGTTATTGATGTGTTAAGAACCATCGTAATGGAAGGACTCTTAGTTTTAAGTAGTACATGATCAATACATGCTCCAGTAGCATCACGAGTTGAATAGTTATGTGTTGGTAGTAAGCCGTGGTAAGCGGCTAAGTGTAAATATTTTTCAGCGTTTTCATTTTGAATCTCATTACTTATGTCGATATTTATATCTCCAATGACAACAATGTTTTTGTAGTGTGAATAATTTTGAAGTATAGTATTAAATGATATTAAGAAATTATCAATTTTTTTGTATGATGGTGATCGATATATGGCAATAATAATTATGTCTTTTAATTTTAGAATAACGCAGTTTCCTTCTTGAAATAATGGTTCTTCAACCGTGAACATAAATTGGTCTTTAATATATAACACAATGCCTTCATTTTGATTATTATTGTTTTTATTATAAAAGCATTTGTAACCTCTAAGTGATGGAACTGTTAATTTATTTAAAAGCCAACACTCTGTAAGCACTATTACGTCTAAATTTATGTTAAGCCTGGCTTAACTGGCTTATATATATATATATATATATATATATATATATATATATATATATATATATATATATATATATATATATATATATATATATATATATATATATATATATATATATATATATATATATATATATATATATATATATATATATATATATATATATATATATATATATATATATATATATATATATATATATATATATATATATATATATATATATATATATATATATATATATATATATATATATATATATATATATATATATATATATATATATATATATATATATATATATATATATATATATATATATATATATATATATATATATATATATATATATATATATATATATATATATATATATATATATATATATATATATATATATATATATATATATATATATACACAGATTGACAATTCAAAAACTAACCAACAACCTCAAAACTTTCAAAAACTTTGAGCAATGGCAGTCCAATTAAAAAAAAAATGGAAGACACATTTCTATATTTTTCATACATTGGATTTCCACATATATTTCGTCTATAGAACAAACATTAATACGTAGGTAACACAACACGGTAACAATGAACAATAATAATTTTAAGCGTATTTGTTTCGCTTTGTTTGATAGTTTCCTCTTCATCGCCATCTGGGGACCGCGGGAATGGCAGTACGGAATAGGTTTTCAGTTGTACAATGTATAATAGTGAACGTGTTGACCTGCAGTACCTCTACTTTGATGGTTCGATTGTTATATACTCTGTATCTTTTTAATTATATTTCTTTACAAGGTTTAGCCTGTGACTGCGCTTGTGTGGACGGTGAAATGTGTTTCTTCTTTCACGAGGGATTCTATTAAAAATTATGTAACTATATAAGTACCACATATTAACTAAAAAGATGATATAATATTCTGTCCCCCGCTTCCCGCCATTTTCGAGGCATTGCATATTAAGTCGCGGAATTCACTCGCTTTGCGTAGTTGCTATAGGGAATGAAATGGAAATAGAAAAATTCATCTTTTCTGAGTGGGAATCCAACCTACGAACCGTCGCAGACGTTAACCCTCTGCGCCACGACGTCCCCTTTAGGACCTCAAGCAGGGAACGAAGTATCTTAATACTAGGTTTCGTATGAACCATAGGATTCTGCGGTTCCCTCTGCCTATGTATAATGATATAATAGATTAAATCCTATTTTTTTTAAACAATAAAATTTCTCAAATTATTACCTCTATGAGGTCGTCGTTTCGTATGTGATAGTAAGTGCAATCAACTCGAATTCGATCTTCAATGGAAGAAATGAAATATTTTGACTTCTTAGCTCCAAAAAAGGAGCAAATACGAAGCGTGGCGTTGAATTTAGTCACCCAACGTGCAATGCTTTGAAATTGGTCGAAATAAGGGGAAATGTTATAACTCTAAGTTTTCTTCGTTTATATGGCCCTAAACTAAATAAAAAATGTACAGAATATAAATATGTATCTACCTTAATGCAAATACAAACAAAATAAATTATTTTACTAATGTACGTCTAAGTAGGTCGCATCTAGCGCGTTAATTTGATTGAAATCTCATCAATTATTGATAATATTATTGTTACGCTATTTCACATATTGACGCTCCTGACAGAACTATTAAAGTTATTATTATTATTATTATGTTTCTCTTTTCGGAATTCTCGGGTTCAACTGAACCCGGTCCTTTGGAAGGCTTGCGTGGGGACACAAGTCCAACACGTAGAGGCCCCTTAGAGAATATAAAAAAAATTACTGTGACGCATCACCCGGGATCCACCTCTATTATTATTATTATATTATATTATATTTTTTGTCAAATTCTATTTTGGCTAATTTGATTAGGAAATTCAAGGAAGATGGATTTTTTGTTTTGCGCGGCGTTGAGTTTCACCACTCAACGCGCAATGCCTCGTAAAATAAAAAGAAGACGGCGGAAAACAGGGAATGGAGTGTCTTAGCACTAGGTTCCAACGGTTCCTCCAGTTCCCTCTGCCTACCCTGCTATGTGCGGAATAAAGCGTATATATGTATGTGTCATCAGGATCAATCAGATTGTGCCACCTAGCTATCAAAATGTAGCCTCACAATAAGCTGGTTGGCGATGAGCTTGATAGGTGCTTCGTGGAATAAAGAGAGAATACTATTATTTTCGACTGTCATTGTGCAGAGGCGTAGCGTCTAACTGTAGGGGACAGAGAAAGTAGGAACTTAGCTAGGAACTAGGTTTCTACGGTTCCTCCGGTTCCGACTTCCCATTCTGGTATGTGCGGGATAAAGCGTGAAAACTAAAAAAAAATAGTTTCCTAAACTATGCAATTATAAATAATACGAAGATCTGAAATTATGACAAATATTGTAAAACAAAACGCGACGTACGTGGATCTGTGATAACTTAATAAACTTTAAGCCCTTTAAACCTACAAATGCACTTCGCCACGTTGTAGTATTCAAAGTTAAAGAACTAGGACAGGCTTAGGTGACCAGCGACCTTGCATAGCTCAGTAGTCGGGGGAGAGGGAAAGGGGAAGGAGATCGCAAGGGAACCTGTATATAAAAATACATAAAACGGTTGCGTTTTAAAAATATATAGTTTAAGCAGCTTAATATTTGAATGAAAATATAAATAAAAATATACAACCAACATATCGTATCGAGCGTTTTTTTTTATTTAGATCAATTACAATAAAGATTTGCTATGTTATTAGCAATTACTAAACAATGTAAAAGAAGTTATATACCATCGATAAACTTAAAGTGAGAACTAAATAAAAATGAATAAAAATTAAACCTACAATTACAATTTAAGTTTATATATAAATATATGTATATATAGAAAATTACGTAATTAATATTATTAATTTAATATATTTTTTCAAGACAATCTTCAGCCTTAAAAATTTTATATTGTAAAAGTTTGCCTTATTAAGATTAATTATTAGGATATTTTCTCAAAATTAATAATTTATATTGATAAAAAAGTTACAAGTTTTTTTTTAATGTAGCCACAACACAAATATCTTGAATGTCAACTTACAAACGTCAAATAGGCGACAACTAAAGTACCTTCTGTATGTGATGTATTGCTTTAGTTTCCTTTAAATATAATTTAATTATCAATTTAAAATGTCGGAAGATGGGCACGAACATGCGTAAAAAGACACAAGTATCATTCGTAATACGAGACGAAGAAGAAAGGAGGCATAAAAACGGAATTAGTTCGTTACAATTGGATCCAATACAGGGCAGGCTCTACTCGGCCGGTCGTGATGGAATCATTAGAGTTTGGCATACTGGGGGTGGGTCTCAGGATCGATACATACAGAGTATGGAACACCATACAGATTGGGTGAACGACATAGTGCTTTGCTGCGGCGGTAAAAATCTTATAAGTGCTTCGTCTGACACCACTGTAAAAGTATGGAATGCACCAAAAGGATTTTGTATGTCTACTTTAAGAACACATAAGGATTATGTACGTACATTAGCGTATGCAAAAGATAAAGAACAAGTCGCTAGCGCCGGCTTAGACCGAGCAATATTCTTATGGGATGTAAATACATTGACTGCTTTAACTGCTAGTAATAATACTGTAACAACTTCCTCACTAGTGGGTAATAAAGAATCAATATATAGTCTTGCTATGAACCCACCAGGTACAATTTTAGTTAGCGGCTCCACTGAAAAAGTATTAAGAGTATGGGATCCAAGAAACTGTTCAAGACTTATGAAATTAAAAGGACATGCAGACAATGTGAAAGCATTGGTTGTGAGTAGAGACGGTTCCCAATGTGTATCCGGGAGCTCCGATGGGACTATAAAACTGTGGTCATTGTCACAACAAAGATGTGTTTCTACAATTCGAGTGCATTCGGAGGCTGTATGGGCACTTCTAGCTACTGAAAACTTTACTCATATCATTTCTGGTGGACGAGACCGTCTAGTCATTATAACAGAGCTGCGTAACCCAGATAACTTTATGATAGTTTGTGAAGAGACTTCGCCTGTTCTTAAACTATGCTTTACCGCTGACCAACAAGGAGTTTGGGTCGCAACTTCGGATTCTGATATAAGATGTTGGAAATTACCACCATTCAACTCCCTAAATACAGATTTATATAACCAGAACAACTATAATACAAATAATGTTTATCAAACACAGCCGATTCACAATATAGTAGGTGGCAGAGCAATAAAACACTATACAGTACTTAATGATAAGCGTCACATACTAACAAAAGATACAAATGACAATGTAGTTCTATATGATGTCTTAAAAGCATGTAAAGTCGAAGATTTAGGTGAAGTAGATTATGAAGAAGAATTAAAGAAGCGTTTTAAAATGGTATATGTACCAAATTGGTTTAATGTAGACTTGAAAACTGGCATGCTAACGATACACTTAGGTCAAGACGAAACAGATTGCTTTAGTGCTTGGGTCAGTGCTAAAGAAGCTGGCCTTATAACGGAAAATGATCAAAAAGTTAATTTTGGAGCTTTATTATTACAAGCTTTGTTGGAACATTGGAATCATCCAAATAGAGTTAACGAAGCTGGTCAGAAAGTCATAGGAAACAATTTCTTTAGTGTCCCGCTCCATACACCTTTAATATTTAGTGAAGTTGGTGGTAGAACTTTGTATAGGCTTCAGGTGTGTATATACTTTAATATTTCCATATTTACTTATATATATTCTTTGTTTTGCTTAAGCTTTAGCTGCATGGAACTGCAGGAACCTTGAGAACCTAGTGTTAAGACACTCCATAACCCACTTTCCTCTTTTTACGTCTTTAATGATGAAATGCAACGCCATGCTTGCTTATTTGCCAGTGCAAAGAAAATGGAAATGATGTAATCCTTTCTCCACAAGTGATAATCGAACCACTAAACCATCGCGTTTACAGCGCACACAATGACAGTCACCATATTTATTTATAAAGTCTAAGTTATTTACAAATATCAATATAATTAAGAATGTTTTGTTAAACTAATTTTTGAATTCCAGAAATAAAAATCTTTTTTTTTAATTTCATTTATATTTATTTACATCTGTCTATTTATAAATTGTTTCTTTTTTAATATGATTTTTTTTCATATATTGTAGATTTTATTGTATAATCAATTAAATTTGTAACAATTATATATACATATATTTACTACTGATTGGTATTTCAACTTTGTTTACCAAAATTATAATGATTGTGATTATTTATGTTACTGTATCGGATTTTAAATATTATAATTAAAATGACATTATATTTTTTATTTCTTTTACTGAACCTTAAATTTTAATTTTTCATCTTTCATAATAATAGTCATTTAAATTTTTAAAAAATATCCTTTTATATCTCAACCTGTTGACTCAATTATTTATAAACTTTATTATTAAATCTGCAGGTGGGAGATGCAGGAGGGGAAACGGAAGGAAATCTACTATTAGAAACAGTTCCTTCGTGGGTGGTTGATGTGGCTATAGAGATGGCTGCACCTAAATTGAATAAATTACCATTCTATTTATTACCACATTCTACTTGTCAGAGCAAACAAGATAGGCAGAAAAAGGTAAAATATTTATATTTCAATACAATATAACAATTTGAATTCCTAAAACAATTTTATAAAATAAGTAAATGTAATATTTTAAGCAAAGTTCAATATTAAGAAATTATAAACTTACTTATTAACTTAAGAAATTATAACTTACTTATTTATGTACCTAACATTAATAAGTTAGTTTTAATATGACTTGGCTAATAGATATGTTGCTTGACTTAAAGTATAGCAAAAATAGATAATTATTAATAATATTAAAGAAGCCTAAATAATAAATAAAGTTGTTATTTAAAAAAAATTATAATAAGTTAACATAAATTGTATGTTATTATTTCTAAGGTATCTTAGAAATAAATAATATTAATTTCTCCGTCCATTCCATTTTATATATATATATATATATATATATATATATATATATATATATATATATATATATATATATATATATATATATATATATATATATATATATATATATATATATATATATATATATATATATATATATATATATATATATATATATATATATATATATATATATATATATATATATATATATATATATATATATATATATATATATATATATTTAATTTTGAACTTTCAGGACCGTTTAGTCGCAAACGATTTTATACAATGTCGTAAAGTGGCAGAACATGTCGTAGAAAAAATAGTCGGTAGTGGGGATGTAAACGGGGCTAGCAAAAGCGAAGACAACAATGATGTGCCAGAGGAAAGAGTTGAATTGCTTTGCTGTGATCAGGTTTGTGATTTTATAATATTTTTTAAATCTTTTCATATTTCTTTTTTTCCTTATAAAGTATATTTATTTGTAGCATGTTATAAATCTAAACCCATATCTATAGCGTTTAATAAAAAATATTAAGTTTAAAGAAAAAATTGAACACAACAGGATTTCAATACGCACCCTCTTGCGAATCGTGCAAGCGTTCTCACCACTGAGCCATGAATGAAGAATGCTATAATCCTTATATGCTTTATACAACTTATTTCATTGTTAGCATCTCTGTAGGGTGATTTTTACAAATTTCGTCTACTCAAAGATTATTACAAAAAACAATATTTTGGCGGGAGAGTGCTATTTTTATTAAATATTTTTTTGATTTATATCTTATTAGTATATTTTGTAGTAATCATTCTTGGACTTATAAAAAAGACTCACAGCTTTGTAGTCCTTCTCACCTGTTCCATTCTGTCATATTCAAGGCCAAAATACATATTATTATTCAAAAGATAATACTTATTGCAATCATGTTACATATATTTTGTCTTTGAATTGTTAACATTATTAATTCAAACATTAATATATAGAAAATATTAAATAGAGAATATATATATATATATATATATATATATATATATATATATATATATATATATATATATATATATATATATATATATATATATATATATATATATATATATATATATATATATATATATATATATATATATATATATATATATATATATATATATATATATATCAGCATTCTTTATTAATATGTTTAACAGGTATTGGACCCTAACATGGATCTACGTACAGTCAGACATTTCATTTGGAAGTCCACGGTGGAGTTTACACTGCATTATAGAGTGTTGAAACAATGAAAATTGGTTAATGTCATAAACTTCAATAAACACTTGAAAAAGTGCTGCTCTATCCAGAATATATTCAAGTGAAGTGATTTTTTTTATTTGTGTATATTTAAAAAAAATAATTTAGTCTTTCCATTTTTTTTTCATTATCTGTGAATTATATTAAAATTTAGATTCATGTCGCAAACTATATTAATTCATTTAAATAGTATTTTTTTGACTTTCGTCGCAGGTTCGATTTTAATTGTACTTTGAAAATGTCACAAAATTTGACAAAACTATTCTTAACTTTTCAAAAATATACACATGTATAATTGTATTTCAATTATTTATAATAATGATTGGTAATTTATAAAACGCAAAATACATTATTGCTGTATAAGAAAAGTAACTATGTATATCAGTATTGCTATAATAAAAAATTAAATTAAACATTCCTTTAGCCTGTGACTTTCTATAAATAAAAAAAATATATTATTTCATCACTTGTGCCTAAATATAAATTAATATTTCTTGCCTAAATCTTTACGCAACGCCAACAATTTTATATTAAGTATTATAATAAACTTTGAAAACTGAATTCGCTTTTAAAATGAAACAAAAAAATAATTAAAAATACAATTTAATATTTACCTAGACAGACTATAAATTTAAAATTATAATAATTATCTGTCTCATATCTTCAAATGTATAATGTATGAAATTTAAAAAAAATATATACCAATAAAGCTTAATATTAATTTAATTTTTAGTTATAAAATATTAAATTTTATTATTACAGTAATCAATAAACATTTGAAAAATATTACTTTTTCGTGATATTTATTAAAATTAAAAAAAATCATCAAAGAAGTTATTTCAGTTCTGCTATAATTGTATTTCTTACAAAACATTAATATTATCATTTGATTCATATTAATTTATTAGAACTTTGATTTTTATTTGATTTAATATATTTGTTATATAATATAATATTAATTCTATTTGTATGTTTAAAATTCATGATTAAAAAGAAAGTTTCTTAACAATTTTAGTTGACATGTTTAAAAAATGACACATTCTTATTTACAATACGTTTGAAATGTGATTATAAAGTTAAATAAAAATTTGATGAAAAATTTTCATTATTCAGAAATTATATCATTTACCGGACTACATATATTAATTGTTCAGAAAATAAAGAAATTAATGTGACATATTAATATTTATTTTTCGAGACTTTGAATATATAGATATCTCCAATATTTTTTTGTTTTTTGTGAATTAAGAAAACAATTTGTGTGAGTATACATTTTTTTTTCTGGCTTTCATTTTGACTGTTTAAGTGTCTTGGATTAAAAATAAATGTCCTGCTTTACCATCAATTAATGTTAAGTGACATCTCTGAGTGTCATATTATGTTTCTTTAGTAGTACATAGTATTAATGTAATAATTTGTATTGTATATTATTTATAGATTTAGGTCTTTTCAGCGTGAGTGACGTCGTATGTTTTTGGGAATGCTAAAAATTTCTTATGACTATTAGACCTAAGCTTTGAATAGCGTGGATATTTAATAAAAAGTAAACATTGTTATATCGTGTTTTATTTATTTCCACACAAATCTGCATAATGTTTTATTATCAATTCGATGTCGTCAGTTAACATATTACTTTTTTTCTAACTTATTTGACCGGTCTGATTGTGGGTTCAATCCCACTCTAGGGGAATGAATTATCACATTTTACTCGTTCTGTTATTAAGAGCACTCTCTTGTTTGCATTGATTCTGGCCACTTAACACGCAATGTCTCAAAGTTGGAAGAGATACAGTTCTTCTTTTATAGCTATAGGATAACGACACAAAATAAATGTTTCAATCTAGAATCACATTTTATTATGCATATGACTGCTCCTATTATCTATGCTTGCTACAATTTTTGTGGGCTTATAAAATATTCTGTACTGAATATTTCAACTATTTGCATAGTATTAACAAAGTAGAAGTCTTTTTTATTAATTTTCATTTACATTATAGCATATTTTTTTAAAAATTCTACCGTTTACTACTGTGGCGATTTTGGTCTTTATCAGTGAATAATTTTAAATATACTGAGTTGGTACTCCTTAGTTCGACTCTCCATATTTTATAATGACCGAAGACGTCTTCGTGACAGCTGTTTATCTATAATGAGTTTATGACAATTGATTCAATTATAACCTCAAAAGTGCGATGATATAACTCGAGTTTAATTACAAAATATGAGTGGAAGGCTAATAATTCGTTCCATTATATATAACTTACCACGAATACAATCTCTGAATCGAAATATCTTTACGTGTAATAAAGCAGTGGTAAATTTTTGTAATGTTGACATTCGTAAGTTTAGCACTAAGAAAAAGCCGAAGTCAGTGGAAAAGAAACATTGCAATATTGGTACAATAGGACATGTAGATCACGGGAAAAACTACACTAACTGCTGCAATAACTAAAGTTTTATCAAATGACGGTTCAACTAAATATATCCCCTATGACGAAATTGATAAAGCTCCTGAAGAAAAGGCTAGAGGTAAACAATGAAATATAAGCAAAGAGAATAAGTAGTTTTGTTTTTTTTTTGCTATTTTTTTAGTTGAAATTTTATTTGTGAGTAGTTTTCTAATTTATGGATACCTTTTTGTCTGATTGTTAAATTTAGGCTTTAAACTTAAAAGCATTTGTAATATTACTCCTTTACAAAAGAAAGTGTTAAGACTAATATATTTTAATAACAAAAAAAATATACTATAAATTTAAATTATTTTTTGCAGGTATAACAATAAATGCAGCACATGTTGGTTATAGTACAAAAAAGAGACACTACGCACATACAGACTGTCCGGGCCATGCAGATTATATAAGGAACATGATATCTGGTGCTTCTCAAATGGATGCGGCCATTTTAGTTGTAGCAGCTAACGATGGACCGATGCCACAGACTAGGGAACATTTGTTGTTAGCTAAACAAGTTGGAATCAAATATATTATGGTGTATATAAATAAAGTTGATATTGTTGAACCTGATGTAAGTAATTTTCTCTTGTTTTTTTTTTTAACTTTGACTTAATATTGTATACTCAAAATGAATAATATGAATTCTCTTACTTAATCAAGAAAAAGGAAGTGATTTAAATATAAGCCTTTCCCTAAATGAAAACTTAATCCATGTTTTAATTATGTGAATCATTCTGTTCCATTGTAACAGAACATTAATTAAAATTTTATTTTCTTTTAATAAAGACTCACTTTGTACATACAAATAATTATTAACTATGACATTATAATTTTTTTAGGTTTTAGAATTAGTAGAAATAGAAATGCGAGAAATGCTAACAGATTTTGGTTTTGATGGTAACACTGTGCCTTTAATAACTGGATCAGCATTGAAAGCTTTAAATGAGGACCAATCGGAAATAGGTAAAACTTAATAATTTTATTTAGATGTTGTATATTATGATTTATTGTACAATTATTAAAGTGAAATACTTAAGTTAAATATAATTAAATTAAACTTAAGTTTTTTTGTGTACCTACAATAATCCATTTGAATTAGTCTGATTATTTATAAGTAGTTTGACAAGACTTATTCTGAATGCTTTGCAATTTTTCTTTATATTGATGACAATTTTTATATGAATAAAAATTGGGCAAACTTTGTTATTGGACAGCAAATCTCAATTTAATACTTGTCTAAAAAATCTTTATAATTAATGAAATATTTTATTAAGTATTATCAATTTTTATGATTTTTAAAGTGTTAATCCACATTGAGGATAGGAAATAAACTTAAAGAAAACATGTAAAAATTTAACGCAGCGGGACTCGAACCCACGCCCTCTTGCAAAACGTGCAAGCGCTCTCACCACTGAGCCATGCGTTCTTCATCACGCCGCGTCCAAATTCTTATATGCTTTAACCAACTTATTTCGTTGTTAGCATCTCTAGGGAGTTTTTTACAAATTTCCGCTACCCAAAGACCATTACAAAGAACAATCGTTTGGAGGGAGAGAATGGTATTTTTATTAAATATTTATGATTTTTAAACTGAGGATAGAAAAACTATTTAAAGAATTTTTACATGTTTTCTTTAAGTATACAAGAATTTGTTGGACAAAGAATATTTAACTTGTATAAAAGTAGCAGCTTTCATATAGTAGGGTAATTAGAGGTAACCTAGACTCCTTTCCTTAACTTTACAGACAATGCACATCTGTGATTCTTTATATAATATTATTTCTATTTTCATTGCAGGCGTACCCTCAATAAGAAAACTATTAGATACAATGGATGATTATGTGCCACAGATTATAAGAGATTTAGAATCGCCATTTTTGATGCCATTAGACAATGTGTTCACAGTTCCCGGACGAGGTACAGTTGTTGTAGGTACTATTAAAAGGGGTGTGATGAGAAAAAACGATGAAGCAGAGTTATTAGGTTTTGGACAAAATGTTAAAACTACTTTGTCGGATATACAGATTTTTAGAACTAGCGTTTTAGAGGTTAGTGTTTAGTTTTTTTTTTTTTATAAATTTGTTGGAATTTCTTTTTTTTTATATATATATATGATGATATTAAATTAAGGTATAGGTTATTTATTTTTATCTTTCTATATTTATTTATGGTAACATATATTGTTACGTTATAAAAAATAAACTTTAAATAAATTAAGTTTTGATTTATTCTAATAGATCAGATATACAAGTCGTTTTATGCGTATACAAGTTTTTAATTAAAGTGCATGAGAAATATTTTTCATTATAATAAATTTTCAAAAAATCACACTTAATTTATTATGTTCAATAATTTCTATTATTATATGAACGACACTCCAGCCGCAAAAAAAGAATTAATATTAATAGTGATTGTTGAAAGAAAATCTAGATATTTTATAATACGATTTTAAATAGAAACATTTATTGTTATTATTATTAATAATTAAAGTATTTCTATGACTTTTAAATAGGCAATAGCAGGTGACAATGTAGGCGTATTACTTAGAGGCTTAAAACTCCGTTCAGTGGAGACTGGCATGCTGCTGTGTGCGGCGAAGAGTGTTACGTTAAGTAATCATTACAAAGCAAAAATATATTTCCTTTCCCGAAGCGAAGGTGGAAGAAAAAAGCCGATAATGTCGAAATATTCACAGCAAATGTTCAGTGGCACTTGGAATGTTGCTTGTAGGATCGATTTGGGTGAGTTTTGTATGTTTTTTTTTTAATTATCTTTACTCTGTGTACCGTTTTTATTGTTTTTATTCTGTATATAAGGGTAGATAGATAAAATAGTGTTGAGATGCTTTCTAACGTTTTATGTTTTTTTGTCTTCACGCATTATCCCGCATGTAAGGGTAGGCAGAGAGAAGTGCGGGTACTATAGGAACCTAGTGTTAATATACTTCGTTGCTTAGTCCCTGCTTTCTTCGTCCCTATTTTAGGCATTTTTCGAGGCATTGCGTGTTGAGAGACGGAACTCAACGCCGCGCTTTGCCTAGTTTCCAGAGCGAAGAAAATGGAAATAGAAAAATCCATCTTCCCCTCATGGGAATCGAACCCACAAACCGTCGCGTTTACAGGTAGATGCTTACGCCACTGCGCCTTGACTGTCCTTTTTTTGTTATAAAATGTAAACATTTCTTTTAAATCAACCTTAATAAAAATGAAATTTGTCTCACAAAAACTCATCTTTCTAAGTGTGCCGCAATTGAAAACGCTTCCAAAAATAAATATATATTATATTAATTCCAGAACCATCCTATAGAAATGATGATGCCAGGAGACCATGGAGAGGTCTACCTGACTCTGTTAGAGGGCATGGTAATGACTGAAGGTCAACCGTTTACGATACGTGAGAATAACGTAACAGTCGCTACTGGGATCGTAACTGAGACGTTGTTGAACGTAGACGTGCCTAACGGGAAGTTAGGGCGGGTTGTGTTGAATTTAGATTAATATATTTATATATATTTATGTATAGGAAATAAATTATGTCGATTTTGAATGTGTGTTTTTGTTACCTTAACTCGTATATAGCAGAGTAGGTTGAAAGAACCGCAGGAACCGTAGAAAAATAGTGTTAAGACACTCCGTTCCCTGCTTTCTGACTTTTTTTACGACATTGCGTTGATTGGCGGAACTCCACGCCGCGCTATTGCCCAGTTCCAGAGGGTAGGAAATGGAAATGGAAAAATCTATTTATCCTCTCATGGGATTGAACCCATAAACCGTCACGTTTAAAAGCAAATTCTGCGCCACGACGGTTTATATACTTATTATATACTAAAATAACAAACTGTTACACTTAATCAATTAATATTTGGGGGAACTTACTACGAAACTTACTTTTTATATACAATAGAGTAATACTATTGATCACTAGCATTGTTTGTGAATATTTACATTCTCATTGTCTAGTAAGGTGAGGTAAGCTTAAACAAGTTCTAGATCTTAACAAATATTTAATATTATTTGTGTAGCAAGTTTCGTTAAATTTGTATTTGAAAAACAACACTGGTTCTAGTTAAGCTCCTTGAAGTACACTTGCTATTTTAAGGTCTAAATATCGATATTAAGTCCAATTAGTTGTACTTAATTGGTATAGAAAAGAAGTGTCGTGTGAATCACAATGTATTTATTATATATATTTGAAATATAAAGCTTCCATTATTGTAGTATTTATTGAAAAATCTTAATGTAGAAAAATAAAATAAACATTTAATTCTTAAATTTTTTTAATTGTAATTCTTGTAATTGTCTCAAATTTATAATTGAGAAAGGATTCTAAGATTCCTAAAATATAAGTGTCATAAATTAAGAAAAACAAAAAAAATAAAAGAGAAAACGAAATAGGTTTACCAACACAATAAAAAAAATAAAACGTCAACCATTTTCATAATTATATATTTTTGTCAGAAGGTAATTAATATTGTGCCAAAACATTAACAAATTATTAGTAAGAAAACATCATGTTTGCATCTAGCATTTACTACGGAGAAATCATACACTACAGTCTGATACAACATTTAACATTTATTTCACAACATTTCATTACAAGATGGCAACACTATTTATAAATCGTGAACTATTTATATTAACACCGATACGACTAAAGGAGTATGTTTCTACTGAAACGGATATGTGTGAGTCGACGTGCCGTACATAACATGTTATATATAAATAATAGAGTATTTCATTGGCAAGTGTACAAAATTAACAACAATAGAGAAATAAATCAACAAAGTGCAAAGGCATGAATTTATATATATTATATATATATAATATATATATATAATAGATATATATATATATATAGATAATATATATATAATATATAATATTATAATATGATATATATATATATAGTATATATATATATATAATATAATATATATAATATATATATAAGATATATATATATATATATTATTAGTATAGATATATATATATATATATATAATTATATATATATATATATATATCTATAATATAATATTATATAATATATAGATATAATTATATATATATATAGAGAATATAGATATAGATAGTATATATATATAATTGATATATTATTTATATAAATATAATATAAAATAATAAATAAAAAGTCAGTAGTTTTCAATTATTTAAACATTTTATAAATTTTAATATCAACTGTCACCGGTCAATAATACGATTCTTTGGGCACACCTGAATTACAACAGCGTAATTAGCACAGATAATAATAATCGTTCATTTTATTTATCCGCATATTAAGTTTAAATAATTAGTAGTAAGATCGTATTAAGAAGCAACGTCATTTAACAATAATAACAAAAAAGTATATATAAAAAGACTTCACACGTGGCAACACCGAACACGTCGAACTCACACACTTAAAAATTAATTTAAACTTTCGAGGAGAATAAAATCGACCATTTATAACCTGCTGATATCAGTCTGATTCATGCCACTATATAAAACATTAATCACAAATATATATTTGTATCTAACACGGAGAAGTAAAAACAACTAGTTAACCGCCATTGCGTCTCCAATAGTGAAAGTACCATCAAAATTTGCCTAGCGTAGAGTTAAAATACAGACAGTCAGTGAACAAAATGGCATCTCCGGAATATATATATGTATGTATATATATATATATATATATATATATATATATATATATATATATATATATATATATATATATATATATATATATATATATATATATATATATATATATATATATATATATATATATATATATATATATGTGTGTGTGTGTGTGTGTGTGTGTGTGTGTGTGTGTGTGTGTGTAGAAACAAAGTTAAAGAAAAAACAATTTTGTCTACATTCAACGTATTTAAATCGCCATTTTCTCACTGACCGTCTCATTTGTACAAATACATTCATCTAACATTAAATTTTTCATGTATTCAATTGTGACAGCGGAGCTATACTTAATATTATTCCTTGGTCCATACAGCATACTTGGCATCTTATGAAATATCTGTTCCGTAACAATTTTTCTAAAGACATTGTGTTCACCCAATTTTATCTATATCACACGCCTCGTCAATGTAAAAAAAATCGCCAAGTTCATTAAAAATTTACATAAAATAATATATTTTTTTATTGTAATCCAAATTAAAAAGAATATATGTTTAGTTTTCATATAAGAGGCGTGTACTATAGAAGGGCTTCACACTACAATACGTTCCCATGCGACTAAACCATTTACCATGGAATTAAGTTTTAATAAGCTCATAAAATTCGTTATTCACAGATAAGACGTACAATTTGTAACTTTTTTTACATATTTAAACACTTGTAATTTTAATTTCAAACTAAAATAAAAAAGAAATTTTTTTTTCACGTTCACTTTAACGGACAGATCTAAACATCACCCTCGAGGACTAGCAAATTTATTTAAACAACAAGTCATAACGAAAACAAAAATATAATGAAAATGTTGTGTAAAATTAAGAATACAATAATAAGGGGGCGTTTTAAAACAGTGGCAGTGTGTCTGCTTACGAGAAAATGCTGGGATATTAAAAGCAATTTGTGTTTTGATACTATTTCTTTAGTAAATCTAAAATTGGACTATTGAGTACATTTTAAATAGTAATAAATTTTGGCTGCTATACATATAAACGCGTTATCTATAACAATCTAACGCCGAGAATGTAACAATATTGTCTTACCATACGAAATTTCGGGCGTCAGTCACAATTGTAGCAAAAATTACAAAAATATATCATCTTCGTTTATAAGAAAGTCACCGAGACAAGCGTTAAATGAGATTACTCTTTAAAAAGTACATAAGCAAAAATCCGCACAATTACAAAATACTTGTACCAAAACATTTGGGACTGAATCACTTATGCTTAGAAACGTTGTTGGGAATTTAGCACCGTGATAATAGAACTTATTATATTAAATACATATATATATTAAATTATTAAATGGCGTA
Source organism: Dione vanillae (assembly GCA_037178615.1). Taxonomy (NCBI): domain Eukaryota; kingdom Metazoa; phylum Arthropoda; class Insecta; order Lepidoptera; family Nymphalidae; genus Dione; species Dione vanillae. The sequence goes on from JAZFAU010000246.1 coordinate 1,951,950, forward strand.
TCGTAAATAACAACAGAGAAAAAATAAACAATAATAATCCCCGCTAACAAAACGTGAGTTAATTAATACTTTGTGCATCTTTTTTTCAGTTTGATCACGTTTAAAATGCAAAAAAATATGTTAATCCATGTTTTAAACACTCAGTGTTCAGATTCAATCCGTCGCTCCGTATTAAAAAACTGTAGCTATTATTTATATATAAAAAAAACCTTACAACTATATAAAAATATTTAGAAATTCTCACTTACATTTAAGAGGAACTGGCAAAATAAATCCTGTATTTTCCATAGCCGACAAATCATATATAAAATAAGCAGACATTGGTCCTCGCGTATCAAAAATTCATAATGCCATTCCTATAAAATTGGACAGAACCCGGCGAGTAGCAAAAATATTCTATGAACACTAAACCGCTGAAAATATATAGAATCCACTAAATACCCAATACAAAAAGAGAAACCTAGTTTACGGTAAACACATCGTAAAAGCAACGTTAAACTTAACAAACTAAATATAGTAAGATAAAAATCTTGGTGGCAGACCTACGTGCGTAGAGCGACTGGCTCATGACTTATCACTAGACATCGGATTATATTTTGGCAAAAACAATACGTATATCCCTCAAAACTGCCATAAAAATACTTGGAAACGAAATCAGAACCCATAATTAGGTGAGAAAGTGAAACGTATCGACTAAGGAGCGTAAATACTTCGAAAAAAACCACTTTCTAAGTGTATTTATTTATAAACCGATGTCAACTTATCACAATAATCCCTTTCAAACAGAACTAACCACCGTTATTGTCACACTCGTACCATCATAAACACTAACTTGCAACTTATATAGAAACATCTAGCCGCGACGACGTCTTAGTATCAAAAAACAAATGATTAAAATTTCATATATTAGAATAGAGTATTTGTGCACGCAATTCTCACACACATCGTATGGAGAACTCGCTTCACTTTAACATTACGTGCAAACATCGATAGTGCTCGCTTTAATTGAAAACATCGATACATCGATTAGCATTGTGAGATTATTTATAGATTACGATTAAATTTACTTGGACTTCCTTCCTCGTATAGGAAAAACTACTAGAAAACGAGAGGCCAACTCTCCATACGACACGAGCTAACATTTTCATAAGACACGATATAACTAGCCACCTCACAAACGTTATTAATATGAAGTACATAAAATATTATGCTATAAATTTATGTTACACAGTATTTAGAGGATTGTTTACGTTTACATTTAAAACACGTAACTATAATATTCGTACAGTAAGCTTGAGGGCCTTTACCGCCTATACTAAAGTAACTACACAACTAGCTTCGTTTAAAATAGATTAAAAAACCGACTACAGTACACAAACCTTGCAGGAATATCTATCTAAACGGTGAGTTATGAATATTTTTCACTACTTATTTTTTTCTTGTTCATGTTTGTAGTTTTTTTTTTACTATAAATATCCATTTCGTAAATTATTATCAAATTCGATAAAGCTCTAAGATTGATCCACATTCACATAAATAAATTCTCCAACGTTTTAAACAAATGAAGCGATCAATAGGGAATTTTTTATATTATAAATAATTACGTGTAGATATTGAGTGATTACTTATGACAACAACATTTCTAACAACATTATAAAGTCTGATAAAACATCGATATATCGATTAAGTGTTTGCATTCGACTCACAAAGTGATGCAATTAAATTTAATTATAATTAAATTCGTGGCATTGAGATTATAAATCTTTTATATAACTGACAAGTGGCATACAAGATATATATACATATAATAATCACTCGTAATCGCTGAAATCCATAATATATCTATCCATTATAAACATAAGATAAATATTCCAGTCTTGCTAAAGGTACGTCTCCTAAGCGAATCCTAACATTGTCTAGTGAGAACAATCTAGAAGTGTTCCGTGCTTTGTACATTTACAGGATTTAGCAAAATAACCTATAAGTATATTTTCCTAGCACATCAACAGTAAAAGGTTTCAAGGGGTCCTATAAAACTCTGCGAGAACATTAATGAACATTTTTATCAACACATATATATATATATATATATATATATATATATATATATATATATATATATATATATATATATATATATATATATATATATATTTACTAATGAATTAATCGCAATTCCACTATCTACGATATCTAGCGTTTAAATATACATATATCTTAGGTTTTAGTCGCACATAAGCAACGATAAAAAAGAAAGAACTCTATTAAATTAACTACTAATAATAATTATAGCATTAAAAATATAAGGGAGTCTTCAGTGAGCAAAATTCGCCATTACAGGCTTATAAAAGGGTTTTTAAAACGTTCAAATTTCACACATCAATGAAGTTCTCTCAAATGTATCGTACGTAAAAAAAAAATTAATCTACCTCAAAAATATCTTTCAAATAATCAAAACAATTAACTATTCATAACCAAAATGGTATATTAGTCTAGAACGTTCTAGAATTTAACCTAGATAGAACATTTGGCCCAATTATCCTAAACAGCGTATTAAAAGCAGACAGACAATCTATTGATATAGGACGAACGTTGTTTTATATTAGGATATTCAAAACATCTTATCTCGTAACAATATATTAATTATATAATAACGTAAGCGTTATATGTTAAGTACTGAAACGATTTTGGTTTAGTTCATACTGCACGATTAAGGACTAAGGACATTTTCTTTTATAATTAGGATATCACACAATACTTACAAAGATATGCTGTTATAAGCGTTGGTCACGTAGAAATTGAGATTTTTTTTAATGTATATATAAACGTATATATACATACAATTTAGCATTAATTACGTTTATGTGAACTTAACTGTAAGGACTATCTCGCAAGAGAATTCAAAAAGCATAGACGCGACATTAAAATCGACAAAAACGATGAATTATGATATGGTGCGGACGTATCAATTTTAAATTGACGTACAAAAATTAAGATGAACTTGGCACTTTTTTTGCCGAACACTCAAATGCTATAAGAAGTGAAATAAATGAAGAAATTCAACATTGTTGTCGAAATTAATTGTTTATTTTGAAAATAAATGCGCCGAAAGCTTTATTCTATGCTTTTTATGGACGGAAGGAACGTTTTGAGCTGAAAGAATTCGGGCAGCAGCGGTGCGTCGCTTTTATTAAAAATATAACAATGGTAAATTGAATATGAAGAAAATATTTATATATAAACAAAATTAAATAATTGGATGTTGTATTAACTGAAAGCGAGACACCATCTGACAATATTTTAGATTAATTTCTACATATAAGCAAGCATTTGCGATCATAGCCACCGTTGTCGGTACAGAATATTATAAACTTTTAATCAATTACTAAAAAGAAAATTCAAAATTCATTTTTTTAAAGCATGAATAATATACTGTGTATATAACGAAATTCATTTCAAAATTCATAGTACTCCGTTTGTCATTTAAAAAAAAAGAAACGGTCACGAAATTATATACAAAAATAATATTTAAATAAGTTCATCTGTCCAACGATAAATAAAGTAACAACAACTAACGCTTCCTTTGTATTGTAAGCTATACGAGTATAATATATAAATATAACTATAATATTTATCACATACATTACATAAATATATATGAAACCAAATCGTAAAAATATATATAATTGCTTGATTATTAACTGCATACATAACATAATAATAATATTATGAATTATAACGAAGACATATATTGTTTCTTCTTTAACTTCCTTATTAAAGCCAAAACGTTTAATACAACTTACAATACAATTAAAGCTTTTGTAAAAAAAAACATTTTCTAATCCACAACAATTACTACCAAAAAGCTATATTGCGTTTAGAAGTCGAGGTAAATAGTTTCTCTAATATGGCAACAAAAGAACACCAATTAAAACGAAAAAAAAATAAGACTGAAAAAAAAAATTAACTATAAATATATTAATGCTAAACTAAATTGTGCTTAATTTCATTTTTAACGAATATTAAAAATCTATTCAATTGTACTAGCACGGGGTTGGTATATTGGTTATCGATAACGAATCGATATATCGATATTACTATTATTATTACTATAGAAATCTTAATACTATTAATGAATCACATCGAGAACCGTCTATTCGTTGAAACAACTATCTAACACCTAGACAATTTATAGGTAACGACCTAGTTAGGCCATTTTCTAAGTAAATACTATATTTAAATTCAACCTACTCGGTATAACCAACCCCATTCAAAAGCTGTGCTTCGAATAAATAATAAAAAAAACAATCCGACAGATTATAAACAGCTAGTTTTGTAAATTAAATAAATTTTGTACATCAGAGGTTATAAAAATGCATGCATATAAATCGAATCGTTCCATAGACGAGAAAATAAAATTAAAAAGCTCTGATAGAAAACAAAATTAAATCTATAATAACTTCATTTCAATTAACTTTTTAGAATCAATATAACAATTAATTTCTTTTCCAGTTTTGTCTATGGAGCGGAGCAACAGATAATAAATAAAAAAATGTGACTTATTGTCGTAAGCAACAGATAAAAAAACCGCTTTAGACATTTACACTTAACCTAATATGAACTTATTATGGAAGAAAAGTTATTTTGGTTTTATTCTGCCTTATGGCGATTGTGCGAAGTCTCGTCAAAAAGCGTAGAATTAAGCAGCATATGCCTATAAATTCCTCCTATGGACAGATACCGATATATATATATATATATATATATATATATATATATATATATATATATATATATATATATATATATATATATATATATATATATATATATATATATATATATATATATATATAAAAGGATTATTCAAGTATTAAGTATTTAATCTATTGAGGAACCGACTACAAAATCGTTTACTGCGTAAACAACCACTAAAACAAACTAGACACAGATAATAAAAAATATAAATACCGCCATATTTAAAATCCCTAATTCCATTAAGAAATTCATCAAAAACCGTATCCATTTTTAATCACTACATTTCACTTACTACTACAATAATAACATATATTTTTATTAATTTCGATATAAAATATAGAGTTTGAGAATCACATTCTTAGTAAAAATTTTATATAGTTCTGTTTGGTGTGAACGATTCAAAAAACAACAAAAATGGACGCCTTAGGGTTTAAAACCGAACTCATTTTAATAAGATTTTAATTCAGTTACCAACTATATATGTCATGACTAGATCTTAAAAACCTCTATCTTTTTTTTCAAGTATAAGAAATTCTAAATAAATTATATATTGCAAATTCTGTGAAACATATTCATATTTATAAACAAATTAAATAACACTCAGAAACCGGAATTTTTAGGCTAAGTATCGTTCACACCATGTTATTGTAAGTGGACATCAACTATTTCAATACGGACAAAAATACAGACGAACACTAATTCATATGATATATTTATAAAAACCAGCCAAGCACGATTATTAAGGTAATGCAATGCACAAACTAACATTTATATAATTTTCACAGATATATATATGTGTATATATATATTTCATAAGGTCTCATATGTCTGAGAATAACACTATATAATTAATATTATAATAAATATTCGAGTGTAAATGCATAGTTAATGCTAATTAGTGTTAATTCTAATTAGTGTTATCCATTAAGTTATTATAAAACGGGTATTTTGATATGATTTTAGGATTGCAACGCCCCATTTTGTAACGCTCTATACATTTGAAATGGACTTAGTTATGCATAAAACTTGGTTTAAATTATAACTCTATATTAAAATTAAATAATTACAACTAATTAATTTTTTTAAGTTTTCTTTTATAACTATATAAAGGGAACCTAAGAAAGTGAAAAAAAAAATGGTATATAATAGTAACCTTTTTTTATCTATGAAAGTTGTTAATTTCTTATATTGTTAATATAAATTTCTTATTAAATTTTTTGCATAACCCCATCCAATATTAATACGTAAGAATATTTTAAATTTGATTTACTATACATTCGCGTTATTATCAGTCAAAATCATTAAAAGGCTGAGCCTTAGTCGCTTTAGAAGCTGCATAAATAAATGCATATAGGGTAAAAAAATCGTATCGTCAATTATTCCACTGAGAAGAAATGGTAGATTTAGTAAAATAACAAAAACAGTAATATTGTCAAGAAGCGAGTATCAACAGGTAATTAATTTAAAAAAAAAAACAATGAAAATGTCATCTGTACATATAAATATAATAAATAAAATCACAGTCTTAGATGCCTTTTTTTGGTGAAAATCTACCATTTTTTCCCAATTTACTATAAAAAATTTCATATCCTATCATTTTAGAGCGAAAATCTATTTAAGTAAACGAATCCCTGTAATTAGAAGCATAGCATGTTATATTATAAATATTAGTGCATCACACTAAAAACGACCTATTTAAATTTGGTCTGTTTTATACTAATAATAACAATCAAAATCTTATATAGTTTAATAGTTATACTAAAAATTTTGTATGAAAAGCTTATATCTCGATAAGTAGGAGATATATTAATTATAATAAATAAATATAATTAAAGAAATTAATCAAAAACAAAAGTCACTATTGCCAACTGCTATTTATATATATATATATATATATATATATATATATATATATATATATATATATATATATATATATATATATATATATATATATATATATATATATATATATATATGTATATATATATATATATATATATATATATATATATATATATATATATATATATATATATATATATATATATATATATATATATATATATATATATATATATATATATATATATATATATATATATATATATATATATATATATATATATATATAAAACAGTTAACGGTTTTAAATAAGATAAAATCAACAGGACATTGCTAAGAGGTAGAGTGATTGTTGTAATAACAACGAAGTTCCTAAAATTAATGTTATTGTATTATAGCATTATTTATGAAAAATTTTAATACAAGAATATCAGATTCATTGTGCATTATGTAATACTTAATAACAAAATTCCATTATATATTATCATTAACACATGAAATTACTATTTTCATAATAATAAAAGTGACTTGTGCTTTTGAACATATTTTATAAACAATTTTCCCTCCAAAATGATTAACGACACTGTACCACCACCATTATTTTAATATATATTGCTATCCTTTATCTACTTAAGAAGAAACAAAGAAACAGCAAAATATTAGTTTCAGAATTACAATAGTGCTATCTCTTTCTTTTCATAGAAACAAGAAAAGGACAACAATATAATATTATCTTTGGACTTAATATTGCTATCTTTTTCTTTTACACATACAAGAGAGAGATAGCATTATATAATAAGAACTTTTCTGTGGTGGTACAGGGTTCAAATATCAATTAATACAATTTAATTAATAGGTCCCGTGGCGAGATAGTGATATGGATGTCTATGCACAAACCGATTGTCGTACCTTTGGTTTTTTATGTAGAAATCGTTTCTATTATTTATTTTCCTGTAATTTTGTGGCCGACGTTGGTTTTTGTCTGTGTATTTGTTTTTGTCGTTCTCTGGCTTCGTGTCGGTTTTTTGTTGATTTTCGTTGGTTGGTTTGTCCTGTAAATTGTTATTTATATTTAAAATATACACTAAATACAAATATTCCCGACCGTATATTATACATTGTTGGCAAACGTATCACACTATCCCAACGCGTGTAAATGAGGGTGCGAAAAAAGTGGAAACATATAATAATATATATTAATGTTTCTATACTTTTTAGAGTTGTTCTCACATTTAGATTGATAAAAAAATTATTCCGCGGAATTTGAACTTACTACTTGGCACTTTTGTTAAAAATAAAACATTCTTTTGCACTGTGTGCCCAAATAAAAGTATATATTCGGTATAAAAGAGCAATTCTTGCTGTAAAAATATATATATACATAATACGAAAAGTCCTAAACTATACCTCTTTCTGTTCAGCGGTAGTTTTAGTTACTCCATTAGAGCTCTCTTGCGGAGATTGCTTCGGCGACGCTGATTGTTGTGGAAGCGGTGGGGATACGTCGTTCTGAAAACCAAATTTAAATAAAATATAGAATGTTGTTCGATTTTTAAATATTTTGAAAGTGTAAAGATAAAACAATAAATACATAGATGTAGTTAAAAATGAGGAAAAATTCACAACTATATTATAATAGAGAATTTAGCGAGGATAGTTGTCATCTTAGTGGGTTCGATTCCCACTCAGGGAGGATGGATTATTTCATTTCCATTTTCTTCACTGTGGTCACTAGACAAGGGTGGCGTTGAGTTTCGCCACTCAACACGCAATCTCTATAAAGGCGGTGAGCGGGAAACGGAGTTTCTTAACACTTGTTCCTCACAAAAAATAATATTAAATACCGTTAGGACTGTCGTGGCGCACAGAGGTAAGCGTCTACCCGTAAACGCGACGGTTTGAGGGTTCGATTCCCACTCGGAGAAGATGGATTTTTCTATTTCCATTATCTTCACTCCGGTAACTAGACAAAACGTGGCGTTGACTTCTACCACTCGCTCACTCAACACGCAATGCCTCGAAAAAGGTGTAAAGCAGGCTCAAACAACATAGAGTCTCAACTCTAGGTCCCTAATGAATCCTGCAGTTCCCTCTGCCTACCCTGCCATGAACGGGATAAAGCGTTAAGCTAAAAAAAAACTACTTAGCGTTCCACGGATTCATGCCCATGCCCATCATGTTGTAGGAAGAGAAGCTCTGAGCAGCGCTTGGGACTTGCGACCCAAGTGTAGGTTTAAAGTTCACTGCCCGAGCTCCTCCCACTACCGACACCAAATTTTAAATGATTAATAATTTATTTATCAGTGACAGTTTTCCACATACGGGGTGGGGTGGGGTCGCGTGGTGCGGCGCCAGCGCCACGGTGAGCGTGAGGTCGCACCACATGGCGCAGCGGGCGCGGCGCGCGCTCGCGCACAGCTGCTTCACTGCCGCTGCTAGTTGTAGGATCGCTGTGGAGATTTCATTTGGTTGTTTTATTTGTTTTCTATTAGTACATTTTTAAATTGTTTGGTGGTCGGAACATTTTGTAAGCGAGAGGTTGTTAAGTGTTGATTTTATTTTGCTTTTTTTATTTTCTTGTTTCATGGTAATGACAAACGAGAGTTCCGATCACCTTATAGTAAGAGATAACCGACGAGCCCGACTTCGTAAGCACCAGAAATATTACACCTACGTTGCCCGATCTTTAAAGTAGAGGTAGACGCGCTATTTGTATTTTATATCGACCTGGAAACGTTACCCTTGGTACGCTTTGCCAGTTGAATAGTGCACTATAATAAAAATTGTACTGAACTGCACAATAATAGAGTTTCAAGTGTCCAGAGAAAGTAGTTATCATAATTCAATGTGTGTTATCATCAACAGCATACTGCTCATACGTTAAAAAATTGAAAAAGGACATCTGTAAGATGACACTCGGGACAAGACAAATTCGACCCGCGTTGTCACGACAATTTGCGGCCAACTGCATAAAAATCAATTTAAAAAAACCCGGACCGTCGTGGCGCTGAGGCACAACGTCTGTCTATAACGCGACGATTTCTGGGTTCGACTCGGGGAAGATGAATTTATCCATTTCCATTCCTCGGAAAGCGGAGACAGAGAAAGCAGGGACTACGCAACGGAGTCTAAACACTAGGTTCCTATAGCTCCTATAGTTCCCGCAGTTCCCTCTGCCTACACTGCCATCTGCGGGATAAAGCGTAAAGCTAAAAAAAACATTGGACACAAACGGTCAGTCCGCACGTATCTGCCGCCGCCGGCGGGCGCGTGCGGCGCGTGCGGCGCCAGCTCCCGGCGCCGCGCCGCCTGCACGCCCGCCACCGCGTTGCGCCACGCCAGCATGGCGCTCTCCACCTCGCTGTGCGGCGCTCTGCGGACAAATGTTAATATATCCATAAACTACTTATAGGGTAAAATATTTCAAGGCTGTATACAGAAAACTAGTTGACAATTATAAATAGTTTATGCACAGGATAACTATTTCCATTTCACGATATTTATACGCGCTGTGTATCACGTGAGGTAGTCATCATTAAATACGAATGACGTAGAGACATCGTACTACAAAAATACTATTGGACGTTGTCAATCTTTCACCTTACATTCAAAAAAATAACCGAATGAGAAAGAGATATATCTCTGTGTCGCTTTGACAGCAAATCGTAGACTTGCGTTCTACTTGACAAATGGCGTTTTATTTGGAAACAATAACTTAATTTTTTATTTTGTTTGAAAATATATATTTCTTTATTTTTTAAAAAATTACTTATTTTATAATTTTACCAAGTTTATAAAGGCTAGTTAATACTATGCTTTAAATCAGGGTCGCGGTAACATCCACACTCAGTAAAAACTGTTTTATATTATAATTGTACATATGGACGTAAAGCAATATCTATTTCATGAATTTAGTGTTCAATAAATATCAAATATTGAACTTATTGTTTATTTACTCTAATATGTAAAATGTAATTGTAATTTAAAATTCTTTATAATGTTATATAAGTTTCAAATACTGAGCAGGAGTTGCTTTTTGATTACAATGTAAAAATAATTTAAATTTTCATTTGTAGGATCTCTGTAATACAGATGCTAAACAACGAAATAAGTTGTATAAAGCATATAAGAATTTCAAAGTAGCGTGATAAAGAACGCATGGCTCAGTGGTCACAGCGCTTGTACGGTTCGCAAGTGGGTACGGGTTCAAATTCCGCTACGTTCAAATTGTTATGCCTAATTTAAGTATGTTTACTGTTACATATATACAATGCTTACAAAAATATTAAGCTAAAAAATAATATTACATACATTTCGGCCAAATTCTTAACATCCTCCCTCCACGTGGCCGGGTCGAAGGTAGCGGGATCGATTTCCCTCTCAACATTGTCCTGGCCCCTCTTTAATACTGTTATCTTGTTCTCGTCCACTTTGTTCGGCCTCTTGTTCTGCGCGACGCACACACTGGCGCGGAGGGTCTCCATTTTACCCATTAAAGTTAGCACCTGAAAAGTAAAATAATTATATATTATTAAGCCGTTTTTATTGTTTTTAACATCAATTTGTATTTTTGGATGAATAAACGTATGTGTATATATTTGTGTGTGTGTGCGTTTGAATATTTGTGTGTGTATATGTGCGTGTTTGTATGTATATAAATATCTTCTTTCGAAGTCTTATGATTAATCATGTTATTGTATATAATAATAGTAATAACACCTTTTTTTATATTATAAGATGGCAAACGAGCAGAAGGCCCACCTGATGTTTAATGGACGCTCTCGCCCATACACATCCACAACCTGAGAGGGATGTACATGTGTTGCCAACCAAATACCCAGACCCCCCTTTATGGACTTCCTAAACTCTCACTCACCTGACGAAACACAGCACACTATGGTATTCTGTGAGAGCATCGTAGTTACCCGGTCCGAGCCTGGCTCTTTAGAAACACTTGGGGCTTATCAAGCTACACTTGACTTTCACAAGCCGCATTGTTAAATGCCACATTATTGAAAAAAAATTGCGGGGGAACGGGAGTGTTTTATCATTGCACTGATTCTTGCAATTCCCTCCGGCTACAAATGGGAAAGAAAACAAAAAACATGTACCCATATTTACACACTTAAATAACATACCTTAGTGTGTTCCCGCAACATATCTACGTTTAGGCGGTCAACGCGGGTAGGTGTACCTATACCTACCTAATTCAAATACCTTAGTGTGTTCCCGCAGTATGTCTACAGTTAGGCAGTACTCTGCTATAAATGGAAAAAGCCAAAAAAAAAAACAAACAACGTGTCCCCTTACTTTCTTTATTTGAATTATAATTTAAACGACATACCTTAGTATGCTCCCGCAGCATATCCACCGTGAGTCGGTCGACGCGGGTAGGGCACGGCGGTAGTCGCGGCACGGGTATGGAATTCGACGAGGATACCGCCCGGCCGGGGTAGGCGAGCGCGAGGCGTGCCTCGGTGCGTTTGCGTTCGCGTTCCAACTGCCTCCACTGTTCGTAGCAGGCGTCTAGTCGCGCGTGGAGGATGCTCGATGATGATATTGATGTTAGGTGAGCGCGAGGCTCTGATGTCCACTCGTCACTTTAATTATTACATTAATTATTTAAATTATTATGTTATTATTATTATACTAATAACAATTTGTGGGTTTAAATCATAGAAATGAAGAGTGTCATGGCGCAGAAGCTTAAGAGGTTTGTGTGTTCGATTCGAATGAGGGGAAGATAGATTTTTCTATTTCCCATTATCGCTCTGGAAACTAGGCAAAGCGCGGCGTTGAGTTGCGGCACTCAACACGCAATGCCACGACAAACACAGAAAGCGGAGACGGAGAAAGCAGAGACAAAGCAACGGAGTGTCTTAACACTAGGTTCATATGGTTCCTGCAGTTCCCTCTGCCTACCCTGCCATGAGCAGGATAAAGCGAAGGATTTTATACTAATTTCTTCATTTAAATCGTTATATGTTTTTGTGAATACTTTACTTTCTAAAGAATTAAATATTATGATTTTAAGTATATTACCACAATATTTTCCAAAATCCAAACACACTATTCTAATATCAAAACTACATTAATTTTGTACATACATCTAATAAATAGATAGAATAAAAAAGATATAAACTTTGTATCATAATTTCTCACAAATGAACTCCTATAATGGTTAGTAGCTCCTCATACAAATAACCTTTCTTAAACTTACCTAATAAAAACTAATACGTTCATCCAAAACAAATGATTAAACGTAATTATTATACGTAAACATAAATACAAAACAATAATTTACCCCATATTCCTCATAGCGTAGAAGGGTGCTAACACCGGCATGTCCAACATAGGAGAGGGCAACACAGGCTGCACGTGCTGATTAGGACCTAGAATTGTGCCTAGACCTAAAATAAAAGGTTATTTTTAGTTTCACGCTTTATCCCGCTTAAACACGTAGTAGAAAAAAATTTACAATCGCTAATACTACAAATATTTTTTGCGCCGCTTCGACTTACCAAAGCGTTTTTTTATTATATTTATGATTAGGAAAGCTAATTTTTGATAAGATTTGAACCAATAACCATCATTTTTTACAACAGGATTTCATAAAATTGCGCCACAATGGCCCAAAAGTATAATAAAAGGTTAAAATTTACTGTAAAAGAATAGAAACTAGGAGATTTTACGACATTATTGCTATTATAAAATATTAAATTGTATATGTATAATAAAATATTATAAGTCAAGAGGTCACATATTATGTTAAGTAAAATATAACATTGTCTACATTAACATAATACGTGTAACTATTTTTAGCTTTGTTATAAGTACATACAACTCAATTTAAGCAAAATAGGCTTGCTGGTTCAAATTTTATCTTGTTTCGAATTTACCTATTTATTCAAAAAACAATTAAAATCAATAAAATATTCAAAAACCTACGACATAATATAAATATACTAAATTTATATTTACCAAAATTGAGGGCAGGATTCTCATGTAAGAAAGAGACGTCCACATTCAATTGATTTGGCGGAGGCCTACTTCTTATTAACATACTCATTTGACGAGCTAATTCCTGTTGCCTCAACAAAGCCTGTGGATTATCCCGTGACAACGTTTCAAACGTATTTCTATCCATGCCCATATTCGGAAAGCTATCCCTACCCTGAATTAGCTGTCCCACTTCACGCCTAGGAAAATCCTGGTAAAACCCGTTAGGCTTGTATCCCATCGAATTCGCAGGATTCGCGAAATCGTAATTCTGACCCAAATTCCTATCCATTTGCGACATAACATCGTTCAAGTAATATTCCCCATTAAATTTGTTAGGTTGTTGGAAATTTCGACCGTTGAAAAACATTTTATTTCGCTCTTCTTGTAATTTTACGTCATCTTGGTTAAGCATTAAGCCTAGATCTAAAGGCATTTTAAAGTCAGCTTGGAGCAAATCCTCTCTGGGACGCTCGTTGATACTAAGATGGTTTAAGTACGCTAATAAGTCAGCATCCTGATTCTGTTCTTTATGAAAGCCATTCTCAAATTTATTAGGAAATCTCTGATTGAATGGAGCGTCTATATTAGAATTGTAATTTGTGTCTATATTCAAGCTGCTAGGCCTTGGATAGGGACTGGGAAAAGCTGCGCCATCTGGCAGTGAATTTCTTTGGTTCGGCTCAAAATAATTGTAGAACTTATCGTCAAACTTTGGACTCTGAAATTGGGCACCGCCTATTTCCTGCGCAGCTAAACGCAGTAAGTTGAGCTGTTCAGGAGTTACTGTGTCATCGCTTATAGGATCTATTGTTAATAGGGAATTTACATCGGTGTCAGGAAAATTGACATAGCCGTTCAAGCTAAAGCCATTTGGAGTTTGGAAGTTATAGCCGTTTTCGTTACTAAAATTAAATAAATTATTATTGTAGGGGAAGGAAGAAGGGAGCATAAATGAAGTCGAGTCGTCGGCTTTGGGGAATTGACTTATATTTGGTGCACTGTTTACAGTTTTATCCGGTGGAGGCTCGTAACTGTAAAAGAAAGATATTTTGCTTAGCATATAGAGATTAACATCAAGATATTAATAAATAAGATTAAAGCTTAACTTCACCTTAATAAGCAGGTAATAACTTAAAGTAAGTTTATCATTTTATACATTTTACATCACTTTTGCGTACAGACATCGAAGACTCAAAGATAAATCTCACAGTGAGTGGCAATGTGTGAAAAATTAATAAAAAAGTAATCAATTAGTATCATTATAATGTTGAGTAAAAAAATTGTTTTACTCAAGCAAACATATAAAATACGTTTTTTTTTTCATTAGTAGACTAAACTTAAAATATCGTCTCTTCACAGATTATAACATAATAAAAAATTGTCTAAAACATATACGCCATAGACAAAAACAAAAATATTATTTTACATACAAAAGAGCTATCATCATAATATTTTCATGCATTACATAAATGCAATGTAAGCGCTGCTTGTCGCGTCACCGTCAGCGTTTGAGTGCTTTGAAGTTATTGATTTGTAATGTTGTCGGAACTGTACTATATTTAGCGCTAGTTCAAGGACTGTACGAGTTAAAAAACACTACGTACGTACTGAATTTTCACAAAAAGGACGCAACATTACGAAAAATACAATTGAAACTTTCCTAACTTAAAAGGCTTTATATTACAACATCATGCTATAAAAAAATAATGAATATACATCATATGCACGAAAATGGAATGTAATTAACCTAGTGTTAAGTCACTAACATCTCCGATTTCCGCCTGAATTCGAGGCAGCGCGTAGAGTGGCGTAACCCAACGCCGTATTTAATAACACACAATCCTTTTAGAGAAGCCAGACGCTATCATTATTACACTACTGCCTCAACTGGCTATCTTTTGTCCATAAATAATAATCCCTCAGACAATATAAACCAATGTCCTATTTTCCTATACAATTGAAATCAAATTGAATTGCATGTCGGATCTAATTCAACAAAAGAAGAGTAAAATGCCTAGATTTTGTTACATGAAAATAAACTGCAGCTAGAAATAGGATAGAATAATCAATGCTCGGACGAACGATGGCTTCCTCTTTATTGATTTTTGAGCATCACAAATAAAACAACGTTTTGTATATTGCCGTCCGACCGATGCCGTATGGCTTTGTTCAAAAGTTTATTTGGTTTGGTTTCAACGCATGTTATTATTTTTATAAATATACCAGAGAGAATTTTATTAGAAAATTGTAGCAAAATTGTTCCATTAATGTTTAACTAAAAGTTAACTAAAAATCACGTCACAAGGAAGTGTAATTTTGCATGTTCTCACTTCATCTTCTCACTATTTGACGTAGTTTGTTTACTGTTATGATCACCGCATAAAGTTCTTCTATTTATTTTTTTACACTTATTTTATGCGAGTTTATTCTAACGCACACACCGCTCTCAAGTATGCAGTACTGGGTAATTTGACAAATTATTTTTTAATTCGATAGTCTTTCTCGTGGAAGGCTTTAGTCTAAATTTCATTTACTGAACTCACTGTTCCTGCGTCATGTGCACTTAGAATGTTGTGTCATATAAATTATTTTTTGCATTTGTTCACGATAAGTATCTAACGAATTTAATATGTTATATTTACTTATAATGACGTTTTTATATATAATACCTAGGATTGTTGTCATGTAAACATGTGGAGTACTATCGTGGAATAAAACAGTTAATAGGGCTGCAATAATCCTAAACGAAGAAATTAGACGCAAAGGGAACCTAGTGTTAAGACACTACGTTTTCTCTCCATCTGCTTTCTGCTGAATTGTCTACACACCAACTTAATTCAAATAATTTTATTCAAAATGAGAATTAATATTTTGAACATCCAAAAAATTATCATCGGTTCACTAAAATTAATGCCTCAGGCCTGAGAAGAACCGGCGCACGAAATTCAGCGGGATATTTTTTTAATATGGTCATAAAATTGTGCAAATATTAATTTTTATATGTATGCAAACAAATTATAACAATATTATAATTTTAATCATGTAATACTCAAACGCTGTTTGTCATTATAGTTTGCAAAATAATCAATTTAATACTATTTTAAATTAACAGTGGAAAATTATTTAATATTTAGTATATTTAGCTTTTACTTGTTATTTAAATCTGGCCTTAATATAGTCTGTAGGCTTTCTCAATAAATTGACTACTACGCAGAAGAAAAAATGAGGAACGGTCCTTGTTGTTTTTAACCAAAACAACAAGGACCGTTGTGACGCAGAGGCGAAGTGTCTGCTTGTAAACGCGACGATTTGTGGGTTCAATTCCCAATCGGGGAAGATGGATTTTTGCAATTCCATTTCCTTCGCTCCGGCAACTCGGCAAGCGCAGCGTTGAGTTCCGCCACTCACCACACAATGCCTTAAAAAGGCGGAAAGCGGGGAACGGAGTGTCTTAACATATAAAATAGGTTCCCACGGTTCGTCTGCACGTCCCTCTGCCAAACCTGCTATATGTGGGATAAAGCGAAAAGCTATAAAAATCCAAGCAAATTTCCGTTTTATACTAACATTGTACTATTTTCACTAATGAACTTATTACTAACAAGTATAAATCAATACTGTATGTATCGACAACGACAACAATAGTTTTTTCGTTTACCAAAAACACGTAACCAATCATATTTCCGATAGAAATTAACGTATTCTGTCGTGAAGAGCAATGGCGTGGAACCATTCTGAAGATGCTTCCATTCATTTTATACAGCTCGATACATTTAATATATTATAGGTATATATTTAAAAAACCGCGACATATACATTCACATAAAGAGAGATAAGCACAGAGATATCAGAGAGAGTATTTTCTCTCTCTACTCTATTTTCAAACGTCTTGATTCATATAACTACTAGTAAACAATGAGTGAATCAATATTATTATTATTTTTATTAGATTCACGCTTTATACGACTCATAGCAGGGTAGGCAGAAGAAATCGGAGTATTCGTAAGAATGTAGTGTTAAGACACTCCGCTCCATACTTTCCACTTTTCGAGGCATTGCTCAGTGAGTGCCGTAACTTAACGCCGCGTTTGCACAATTTCTAGAGCGAAAAGGAAAATGGTAATGAAATTATTCATCTTCACCGAGTGGAAATCGAACCTGTTATTGAAATATAATAATATACTGAAATCTAATACATACACTCTAATTTTAACCCATAAACTGATCACGGTTGGAAACTTTTCGTATCCCAAAATAGGAACACTGAAATGCACTACATATATCAATTAGCAAAATGGAATCCTGTGTGAAAGGCATAACTTTATCACGTCACTAATTGGTTCACACATTGGTACATACTGTCGTATTGTACTACGTGGCAAATATATAACTAAAACGGTTTTGATTATGAACCATTTCATAGTATTTTATGTTAGTCTCCAAATAATATAAGACATATTTTTTAAATAAAAATCAACGTTTCTCAAGAGTATATATATACTGTGGTTTAGTACATATAATAAACTAAAAGCATTGCATGATTTACTGTGAAAAAATTGAAATTTTTCTGATCAGAAACTGTTCATATGTAAAAATATGTATTCACAATCAATTTTACAAATATTTCAACATCACTTGCAAAGTTATTTAACACGGGCGCATCATTAGAAGGCATAGTAGCAGTAATCAAACAAACCCAAATAAATGGGTTGAAGTTTCAAACATCAAGTAAGTGGCATATTTTTCATACATTTTTACCGTATGTCGTTACTTCGTGAGGGTATTTCGGGAGTGTGTTCTAAAGGCCACGTAAATAAAATTGAAGGCTACTATATATTAAGCAAAATGATTTGCTACTATAATAATCATATTATCTGGTCAACTTAATTATAGATTGACAACATGTACGAGTATATTCAAAAATGATATTTTTTTATCCGATTTTATTAACATTTACAGATGAACTTGTGCTTCTTATCTATTTTTAGACTTTAAATATAAAGAAGAGCTGTAAAATAAAAAAAATCTAAAACAGTTACTTCACTAATTTACAGTACGTAGTTTCTGAATATATATCTATATGTATATATTTGAAAAGTATGAAGGTTGTATAATAAATTCTTACCCGCTCGCTTCTCCAGGTCCGGTCTCATCGAGGATCTTCGTGATGAGATCCCGGACCATCGCGTTCTCTTCCATAATACGTTCCGACTGAAACAATGTATGTTGTATTGAATTTACCATTTTCAAGAAAGTTCTCTGTAGTGTAAAAAGTATATGTATATACAAAAGAATATTGCGAATATCACGTTAATTAAAAGAATATCACGTAAATTAATTTTAAACATAAATTAATGCTCTACTTTAAAATAATTTCATAGCAGTTCTGATTCTAAATGCGATTCTTATGAATAATAATTTCATTTAGACATTAGGCAAAATTATTCTATAAAAACAGATATGGTTTTAATTTCTTTAGGGTATAAGGGTAGGCAGAGGGATTCTAGTGTTAGGGCACCCCGTACCCCTATTTCCGTCTTATCGCAGCATTGCGTGTTAGCTGGCGGAAAATGGCAATAAAAAAAATTCTATTTTCCCCATTTGGGAATTGAACCCACAAACTGTCGCGACCGTCACTGCGCATCTGCGCCACAGCGGTTTATTTCAAAGAAAACTCATTTTGGAAATAAGTTATAAGCATGTTTCTATCCTTAGTGTAAATTAACAGTTAAATAATAATAACAACATCAAAAGTGTGAACAAAAAATATACAAATTAGTGTGGTGGTATAAAATCCATATAAGTTTAACTCTAATAAACTTTAATTGAATGAAGGTCTTTCCCAAATTTAGCATAATTAGTTTACAGATGGATCTATTGAAATTGAATGGGCAATAAAGCTTATTATAAACAATTTACTTTAATTAGTTTGTTATATGCTGTAAATTACTTAGAAAATGTTTTTCTATTACATTTATTACAAATTGAAAAAAAAATATATAAAATCTTAGGCAAGAAATAAATTACTTGATACAATTTTATATTACTATAGTTAAACAAATCTATATACTGAAAATAAAAGTGAAGACTGAACCTATTAGTCTATGGCTTTAATTCAACTTTAACAAAAAAAAAAAAAATTATATAAAAACAAAATGATATATAACTATATTAGAAATTACATAAGGTGCATACTAGTAACACTAGCAAAAGCATATTACAATAATGTGTATTTATGCAAATATATTTCCTGCCATTATTCAAATTAGATTAAAATGTTCAATTTCCATCAATAATGCATTGATTATTCAATGAATAAATGGTTAATATGTTATATTACACATTTAGAACATGTATGTAGCATTTGTAAACAACATATACTATATTTTTTGTTTCTTTATACTTGTTACATACAAAGTGACCTATTGTCAAGATATCCTGATTTTTACTCTACTCAAATTTTTCCTCTTAGTTTTTACTTATCAAAATAGAGAAATGAATAAATAATTTTTTTAGCCCATAATATTTAAAGTAATATATTGCCTTGATCACAATAGATCAGCAATGGTTGCAGTACTGGTACAGCAAAGCCGCATATAGGAGAAGAACATACCTCAATTTATCATTGTACAATCATAAAACTAAATATTATTTAAGTATGTGCAAATCAAAGACAAGTTTTCACATGTTGGGACACAGATGTGAATTAAGTATATAGTTTTTCTTTTCTCTTGAAACCAGAAATTAATTTGTAAAAATATATTCTAAACTTATACCTTCCTTTGAATATGGGTTAAATCCAAAACCATATTTTTATAGTCTGATGGCTTATTACTATCACAAATTGCATCAGCCGATCATGTCATATGTTAAATATTCTAAGCCTATGTATTGTATTACAGTCAAGCTAAGTACAGCAATAACAATATTCACAAATAAAATGTTCAAAAATTGTATTTTAATATTACAAAATATATTTCTGGTAGCATTATGGTTTCTTTTTGTAAGGTTAATTAATTATAAATAATAAAATAAAATAATATAAAATTAAGGTTTAAATAAATATTGATATATTTTTTGCTAATATAAGGTATAACAACTTAAAAAATCTAAATAGCTGATCTTAACACAATTCATTCATATTTTTTTTTTCAAATAAATACAATATCATACCACCTTTAAAGATATGATGACAATTTTAAAAATAAAACACTATAAAAGTAAAATATACTGTGTTATCTCTACATCATTATTACAAAACTGCAAGCAAGCATTGTTGCCCAAACTCATTTTGCCTTTCCGGTCAACTATGACTGTCAAGATTTGACCTGCTTTATCAATTTAACAAATATTCTCCATTGTAAACATCATTGTGTGCATTTTATACATTAGTATAAATATAGAGCATAAAATGATGTCATTTAAGCAATAAAATAAAGATGAATGAAATAATTTCTATCTATACAAAAATAGTTGCAGGTTCAATTCCCCTTAAGGGTAAATATTTTCATTTCACAGCTATAGGAGCTTACTATAGTAAGGCTAAATATTGAGTAACTTGGCATAAAATATATGGCAAAAAGTAGGGAAAATGTTGTATCTTAAAATTAAGTACCTCTATATGTTACAATATGTGGAAGATGGATGATACTAAATGAATGAATGAATCAAATTTAAAGTGATGCAATATATGTGTAGTTAAGTCTATTGTTGTTGTTGACTTAGCTATGAAGGACGTTGCAGTTAATAAAATTGATAGAGAAAGTCTAGTACGCGCACTACGTATATAAATCTAATACTTAATAGCCATACTACAGAGAAATTAAAATAAATATGTTAAATGTTACATTTTTGATAACAATCACAGCGCCCACGATTCTAAAATGTACCTTTTATTACGTCCTCCAACGTGCAAGCTACATAATTCTAAAAATATTGTATGCAGAAATCGTATGTCACCGTTCACCTCGAAAAATATATAGGTGTTTAACGAAACAGATGCATAGTTGAAGAGATTTTAACCAACCGACATGTTTATATAGTTACATTTCTATCACAATACACGAATACAACAAATATTTATAAGGTTTTCCCGGATTATGGGTCAGATTGACAGCTCCAATTGGACATTTACAACACCCATGAGAAAAAGCACTTTTCACAACACTCACTGTTTTACTTACTTGATCAACCTCATTTTCCACAGCTTTATACGCGTTACTTATGTGACATAAATCACTGAAGGCCATTTAAACTTAAAAATTATATTTTTTTACCACAGTAAATAGGAGCTCTGAGTACTAAGCCATTTTTCCTTTGACCTACATGTGTATAAATTTTAGTATAGCTATACAAGTTGCAATGGTGTTGCTGTCACGCAAAATAAACAACCGCGTTATGGATTTATTATATTTTTAGCGACAATACATAATATAAATGCAATTATTACAATAAGAACTTACATTAAAATAATTATTGTGCATTATTAATGTTCACGCAAATATTTTGTACTTTCCCGCCAATTTTATTTTCTTTTTCATTTATTTAACACAAACTTTTTAAGGCAAAAGATTAAACAAATTAGAATAATGTTTAAAAAAAGTTTAAATATAAACTAAATATAATGGTATTTCTACATAAGACTACAAACCAGAAAAATAATAAAAGTAAAATATAAAGTCGATATTAATTAATATCATTAAAATAATATAAAATTTGAAAACATCGATAAATTAATAACAGGTTTTGATTTTAAGCCGATATTTAAGTCTTAGTATTAACAAATTATAAACACCACAAGCTATAGTGCTGCCATCTTCATTATTATTAACTATAAGGTACAGCGTGGTCTTGCTTATAAAGGTGTACGACAAAGAGCTTGTAATGTAAAATTAAAGCGTCCAAAAGATGGCGTCCTCGTATAAAAATATTCTCATCTTCACGTATGTCAAAAGATGTCTCTTGTTATAAGACATAGTCACAATAAACATAGATACTAAACAACAATCACGAGCGAATACGAGTATGTAAGTGAATTTTACTGAAATTTACTAATTTTTACTTGTATACTTACTCAATGAAAATCTTAAATTTTCTAAATTACTTAATATTGTATAAGAAATTATATTTCCTCTTAATATTAAGCTGCTAAGAAATTATCATTTTATTAAATTACCAAATTACATTAAAAATTTAATAGTTAAACAGCGTATTAACATGTACCATTGTTGTCGGCTTAAATGATATTAATTTAACGCATACAATAAAACTAATTAAATACCTCCATTGTCTCTATATTCTATACTCTATTGAAACAAATATAAACAAAATTATAAAAGAATATTAAATAAGATTACGCATTGCATTGCATTGCAATAAATTTTTAAAATTAACTTTGATGACCAAATCAAATATTTCCTTTGCAGGTAGTAAATATGTATAATAATATATAAACAAACTATTAAGCCATTTTAGTGTGTACACAAAATTACTAATGATACAGAATGGCGTAGCATTAATCGAGTGCACAGTCTGTATGTAATCTCATCTCCACTGTCCATCCCTTTGTACGTTTGAAACGTGGGAAATTGTATCAGTGCTCGCTTTGGCTATGTAACGATTGTTCAGTGAGTAAATATGATTGTTCTATAGACATATAGTACGTATTATATAGGTATGCTAGTATGATTACTGACTAGGTAGGTGCCCTCGCAATACCTGTTCAGTAGATTGCTATTAATTTATTTGCTTTAGCTCTAAATTCAATTTTTTTTGTGTTTGTCTTTGTATTAATATTTTATTAGGTTTATGCTAAGAAAATATACATATTGCATGTCAGATTTTATTTTTATACTTGTACCGTGCTGTAGAGACATACCTATAATTCATAAATCACCTATAACGAATAAGCTAAGAGTTAATAATATTGTTAACATAGTTAACGTTACCCCCATTTATGTATAGATGCGTATATTTATGAGTATGTTGGTCACGTTATTAGTCTCGTTTGACGCTCTGTTCTTTCTGACTACCCCACTAGAGTTAAAGCGTGTAGCTATGTAGATATGAATGTATGTATGCATTTATATATGTTTATATGTATGTAAAGCCTACTGTATTTGCTGAATGTGTCATTGAAATACACAACTATTACCTATGTCATCCATTGACCGACCTTAACGGAAATGCTAGAAAATTATAATATGTCGTTAGGTAATGTACCTATAAAATTGTACTTCATCAATATTTTAATGATTGTAGGTCTGTAGGGAGTGCTACAATTAATAAAAATGGTCACAAATTACCATGTGGTTGTATAATCTAACGTAAGATATTATAAAATTTATATGTATTCGATTTAGTTAGAAAATATATAAAAATTTAAACACAGATAACCACTAAAGCCATCGCCCTTGTAAGCTGTGCAAGCTTAAAAGTCGCTGTGGTCAAGTTTCTATATGATTTTTTTTAAGTATTCTTTCTACCCGTAACGAAATAACACTTTAAAATCATAAATATATCTATTTGATTTGATTATATGTAAAACATAATTTTTTTATGTATGGAACCTACAAGGTTCAGTCACAAATGACCAAGATATTTCGGTCGTTTTAGAATTGATAAGATCAACTTTTTTGATGCGTATTTTTAGAGGTGTACCGTTCTCATTATTTAAGGATTTCATGATAGAACCCCAAAGAAAAACATAGTCAAAGTTAAATAATTTATTTCAAATTAAGGAGATAGGTACCAGCTTCATTTTTTAAACGTCTAATATCCACCGAATTAAGAACAGTCATATGCATTTTCTTATGAATTACATGTACCTATTTGCATATCATCATCTATTATGGGATCATATACCTACATAGGGACGTATAGAAGTCTAATTGTGGTATTGGATCATTCAGAGACGGTGATGATCGAAGTCACATCTCCTCATCTCAAAATGATTGCTTGTATGTATTAAATTGTACTTACTTAAAAGATTAATAAACAAAGTTAATTAAAATTTAAAAAATAATTACTTACGTTGCCTATTGATGGTCTTCAATTTAACCGACTTTAAGAAGCAGGGGTTTTAAAGGGTTTCTTGCCTCAAAAGGAAAAAACAGAACCCACAAAACGGAACGGTAACGGTGCTCTCAAATGACGTCATTCTAAGTCAATACTAGATATGAGTGTTGTGTGCATTTTGTATGCAAATCGTAAAAATTTGTTTATATGGTAGCTTATTAGCTGGTCTCGTGTAAAAGTTATCCCGTATATAAGTTTGAGATGTTTTAATTTGATCAAATTTCTAGGAATTCAAAGTTCTATTTTACGTTAAATTGTAAGCGCCCTTCCCATATTTAGACAGATGTAAATGGACGAGCTAGCAGGTTGGGCAGTGGAGAATAACAAACTTCCATATTAAACTAAAACTAAAAAAAAATAGTAAGACTGAAATATTATTTATATTTTAATTATTTAAAACTATAAACGAATCATTTCCAAGAACAGCAATATTTTAGGGAAGATAAATTCAATAATTTTAATCTTATTTTTGCTTAGTTTATTAAAATATGAAATTCCTCCATATACTTAAGTAAAAATTAATACTATGTAAAATAATCACAATCGAATATGTATACAAAAAAAATTAATCGAGTAACGTAACAGACTTCCTACTAGTTTATAGTAACTTCTCTATTCCCGCCCAATTCGCTGTCAGATCCCGATCCGCCATGACAGTACAAATGTCACCTGTTCCTGACATCTCCGCGGGACGGCGCCCCACGGCGGCCATTATCCAATTTGTATCCACTGGGCCGAGATTAAAATAATTGTCTGTGACGTCTCTATTTAATGTTACTGCCAAAATGTAATAATGTTGTCTTCACAATATTTTATTATACAATTAGGACTAATAACATTTATCTGAGTGGAAATGAATTCAATATGCTCATAGTATACCTAGTCATTATTTTTTTTTTAATTATAAGTACTTAAATAAATTTCATAGGAAATAATTATTTATAAAGTTGGTAGTGGATAAATCCTTTTGAACGAAGGAAATACTATTAAGAAATCATCGTTAGCCAGTTTAAATTTAAATACCTTTTGTTGTGTAAAAGGATGTGTGCAATTCCACTATTCCACGATTATGCATGGAAAATTAATAGTTATAATTAAAATATTTCCATAGATTAAGCATATCGGTTAGTGTGATACTAGCGCACCTGTGGTTCTTTACCCAGTTTTATGATTGTAGGTCAAACATTAGCTATGGACTATATCTAAGTATGGACTACACTACTGCAGACTTTATACTTCACTTGTTTATAAAGGAAGGCGAAAATTTATGACTTAATTGCCTTTAATGGTCTTAAAACAATTTGATGATTGAATTATTAAAAATCAAGTAACTTTTTATTAATGTTACCTATTATCACGAGTTAAAGAACTTTAGACCACATTCTCAATGTCTGAGAACATGACGTAACTTACACTAAGATTTACTTTTTAATTACCTATATAAAAAAGGATCAAAGTTTGAAAAAATATATCTCTTAAGCAGAGTCCACACTATGCCGCAGTAGGCCGGGCGGGTTGACCCGGGTGAGCTAAGCCGGGCGGGTACGTTAGGGCCGGCACTACGTCCACACCGAAAACGAAGCCGACCGGGTTATTTCTACCTATTTACCTAAAACTTGTTCGTCATTCCACTCCATCACTTAAAATGAACAATAAAAAACCCTACTTAAACAAACTGAGTCGATAATAAAATAATTCGTCTAGTTCGGTCGAAGCTTTAATTGTAACTGAAGCCGCTCGGGGCCGCTCGGGGCCGCTCGGCACGTCCCCACTCTATATTTTAATTCGGCTCGGCTCGGTTTCCTTTGATCTGTACCTACTTTGTGCGGGTTGGGATAGGCATGGCCCGTGCCGGCGATTTCTAACCCGGCAAAGCCGCCCGGAGCGTCTACATCAACGCGGCTTAGGCCGCCCGGGTCAGCCCGCCCGGCCAACTCCGGCATAGTGTGGACCCTGCTTTACTAAATTACAAAGTTTAGTAATTGAAAGACCAAAAAGTGAAATAGGAAAGGTATGGTACAATAAAAAATGATAACATCTCGACTTAAAGTATTATTGGCAATTGTTAAACTATTATTTTGAAAAATGCCAACAAATGGGATGATTGCAACCAACAAAACTATGTATACGTCTTGTCGTCGTCTTGTCTTGAGTTTAGAGATCGAGAATCTATGGAAAATTTGGATGTTTAATCTTAAAGCACCAGCTTCGTTGAAAAAGTTTAATGATGATTGATGATACAGCTTCTTTCATCTACACTTGTTTTGTCACTAAACCGGAAGGTACTGAACAGATCATTGCATAAAGACTTAAGAAAGTAGCTGGGTGTAGAGGTTCCTAGAACAAGAGGGCCCCTGAGACTCCATGTCCATAGTTAAAGGTCAACGGAAAATACAACACAATCGATCTTAAATTTACAGTTATAGCAAAATGAGTGTCCATCAAAGTTTAATATTGTATCTTTGAATTTTGCTCTGGCGGCGTAATTGCTTAGACGTTGGAGTATTTTTTGTTCTCTAAAAAAAATATATAGACTTGGATATTTGGTATCAATATACGCTCTATATCTCATCTTCATTAATTAAACTTCTTTCTGGCAAAATGATTAACAGAAAGAAAAATAAAGTATCTCAAAATAATTGATTTGAGATATAAAATGTACGAACATTGTGAAATAGTATTTACCCTAATCCACACCCTAATAAGATAATTATAGAGAGAAGACACTTCATAGATTCACCGTGCGGGTGCTGGGCCCATCGCGTTGTAGGAAGAGGAGCTCCGATCAGCGCTTGGGATTTGCGACCCAAGTATAGGTTTAAAGGGGCCCCTTTAAAATGCATTAACGCTCACTTTCACTGTCCGAGCTCCTCCCACTACCTAACCAAATTCGAAATGATTCTGCTAATGCCGCCTTTGAAGTACGTTCTAGAAATGTATTAGTAATAGTTCTAGACAGGCCAAGATCTTTTAGCAAGCTAAAGAGAGATTTCGCTGTTATATCTCTGGCTCCTACTTCCACATACGAATTTACTCTAAACCTGGTCAGTTCGTCAGTAAGCTCGAAATATTTATTAAGTTTGAAGTTATGACTTTTAGGGATATTTGTCTCCCACGGAACTGTAAGTTCTACCAGTACTACGCGTTTTAGGTTTCGAGAAAAAAGAAAAATATCCGGTCTGGATGATGAAACACCAATATCCTCAGGGATTTTATACTGTTTCTCATATGTGTCGATCAAAAAAGTCCAATCAGGAGCTGGATCTAATATTGAGAAAGGTTTTGCGTGTGTCTTTTAACAGAACCTTCTTTCGCAAACTCTATTAAACGTTTGCTGGTTGTAATGTTTCTCTGTGCTCTTGCTACTGAAAGACTAACGGTTTCACGTATGATTTCTAGTACGTTGTCATGGCGCCGCGAGTATTGACCACTTTCCAAGAGTACCCTACACCCCACCAGCATATGTTTAGCTGTCCCCACTGGTTTTTTACAGATGTAGCAAGATTTATCGGTAGCTTTACCCCATCTTACTAAATTACTTTGATCTGGAAGAGTCATTTGGAACGCATTCAGGTAGAATTTTAATAGTGCTGGAGACCAGTCATGAATTAGGGTGCGCCATTTTAAAGCTAAAGGGATACAGAATTCTCCCACAGTTAGCCACTCGTTTTGCATTTCTAAGCCCATTGCGTGCACCTTATACCTATCATTCTCGTCTTGCCGAGTAATAGATTTTATTATGTCCATATCTTGAACTTTCCTCTTTGATCCTAACCCTACTCTACTTGATTGTGCTCCTATCATAAACTGTTTATGGAACTGAAGTCTTGACTCCAGCTCTGGGTCTCTTCTGTCTTTTGGAAGTGAGGTAACAATCTCATCTCGTGATTTTCCCAGATAATGTTAGGCTATGAAAAGTGAACTAATCTTAAAACGTTTTATTTTAACCTACATTAAAATTCCACTTTATTACTAAGCATTAATTATTATTTGGGAAAATTAAAAAAAATAGTTTAGTAAACTTTAATATCATTTAAAATAGGATAGGTACCTATATAAACTTTAGTTTATATACCTATCCTATTTTAAATGATAATCGACATGGCTCATCGTACTGCTAGTATAGGTAGGTACATAACACAGTAAGTTTCGATAAAACAATAAAAAAAGACAATTTCTAAACGTATGAGTTTGATTTAGTACTTATAAGTGACTTGATTTTCCATACATATATGAAGCGATAATATCTTAGCATAAAAAAATTTGAAAAATGCCTTAACCCTTCCAAGATAACGTATTAAGATATTTAAAATAATCAATTAATTACCCGATTTTAATGTGATATGGTAATTATATGTAAACGAATTTATATCTAAAACATATTCTTTTTAATTATTAATAATATTATATAAGAAATATAAAAACAAATTATTACAATGACAAGTTCAAAAATATAAAAAACCTTTCTATCTTAACTAACGCTTACATTTTACAAGAACACGGTAAAGAACCTAATCCACAGATGATAACTGAAACTTAGCGGAATGCAAAACAAAAGGAAATTCGAATAAAGAAATCAATCGCAATCGAATCAAGAATTCACAGACAGTGAGAGCGAAAGGGATAAGTAAATATAAAAATCCAAACGAAAAAACGAGACGGGAACAGCGTTAATCCTATTGGCTTATACTAGGCGACGTTTGCCGTGATTGGTCGCTGTGCTTTATTGAACTGTCACTGAAGACCGCGGTTAAGGGGTGAGATGTAATTGGGGGGCAAAGGGGAGACAAGGGGGTAGGGGGTTGAAAGCGTTTGGCGATTGACTTGTGGGTAGTTTTTGGAGTTCCTTTGAGGATTGAAAGGGATTTTTCCAGTTTTATTCTTGTCTATTTTGTTAAAAGGGTAAACTGTTTGAATTTTTTTGTTGATGTTGAAGTGATATTTATATAAAAGATTTATAAATAGTCGTAATAGCTACTCTTATTCTTAGTAATTTTGACATTTAAATTTTATTTTGTTAGGGGATACTCTATTTACATACATATTCTTTTAGAATTTTATAAAAAAATTGGTGCTTACGCCTGGTGTTACATCTTTTCTTTATCATTTACCACCTTCTATGAATTAATTATATTATTAATAATTTATTACTTTTCTAAAGATAGTAGGTAGGTAAGTAGATATTCTACTACCTAACTAACTAAGTAAAACTAAGTTACCTATTTCCCAAAATGTCATTACGCACATAAAAACATGATTGGTAGATGGAGCACAGGAAATCTGTTGACTTTTCCTCTCTGATTTGGCGGCGTGATTCGCGAGTGCCACGCCTTCGCGAATGTTCCCTCTTGTCATTGGAGGGAGATCAGATATCAAGTTTCATATAAAACTTCATAGTAGGTACGTTTTATAATATTTAAGTAGTATATAATAAATAAATAATAAAATTACCGTTCACCTACTGTTTTAAGCTGGCTAGAATCGATAAATGATTTCTCTCCATATATTTGTAAAAGAAAGGTATATTTTTACTATAAAATATTTATAAACAATTTATTTATCTACCAGTACGTTATCTATTAAAATATGAAAAAGATTCAGTATAATTTAAGTATAATGCTGGTACTCATGTTATAGTCACGCGTTCAGCAAGCCTGCTAAGCAAGCATGTTCTAAAAAAATTATAAAAAAAAAACATCAGAACAGATAATGTAAATACAAAAAGGAACAGTATAACCGTTTAATTTCGTGCGCAGCGTCATTATTCTAAATGGCTGGCTGACGCAGCGCCGTAATGCCACAAATTAAAGCTTAAAACGGACGCTTAACAGCTGACCCAAAATCGAAGTCTCCCCCTGTAGGGGGAAATCAAAAGCAATGGGGCGGGGTCTCGCCCCGCCTTCGGTGCCACGTCGAGATCGAGTCAAAAGTGCTCCGGCCGCAGCCACACTAGCAGCGCGCTCGCCGCAAACCGAAAAAAAATAAACGTCAAAAGTGACAGATAGAGATATATTACCGCGTTCGCGCCATTTTCATGTGTCAAAATTTATTTAATTTAATTAGTATTTAGTTGGTTATATGTTTTTTTCACAATGATTCTTTATTAATTATTATGAGAAATAAAAAATATTTTCTCGTGTAGAAAAGGTACATTAAGTGACTGAGTGGAAAAGTAAATAATCTGCAGACTGTAAAGAGAAATGGAAGTGGCACAAACACCCTTGCAATTAACACAAGACCATCAAGAGGGAAGAATGACAGGTACCTAGTGGAGTAAAATACGTTTAACAATTTTAGGAAGTATTTATTTTGGTACAAGTATATTTAAGTAGACATGAAACAGTGTTTTTCTTATATTACACCATAGTAAAAAATGTAATTGCAGTATAAATATAACATTTTCATAAACAATTTTTATATTATAATATTAAATCTTAAGTTCAACATTCCATAAGCATTAGAACCTGTTTTTTTTATATATCTAACTCTTAATATTTCTTTTCTAAGTTTTTCTGAAAAATGTCAAATTAATTAAAAATATGGGTTAAAACTTTGTAGATGGGAAATATTAAAATAAAATAATTTTATTCGCTTATTCGTAGCACGCTTAAAACCTTAGAATCGTTTTTTCCGTAAGGATGGTTTGGAAGGTTTGATTGTTTTAAATTAAAAATTATGACTTATGTCGTGTGACCTTCTTGATCAGAGTTTTAGATCTAGATTATCTTTACTGGCGTTTCAAGAGTGCTAATCCAGATCTTCTCATAAGCTTGATGTCATTCTACTGAGTACATTAGCGCAGTGTTATCAAGACATACTTATTTGTGATATACTAAGCTAGGTTAAATTTTCATATACTGAATCGATATATTTTAATGATCCTTTAGAAAATAGTTTTGGTTTCTTTCAGCAGATCGTAGATATAAATATTTTGAATATATTTACCATATTTTCTAGACTATTATTATCTCTTCTAGGCTTTTAGTTTTGGTAATTTTTTTAGCAATAATTTTCAATTGAAATATTTTTAAGCACAAAAGCACATATAAAATAAAATTACAATTTTGATTTCTATTATACTTATAAACGCACTTAAAATCGTTTTCTTTTTGATATTTTCTGAGGAAACGATTAATGGTAATTTTAATAAACGGATTAACGTTTTAGGCGGTTTTTTTAAATGTTTCATTCAAATTATTTAAATTATCAATTTAGTTTAGTCTATTTATTTTTAAATGTTTTTATTATTAGCGTTATTTTTGATTACGCATTTTAGGGATTGCGGAACCTATTGTTAAAGTTCTATACAACTTACATTATTTAATACTTTAAATATTTTTGTTTTTTCATTTATTTTGTTGATAAATCTATAATAGGAATCATTAGACAGACATTCGTCACACAATGTCTTGAATTCGTGAGGAAAGTAGAGAAAGGCGTTTTTTAACTATAGCTAAGTTTATTATGCCTACTATTGGCGAAGTGTCGATACAATACGATCTCCATCGTGTTACCTGTTGTACATTTGAATGAATAAATTTTATAGATATTAAATAGCATATTTCGCATTTAAAATATTAAGATAATTCTCATTTTTAAATGATATATTTCTCAGTGAGTACAACATTTATTTATTTTATTTTTTGAGTAAATCGGCTGAATAATATTAGTCAAGCAGTGAATGGAGTGTCTTAACACTAGGTTCCTATGGTCCCTGCTGGATAAAACGTGAAGCTTTAAAAAAATAAGAAAAAAGTGCCTAAGCTAGGTTAGGTTCATATACTGAATCTATATATTTTAATGATTCTTTAGATTTTCTTTCACAAAAATTCACACTTGCCTCCACTACCTAAGTTTAGTATCAAAAGTGGGCATATCTCTATAAGAGGTTTCTTCCAGCCAACCAGTGCTGGTTGCAATTACTAGCCGTAGATGAGAAGAGCATATCCGGGATAAAGCGCTAGTATAATAGTAATAATTTTTTTTTTATTACCCTTTAACACAAAATCAGGATAGGCAGAGGGATCTGCAGGATCTGTGGGAACCTAGTGTCAAGATACTCTGTTCCCCATTTTCGACCTTTTTTTAGTAAAATGAAATCACATTAACCGAAATTTTAAATGTGAAAATATTTTAGCTAAACGTCCAACTCTTAACACAATGGTTGAAATATCCAATACTATTGTAGTTATATTAATTTCCTAAGTATGGCGTAGAGTTCTGCCATCACAGTTCATTTTCTCTAAGTGGTGCAATGTAAATTACATTCTGCCTTAACCCTTACGCCAAATTATGTATATATATATATATATATATATATATATCTATATATATATATATATATATATATATATATATATATATATATATATATATATATATATATATATATATATATATATATATATATATATATATATATATATATATATATATACACATATATATACAATGAAGGCGAAATCCAAGATTCTCTGCACCTACTCGTATACTGAAAAAACCAACACATCTCTATGAAAATTCAATATTCATAATATAAACAAATAAAACAACTCATGATCAGACATTATAATACATTGTGATTCATTGTAATTCGGTACACGCGCGTCGGTATCTCGGGGTCTATTTGACTGATTTTCAGCCGCTCCATGATTTGCCACTTTACCCGGTCAGACCGAGATATGAATACAAAATAGCTGGGCGTTCAATTTCATTTACTAATAATGGGATTTCGTTTTGAATAGCATTGTGTAGGTATGTAGGTATATCGGGTTCTTGGGTATGCTAGATTTTGTTTGTTTAATAAATTCTTTTATATAAATAAGTCGAAATAAATATAAACTATGTGATATGTCAAATTCAAATTCAAATAATTTATGTATAATAGGAAATTATGCCCCAATTTTATATATATTCTGTGGTAGATTTATTATTCAATTACCAATCTAAGGGTGTATCACGTAAAATCAACAAATATGTACTCTTTGTATTTGTGTACCGATGACTTGGGGTCCCAATAAGATCAGACCTCGGGCCTTCATGCAAATGGTATATGATATGGTAAAGACGCAATAGTACTGCACTCAATAGTTGCAATTTATGTGATGGAATATTTTTTTAATTGATTTGCAGTTATTGTGTACTTGGTACTTGGTGGAAAAAAATACGTACCTACTTTCTGAAATATTACACATATTAATATCAAAACTGAGAAAGATAGCTTTATTTTACCTTTACTTATAAAGTAAGGACAATCAAATAGACTAACGTGCTATATATTAATCTTATAATTAAAATCAAGTACTAGTTTCTTGAAAATATTTTAGCGTAGATACAATTTATTAAGTAGGTACGTTCAAACGTACATAGGTCATATGTTAGCTACATACCTAGGTCATACTACCTAGGTAGGTAAAAAACTAATTAATTTAAATTCATTAATTGATTTAAATTAAAAAAAAAGTATTTTAAATTTGTCGGGAGTTCTAAAAGAATTCTCAGAATGTTATGGAAGGGAGGAGGCGAATTAATCAGGGCGGCTCAAGAGCTTCGCGTCAAAAGAAAACCGAATAAAACGGCAAGCGACAAAGTTTCCTCCTTCTTCAGGCTTCAGTACACAGCGGAGTACATTGGTACTATATTTTTTCACATTTTATATATTTAATAAAAAAATAACTTATATAGTTGAGTTTATAAATTTTAAAAAGACCTCCCGCTTATATTACATTATTATAATAGCCATCTAGTGTGCAAATGAAATTTGTGCCTTGACTTTGCTTTCGTTCCTGGCCCATGAGCGTAAGAAATGGACCACCTCTGCGTTTGGTGCCCATCTCAGAATGTGTACTACTAAAGACAAAAGAAACCGAAATTTATTTATAACATTGAAATACATAATTAATATGATAGCTAAGCTACGAGTTTTCTTTTTTTTGGAGAATATTAATGTATTTGAGATATTTAAAAACGGTTTTATACATTTACAATATGTTAAAATTTCTTGTATAGAATATAGAAATCAAACTTTTTAATTTTATGTACTCATATGGTAAAAATGATAAACTAAAGTATAACTTGGCACTATCTACAAATAAAGCATCTTAAAATAAAATAATCTTTAAAAACATTATATATATTTTCAAAACGTATCGACAAGATCCGTCTCCGTCCGTCGCTGTTCCGTAAGTGCCATACTCTGAACAAACATTGATTTATCTTGATACCGGGGATTCACTTCGCCCGCGACTTCCAATTTCCCAAACTGCTCTTTTTATGTGTCTCATACAATTTTCTTTTATGTCCCTCCTCGTTTATATAGCCTTCTTTATGGATATAAAGCCATTCTGTCATTTTTGTGTTTTATATATGACATATGTACATATGTATGATACATCTATATACCTCTTAATATATAAATATATATAATATATATTTATATGAAAACGGAGTGAATTAACACTAGGTTCCCACGGCTCCTTTGGTTCCTTCCACCTACCTTGCTATATGCAGGATAAAGTGTGAAGAGAAAAAAACAAACAAAGTAAATATATTATATATAATATTATAGAACACCTTTGATATATTATTTTGTTTAAATCATTTTATAAACGTCATACTTCTAAAATTGAAACTGAACTGAAATATTTGAAAAATAAGTTTTATAAATTTCGATATATACCTATGTATATGGGTAATATTTTAATATTCTTAATATATTTAGACTATTCAAAATAGCGTAAAAAATTCTAAGTAATTTTTTTGTCACTGTGAAAAGGTTTAATATGGATTTTACTTATTTCTTTTTTTCTTACGAAAAACGACCACTGTTTATGTGGTACCCTATTTTTAATTAGTATTTTCATAAAAGTACGAAATGGTGCAAAATAAAAATATATATTTTTTTAGCTTTATCCCGCCTAGGCAAGGTAGGCAGAGGGAGCCGCAGGAATTATAGGAACCTAGTGTTCAGACACTCTATTCTCTGCTTTTCGCCATTTTGCGTGTTAAGTGACGAGACTCATTGCCGTGCTTTGTCTAGTTGCTAGAGAGAAGAAGATGTAAATAATAAAGATCTATCTTCCCCGACTGGGAATCAAACCTACAAACCGTCGGCGTTTTCCAGGTTGCTACGACTGCGCCACGACGATTCTTTAATATTTCTCTAAATAATTCTCTTTGAACTTAAATAATAGATATGAAAGTGGAAATAAACATTTACATTGAGAAAAATATCTTGTTCGTATCTGTTACTAGTAAAAGTACTTACTTAAGTACTTGACTTAAGCTTAGTACTTTTGCTGAAGATGAAGTACAGTGTTGCTGGTTTGGTCTTGAGCTTAACTTAGCTTTATATCATCCGTAGCGTATAAAAATGCTAACAAGTTCAAATCTTACCATAGTAAATATATTCAAAATATTTTTATCCACTATCTGATGACATAAATTTTACGTTTATAATTTTATAATACAAGCTTTTGATAACATTTTAAGTAAAATAGTTTTAACCAGATTTGTCATAGTTATTGCTACGGAATGATTTTAGTTTAATATTTTAAATTTATTCTTCTATATATATATATATATATATATATATATATATATATATATATATATATATATATATATATATATATATATATATATATATATAATATATATATATATATATATATATATATATATATATATATATATATATATATATATATATATATATATATATATATATATATATATATATATATATATATATATATATATATATATATATATATATATATATATATATATATATATATATATATATATATATATATATATATATATATATATATATATATATATATATATATATATATATATATATATATATATATATATATATATATATATATATATATATATATATATATATATATATATATATATATATATATATATATATATTTCCTATATGTATGTATCATATGTGTAAATACCTTTAAGAATATTTTCAATTGTAAGCAATGATTTTTGATGGGTACAATCTCATACCAGGGTGCATTTACCGCAACCACGATGCACCTGAGCTCGGCAAGCGGTTTATCATTAAGTTATATTGATTTATTGTCTGTCCTTATTTTGGTGACGTATAGGTTCAGGCTTTTTCCCTCATACAGCAAACTAGGCATAAGGTACCAAGTATTAAGCATCCCAATTGACATATTGCGTTTGGAGTGACAGAACTCAACGTGATATATCTATGTTATTTTTATCACATTAGATAAAAAAGGTTTTAAATAAAACTTTTATTTCTAAGACAATATTTGTTTTCAAATTATCGCTCTACACATACAATTAAACATACAAATATATATAAAGAAACAAGTAAATGCTTATTTTAAAATTTAATTCAAATTGTGGAGTATTACAGAAAATTCCACTTTAGCTATTTTATCATTTAAATTGACTTGATTCCTTTATTATTTTTTTATAGTTAAACGCTTTTCCCGCATAGTTTTTTAAGCAGAAAATAGTGTCAATATACTTCGCTCTTCACTCTCCACTTAAACTTTAATTTTCAAAAACTTATTAGTGATGCCATAATCTTAAATTATACCTACATATTAGAAAATATTTTTATAAAATACGTAAAAGTACAGTCGGAGCAGTAGTAAGTAGCCCTTTGACAGTAAATCGAGTTATTCCGTCGGCAGTTAAGCATAATTGCCTCTCGGCAATCAGAGTGAGTTTATTGTGTTGGTTTATTTACCCATAAGGGGTGCTGTAATAGAGTCACATTTTTGTAGACTCGCAATATAGACTATATTACTTTCTGTACAAATTATTTATGGTATTGTAATGTTATAATTTGTATAAAATATTTAAAATCAACGTTAATACTGAATACTTTATCGAACTAATTATTAGTTTTTATCTGTAGGTTAATATTTGTAGAACAAAATGCTTAAATAAAACGTCTCATCGCTGCAATTGATGGTGTAAATTTGTAGGGAGATGTTTTACTGTTTAATGTACCTATATATAGACTATGTATATATAAACTTGTATATAGACAAACAATGTTTAATTGAAAACCAAGGCAAAATAAAAACAAAAAACAATATACCTTCAGTCATCCGCCCCTCAAAATGAACTTGAGATGGTTAAGAATAAATAAGTAATAATGAAATATAACTTCTTACTTGTTGTTATTGCATGGATAACGGAGTGTCTTAACACTAATTCTCTCTTCCTTAGAGAAGCTAAAATATTATATTTTATAATATTAGGATTTAAAATAAATATATACAATGGCAGCTCTATTAGACACAAACCCTTCAAAAATAGAATAATTTAATAAGTGCAGTAACATCAGCCTCACATTTGTATTAGGGACTGTATTGTCCACGAATTATTACAATACACCTTATATATTGACATGTATAAAAAGTAAAAATGCCTTTTTTTCTCTTTTTTCTATTCTCTTTAGTGTTTTTCTATGTTACATTTAAAAATGTTTTTTCACATCATACATAGATATTTATTAGTAATTATTTAACGTTCCACTATTAATAAAGCAAGAAACCTAATGTCGTTCTTTGAATCCAAATTATACAGTGAATGTGGATTGATGGACCTGTTAGACATTAAAATGACTTAGTTTTTCAGTTGTATAGTTTCACGCCTTATCCCACACATATGAGGTTAGGCAAAGGGAACCGCAAGAGCCCTGGAAACCTAGTGTTAAGACACTTCGTTCCCCAATTTCGCCTTTTGTCTCAATACGCAACGCCTGGAGCATTGCGTATTGAGTGGTGCCTGATCTGCCTGGGTTAGATGTTAACCTTTTTAATACAGGTGGTTCAACAGCCTAATTAGACTATAATATGATTCGTCATAAACATTTCTAAAGCCCGCAGATTAGAAATCTATCCTTATAAAGTAAAATAAAATGAAATTCCATTTAAAATTTTTATATTTTAACTAAATTTCATATAATAATTATATAAATATTGAAATAAATCAAACGTAATATATAACCAGTGCAAATCGCCTTACACGTCCTAAGTATCCGGTGGCAATCTCTTAATTGATTCACTGAGCCATTTTAACTTGACCCTCATTTGTACTTTACTAAATTTGAAAGAGTAACTCTGTCATATGTCTAGTTATAGTGGGTGAGGTCCCCTACTTTGGTAGTAAAAACGCTATTACGACGAAAGGGTTCCGCAGTTATTCTATTACCATTATTGATATTAAATGTTTATTGATATTGCTCTAGGGATACTTAAGTGGTGCAAAAATATCGGTTTGATTTATTTTACTTTTGAACATTTGCATACTGTTACTGAATTTACGATTACTAGTTTGGTGTTCGAATTATTAAGTATAATATATTCAAAATGTGAACAAATTTAGTTACTTATTTACAAATATGTTTGAGTTATTTATATTATGAAACTTTTTTAGTATAAATTGATTATTATGTATAGTATATTTAAAATGTGATCAGATTAAGTTACCTAAATTTTGTGTTGAGAAGTAAAAAAAAGATTTTTTTAACTAAAACTATTTTGTTATTACATTATAACTTTTTAGTTATTTTCAATCAACCTATAAAAAGTTATATTAATAACGGATTGTAATTTAAAAAAAGTTTTAATTATTGAAATATATCGTTTAACAAAAAAATTTCATAGTAGGTATGTATATTTTCTGCCGAAATATAAGACTTTCAAAGGTTTACTCATGCGTAATTGAAAATATCAAGTGTATATAAATAAGACACACATTGTATCACATAACTTATCCAAATCCTTACTTAAGTAAATTAGCACCAAAAGCACCCTAAAGGTTATAATACTGTAGGATATAAACAATATTATTATATGCGATGTCATATATATATATATATATATATATATATATATATATATATATATATATATATATATATATATATATATATATGTATATATATATATATATATATATATATATATATATATATATATATATTATATATATATATATATATATATATATATATATATATATATATATATATATATATATATTCTCAGGAGAAGACAACACATCGCCACTACGCTGGTCGCCACCAACTTCAGCGGCTCTAGTAGCAGCCGCTCTCGCGCCTCCCGCTCTAAGACCCTGGCTACCAGACCCACCTGCTAAGAAGACCAACCATCTGGGTAAGACAGGTTGGATCTCGTGATCTGTTTTATTATTGTGTATACGCTTTTTCTATGATTTTTTGTATGAATCTTGGCTTTGTTTTATGTTTAAAAATAGTTTGGTTTTATTAGAAGTAATATTTAGTCACAAACACTTGTAATTTTTGTTTCTACTTAGATACAGGTACTTACACAACAGTAGGTTTGTTGTTCTTAATTTTAAATAAGGGCGATCTCTTATCATGATGTCGTAGCAGCTTGCAAAAGTTCCCTAAAATTCAAATTTTATTTATTTATTTTATTGAGCTTCACGCTTTACCCCGCTTAAAGCAGAGTGGGCAGAGGGAACCCAGGAATGGTGGGAACCTAGTGTTACGACACTCTGTTCCCTGCTTTCCGTATTTCCAGCCATCGCCTAGTTGCCAGGGCGCAGAAAATGGATATGAAAACATCCATCTTACCGGAAATCGAATCCAAAAACCATCGAGTTTACATTAAGACGCTACGTCTCTACGCCACGACAGTCTTCAAAATTTATTAAGATATTTATTATTATTTAAGCTCTTAAATAGTGTTAATAAATATCTTACTTAGATAAAATTTTCGTAAGGTCTCGTGTGCGTCGTCTGCGGGGATACCAGTTCGGGGAAGCATTATGGCATCCTCGCGTGTAACGGATGCAGTGGTTTCTTCAAACGGTCTGTTCGAAGAAAACTTATATACAGGTACATATATACATGTTTCAGTTATTGATATATATATATATATATATATATATATATATATATATATATATATATATATATATATATATATATATATATATATATATATATATATATATATATATATATATATATATATATATATATATATATATATATATATATATATATATATATATATATATATATATATATATATATATATATATATATATATATATAATGATTTTTTTTAATTATCTTTGCACAGATTGATATACTTAAGAAATATTTAATTTTATAATTCAAAAATAAAGATAGTGAAATTATTGGCTAAAATTTGGTATTGGTCAAAGTAGTTAAGTAATAAGAAAAAGCATGTGCTTTTAAATAATTGTCTTCTTCTTCGTCCGAACATCGCCTGCATTAAAAGTTTAAGATGTAAAGAATATAAAAGCTCTAAATGCACAATATTTATACCAAAACCTATGTGTAAATAAGAAGTAAATAATTTTATTTTCACTCTGACACGATGAAACTACTTGTCGATAGAATTTGACAGGAAATTATGCGAAAAACTAAGAAAGGTCAAAGTAGTGTCCATACACTACCTTGTGTTGTGACGAAAACCTTCTCTTAGTCTACATCGTTAAAGCGTTAGCCTGAAGAAATATGTGTAAAAATTATATTAGTTCACTGATCTGTTAATTGCTTTTGAACAACTGAACTGAACTTACTAATTCAGGTTTACTTGAACAGATGCTATACAAAGTATACTTAACTAATGACCATTAAAGAAATGGGTTTAAATTAAACAAAATTTACTTATTATTAAAAAAAATAAAGACTTTTTTTAAATAAACGTGTTTGTGGTATCAATTCTAATAATTTGAAGTTTTTGTTAGTATAAGCGATAGTTGGACTTTAAATTTCACACGCATCAAATGGAAGTAACTAAAAGTTTCGTTGACGTTTAAATAGTATTAGCTAACCGGAAGTATAGTATCTATATAGAAATAAGTAAAATAGTTCTCTACAAATTTAATATCAGGCATAAAAATAGTTTTCTTTTAATTTTAAGCAGTAGCTGAGCTTAAGCAATGTAACTTTTCGCTGCATACATTTTCACAATCATTCATTAATACTCAAAAAACACATTTCAATTTTCAAATAAGAGAAAGTCATCTATGATCTAGGTCACACTTGTGACATATTTGCCGGTCTACGACCTACCGTCTGTCTGTGTTTTGTATATATATAGTGTGTCGGTATATGTATATATATGTATATCTGTATAGACATTATCAACACCTGTACTAACAACCGAAAAGTAATATTTGACGATACGTCCATTATCATATAACATTGTTCTTGAAATTAGGCTACTGATTCATAGCATTTGTTTTTATGATTGCTCAGTTTTTGTTCTTAGTAATGTACCTATGTACATACAAATATATTTCACGTTTTTTTTACAATTTTCAAAGTTCAGACTTTAAAATCATAAAAATATTTCTAAGATATTTCATTATCCACACTGTGGATAGAAAAATACTTAAAGAAAACACATACATTTGAACGCAGCGGGATTTAAACCCGCGCTCTCTTGCACGGTTCACAAATTTTAGTTGCTAATCAAAAGACCATTTTTGTGGAAGCCTTGTCAAAATTATAGTATTTTTTTTAATTTATTATTTTTTTACCGGACTTCTTGCATTTAATTTTGTATTTTTTATGTATTTGTTTATTTGCGGTAACTTTCAAATCGATTAAATAAATTCCTTATTGAATCTAAGTGGTATATATGTAGGCGTATACACATAGATATAGTAATAAAGCGAGAAATCACCTTTGCCGACGGCAATTTCACTAGAACACAGTTTTGCTTAGAAGACAACAATTTTCTTTACAATTATTCTCATAAATGAACTATTTCAATATTTTACCTAAAACACTTTCAATGTTTATTACAACATATTATGTCAAAATAATTTTAACTTCTTTTGTATATTCATATTAACGTAACGAATTTCTTTAAAAAAATTGGTTTTTCGCAATTGGTCTATTAAAAAATCCCTCAAGAGAACGCTCTTGAGTTGGATTCGAACTGGTAACTGTCTAATTCATTGCACCACAGCCGTTTTACATTAAAAGAAATATTTGATTTAAAGCTAAAATTAATAAAATATTTGATCGTATAGACAAAAACACAAATAAAAAATAAATATTAAAAAAAAAAACAAATACTATACCACCCTAAAATTAATTTACAATCATAGAAAATCTTTTGATCCCCATCAAAAACCTGCCACCAAGTCACATCTGTAAGCTCGAGCTCGAGCTGTATGACAATGGGGGACCGTGATGAGATGGAATCCACTTAATCCTTGCATATTTCTAATTTTTCTTGCATCTGGGTTTACTTTTTTAAATTTATATTATATATAAGTAAACATAGTAAAGTAAACAAAGCCAAAATACATAAAGTAAATATATGCATAGCAATAACTTTTTTTTAGCTTCACGCTTTATCCCGCACATGGCAGGGTACGCAGAGGGAACTGCAGGAACCATATGAACCTAGTGCTAAGACACTCCGTTGCTTAGTCCCCCTGCTTTCTCCGTCTCCGTTTTCCGCCATTTTCGAGGCATTGCGTATTGAGTGGCGGAACTCAACGCCGCGCTTTGCCTATTTTCCAGAGCGAAGAAAATGAAAATAGAATAATCCATCTTCCCCGAGTGGGGATCGAACCCACAAACCGTCGCGTTTACAGGCAGACGCTTACGCCTCTACGCCACGACGGTCCTCATAACTTTTATACGTATATAATTATTCTGTACGTGTGTTTATCAACCTACTTCTTTTAAAACGATATTAATAAAATATTATAGGTACACCTAGTACAGTAACCTCATTTATATGAAGTAATATAAATCATTTCGATATATAATACATAAGTCTATTCTCTCATGGACAATATATGACAGCTTCGCCAGTTTTAAACTATATAATTAGATATTCAGTCATTTAAATATTAACATATTATTTATTCCTTTATTTATATATGAAATCATACAAATACAGCCATCTCTTCCTAATATCGTGGGCGAAAAGAAACACTTAATATTAATAAAAAAGGTAGTTGAGAAAGAAATATAAATATTACAAGTAGACATAAACATATACCTATATGATAAATAAGTTTATATGAGTATATGTTTTTATTAATTTTTTTTTAGCTTCACGCTTTATCCCGCATATTGCAAGGTAGATAAAGGGAATTACAGGAACCATATGAACCTAGTGTTAAGACATTCCGTTGCTTAGTTCCAGCTTTTCCCATCCACACTTTCCGTCTTTTTCGAGGAATTGCGTGTTGAATGGCGGAACTCAACGCCGCGCTTTTGCCTAGTTTCCAGAGCTAAAAATATGGAAATAGAAAAATCCGTCTTCCCCGAGTGGTAATCGAACCTACACACCGTCGCGTTTACAGGCAACGCTTACGCCTCTGCGCCACG
The DNA here is from genome assembly GCA_037178615.1 of Dione vanillae. NCBI lineage: Eukaryota > Metazoa > Arthropoda > Insecta > Lepidoptera > Nymphalidae > Dione > Dione vanillae. Next base: position 1,996,030 of record JAZFAU010000246.1, read on the forward strand.
ACGTCTCTTGTGTGTGATTACTTACTTATTATATTATAATAAATTGCTCTAGAACATATTTTTGTTCGAACAAATACCAACAATTTGAGGGTAGATGGATAGATAATATTAAAAACAGTTTAACATTTGGTCCTCTCGTAGCCCCTTTCAATTAATGTAGCACCCTTGTAGATATTCTCAAGTGTGACATGTGGTTTTTTATCAGAGGCAAATTGATTTTTGCAACCATTTTTTATAAGCAAGTGGACGTTGTATCTGTAGCTTTAGTTATCGTTTGAATTGTTATCAGTATAATAATGATTTAGTCATTGTTATACGTGTATGTGTTGAGTATCAATGCTGTATGAATGTAATTTAATTTTTTATATTTCTCTATCGTTTTAACGCAGATGAGCTTCACATGCTACGACATACCATGTTATTTTTATACTGTTTCATATATTTTATTAAAGCACCTTAATCTTAAATTAATTTGATCAGACACGGTGTTAAGGAACGCAGCTCAGTAGTCACTTCCAAATATCGTGAATATTAAATGAAAAATCTTCAACGGTGTAAATTTCTACTTAGCCTGTTGCGTATACATCATGAAGCGAGAATAGAAATTCCTTTATAACAAATTCTCTCATAAGAACGTATGGTTTAGTGGTTAGAGAGCTTAGACATTTGAAAGAGACGCAGATTCCAATCGTGTTTGACAAAATTTGATACGTTACTAAATCAACACTTAAATAAATTCATTAAATTTGAAATAAATGTATTAAAATTAAAATACAGTAGCAGTCAGTATACTAGCCCTACAAAATGATATTTCAATTGGTGTACCATAAGGCAGCTTTCTCGGTCCGCTGTACTTCAATGTACATCATACGTTCCCCACAAAATACCAATTGCAACAAATGTCAACCAACGTAAGCCTATTATATGACGGATTACGTATAATGAAATACCTTTAATCTTTATTAGACTTCGACCGCAAATTCATTTCATTTAGTAGTTTTTCCTCTCAAGGAATTCGATGCTTTGTTTGCTTTTCTAAATGCTTTCAGTGATTTCTTATATAAATAGGTATAGTGCTGTTTCTGCGGATCTCTCTACTTACCCTGCTATGCGCGGGATAAGGCGTGAAAGTTTAGGTACAGCACTTGGCTAAAGTAGGGGACGATGGGGGAATTGCGGACGCGGGGTAAATACGTACTTACATGTAGGTACTAGGAGGCTATTTTTATTATTTTAAAAGCGTTGACCCTCACTAAAGAAAGAAAAATATAAATTTGAACGTAGCTTATTTTGAACCTGCGCTGCATGAAAGCCATCTAAGTATTCTGACCACTAAGCCGTAAGTTCATTTAGTGGTCACAGAATATAGTTTTTATAATTGCTAGCAAAATTTTGATATATCTCATATATTTTTCATCTACTTTGCTATAACAATACAATTAATTGAACAAATTTTTACTCGTTACATTTATATTATATATTACACAAATTAATCAGTATTTCGTTATAAATAGGTTATATATGCTTACAAACACTAAATGAATTGAAAAAAAATATCTAATGAGATTAATAGTAATGAAATCTCTTCTTCAGCGAAAAAGGAGAAAGCAGGGACTAAAAGCAACGGAGTGTCTTGACACTAGGTTCATTACCTACCATATGAACATGCGCGGGGTAAAGCGTGAAGCTGAAAAAAAAATCTCTTCAGAAAATATATGTACCTAACTATAATACTGTTAAATGATTATAACACTTCTCCTGACTTTTAACTAGATAGTTGTATGTTCGATTTCCATATGGAGTGTCTTAACACTAGGTATCTTCATGGAGAGTACAGCGTGAAGCGTAAAAGATTAAAAAATTCTACAATATAAGAAGGATAGAAAGTTTTTTCTATATAAATTTTTATTTTTAATTTGGACTTTCAATTTTATTTTGTTTTATTTTTCAATGTTTGTATAAAAGGACGTATCTTATATATTATCTTATATGTTACTTATATGTTTAAAAAAAATAATTTCTCCATATTCCTATAGAACAACATATGAATGTAGATATTATAATAATTATAATTATTGTAGATTTCATCTTTTCTTGAGAAACTTAATAAATTTTCATTTCTCTGCTATACTTAGACAAAGTTCCGAGTCAAGACACTAACTCTCTGAGCCTGGCTGCACACGGAGAACGGAGTGTCTTGCCACTAGATTAATAAATCAATTCTTTTTAGATGTCAAGCTGGGACAGGACGGTGTGTAGTCGACAAAGCGCACAGAAACCAATGTCAAGCGTGCCGCCTCAAGAAATGTCTCGCTATGGGAATGAATAAAGATGGTAAGTGCTTATACAAATATTGATCAAAATAAGTATCTAATAATATATAATGAGGACCGTCGTGGCGCAGAGGCGTAAGTGTATGCCTGTAAACGGGACGGTTTGTGGGTTCGATTCCTACTCGGAGAAGATGCAATTTAGTTTTTTTATCCTGTACATCATCAAATCGACCGCTGAAGTCAAAATTATGAGGATAGAATGCAGATGACAATCAATTAAAAATTCATATACCTTTTAATTTTAATCCAATTATTGAAAATTATGTCAACAATGCTAGAACAAAATCAACCAAGCTTGATTCATTCGGAACAAAGATCAGATCAATATATGATACTATAATAATATGGTAATACGATAGGCATGCTTTCAAAGTAATTGCGTAGAAATCCCAAACAGTTGATGTGTTAAAAAGCCTAGATGCCTTACCTATCCACCTTAATTAATGTAAAAAACAGTAATTACTTATTATATCTACAAAAATCAACACGTAAACTAATCTAAAACCAAATTACCATACATTTTCCTGCCATCCATTTAATACAAAAGAAGCATCATTCCCACGCTACCATCACGTCATAACCTATCAAAACACTTAAATGTACAAATCTGCGCTCAACACCCCATCTCACGCAAAATCAATTAGGCAAGAGATATTGCCATGGACATACGTACACTGAGGGTTAACAATATATTATAATTGATTCAATATTAAAGGCATTGTTTGAAAGATTTTTGTTTTGGTACACACAGTGAACCTTGTGTTAAAATTTCGTTTAAGGTTTTTTATATAGTTGAGTGTAGTGAATTATGTAACCCAACGCCGCGTAGTGTAAATATTTGTTGTAAATATTACTCTACAACGTCAAAATAGTCTATTTAATAAAATTTGTAATAGATTTTTTTTCTCTATATTAAATAAATTAAAAAAAATCAATTTTGATGGGCAGACATGTAAATTTGTAAAAATCAACAAATTAGCGTTGAAACAGTCCGTTCTCTATGCTTAATGTTTGTGCAATAGCAAAATTTTACCAGACCAATGACTTTCGTATTCCTATTCCGAAATCTTATTTCTGTTTGTAACCAGACAATATTGCTACCATTATAACACAGACTAATCACATATATAACTAGATTCGATTATACTCGTACTGCTGTAAGTTGTAAAACTAAGTTCAGGTTACACTGTGTAAAAAGCAAATCTGTTTATTGGTCATCTCAAAACGCATAGAGAAGGATATATAAATACCATTTATTACCAGGCAGGTGGGTAATAAATGGTATTTATATATCCTTCTCTATGCGTTTAGAGTTCCTATTAAAAGAAAAACTTAGCCTTTACGACTTACTTATAAAAAATCCCCTCTACTTCACAATCACGCAGTTAAATAACCTAACAACTATATAAACATGCCCATTTAAATTATTACACCAAACTCATTCATCCAAAATAAACTAACAATCGTATGCGCGACTTAACTCGATATTTAAAACATCTAGCTCTCTAAGCCCTAATTTGTATACACGCGGTGGTGGCGCGTGGCGGCGCGTGCACAAATATGTAATTTTTTACGCTCTCGCTGCGTTTTTTTTAAAGTAAACACTCTGATATTTGCTTCGTTGTACTCTTCTTTTGATTTTAGTGTTTCTAATGTCATTTTAGTTCAATGAGATATGTTTAAATTTATGGATTTTACAAATTTTACTATTTAGTAAGTATAGAGCTAATTTTCACTTATATTGTTAGATATAATTTTTGTATTAAACTTTTTTGAAAAGACCAACAGGTACTTAATTAAGGTACTATATTTATCTAGATTGAGATTTAAACTTCTGAATAAATTTGAGAAATAAATGCGGTACATTGAAAAGGGAAATTGATGACCGATATGTATTGAGAATAACACACATTAAGGTGCTAAGGTGTTGAAATATCCCATTATAGTTTTTTATAAAGCGAAAGTGTGTAGTTATAAAAGAATTTTTGAAAATCTATCCACAACTAGTAAAAAGGACCGTCGTGGCGCAGAGGCGCAACGTCTGCCTGTAACGCGACGGTTACTGGGTTCGATCCCCAGTCAGAGAAGATGGATTTTTCTATTTCCATTTTCTTCGCTCTGGCATCTAAGGCAAAGCGCGGCGTTGAGTTCAGCCACTCAACACGCAGTGCTTCGAAAACGGCGGAAAGTGGGGGTGGAGTAAGCAGGGACTAAGTAACGGAGTGTCTTAACACTAGGTTCTTATGGTTCCTGCAGTTCCCTCTGCCTACCCTGCCCTGTGCGGGATAAAGCGTGAAGCTAAAAAAAAAAAAACTAGTAAAAAGTTATTGAAAATTTGTCCCAAATGTCATTTTCCAACATAGAAACTTATAATTTTGAATGTTTTTATTAATTTAATATTAATAGGTTACTTTTAACAGCGAAAAAATATCTCAAGTTATCATAAAAAATAAGGCAAAGCTAGAAATTTTTTTAATTGTTGTACATACATACAAAAAAAAACAATACAGAATCACTTAGTTACGTCATTCACGACCAAAATTAACACATTAAGTACAAACAGAAGCGACAATTAAAATTAATAAACGTTAATATTAAAATAATAATTAATAACGAAACAAATTAAATTATAAAACATTATTTGAATTAATTTTAATTAATTTGAGCACTAGGTACCGCCATTACGACTAAATTTGTATAACAAGTCTGTGGTCAAACGTCCTCCCTACCCCGTCCCAACCTCACTAGAGTATAGGGGTGCTTATTTGAATATAACGCTTGAGGCGACACTTTGTAGTTTTTCCTTAATTATCTATGCGAATTCGAATTTTGCCATCATTATAATGTAGGCGTGACTTATTAAATACAGCTTACGGCGGTACTAAATGAATCACGTGGTTTTAATGGTCGCTTGGTGCTTTTGAACGGTAATTGTGGTTAATGTATGGGAGATTTTATGATTTTGTTGTATTGTAGATGGAGAGTATATATTTTTTTAGATTATATGGCTAAACGTTTATATTTTGAAGCATTTAGTATAATAGTATAGTAGTAATAGTTAGATTGTCATGTGTTTTGTCATGAAATAGGAGGTTTTCTGTTAAGAAAATAAAAATTGTATACAATATAAATATAACAAATAATTTTAACTAAATTTTTTACTTACGTAAATAAAACGAATAATATCAAACCAACACCGTAGTGGTGTATAAGCGCAGTACCTGCTTGTACACACATCGATTCGATTCACATTCCGGGAGAATGAATTATTTGACTTCCATTTTCTTCTCTATGGCAAGTAAACAAAGAGCGGGGTTAAGCTCCGCCACTCAACACGCAATGCCTCGAAAAGGCAGAAAGAGGGGAACGGAGTGTCTTAACTACGTTCCAATCGTTTGAACGTAGTTAAGATGCCTGCTACAAGCGAGATAAATCGTGAATCTTATAAAATAAATAAGAAATACATTGTGCTAAATAAAAACACAAAACAAAATCTAACTTAAAAACGCTAAAACCAAAACGTGAGGTAAAACTTAGGTAACAAACTCGTCACGATGCTGTAGAGGTAAACCGTAAGGGTAACTTGGCAACTTGTTAGGTAAATTAAAACCACTGTTAATGAATACGAGGCGTTTGACAAGCGTCGGGGCCCGCTTAATGAGATTGTCGCAGCATCTCAAAGTAACCGAATTACACTTTGCACAGACAGCCGAGAGCAAAATAATGCAAAGCTTAAAGCAATAAAGTCCTTTCTGTTGTGTAGACTTACGAATTGTTTAGATATGACTCTGGTTGGATTTATGGTGCTAATTTTTTAATAATAATAAGTAAAAATAATAAGTTTGAGTGAACTTATGCTTAATACATATGGAAATTTTGATTATAAATGTAGGTACTTCTACAATTATATGGTTTCAAATTAGATACAAAAGAAACTTATATGGTATTTATTTTTATATTATACATGATCTGTGTTTGCCTCTATTCTTCTATTTTTATAGTATGACTAGTAATTATTTCTAGAAAATATTTCAAGAATACTACGTAATAAAAATAGTCTATCTGTAACTAAAAACGTATAACTTCGAAATATTTTAGTATTTATTCACGAATGAAAGGCAGAAAATAAAATTATTTTTTATTTTTGTTTTTTCTGCCTACACTTATTGAGCCTAAATTGAAGTTAATATCTAAAAAAAAGCATTTATCTAACACCACTTCTATACATTCGTGTTTCGCTTTAAACGGGGTCGCCGTGGGGTGCCCTCCGGTTTCATTATACTGAATCTTTTTGTCAGTTTCTTTCACGTTAAATTGGATCAATGTTGCATTGTTCGAGTTATGGTAATCGAATGGAGTTTGATTGGGAATGTTGGCTGACTGTAGAACGTATTGTTCTTTATTATATTGTACCAACTTACGTTGTAAAACGTAATATCTAAAATAAACTCTTTATACTTATTTATTTGATTTATTGCATATAAAAAAATTAATGCTAAAAGCGTTTTCTACCAGCCAACCCGGGTATGTGGGAAATAAATGTAAAGGTATACAAGAACAAGCAAAATAAAATTAAAAAACAAAATATCTGTATATTTTATATTTTTGAAGACATAATTTTAGTGTCTGATACACTCAGGGTCGTTATAGTGCAACAGCTCAATATCTTAGTGTAAACGGGACGCTTTTGGGTTAGATTTCGATTTGAATTGATGAATCCTTTACATTCCTCCGCTCTAGAAATCAACGCACGGCGTTGACCACCGCCACTCTACATGATATCTCACTAATTGGACTAAAAGTGTACAGCAAAATGTTTACACGGCGTTGAGTTCCGCCACTCAAGACGTAATGCCTCGAAAAAGGCGGAAAGCGGGGACGGAGAAAGCAGGAACTAAGCAACGGAGTGTCTTAACACTAGGTTCAAATGGTTCCTGCAGTTCCCGCTGCCTACCCTGCAGTATGCGGGAAAAAGCGTGAAGCTAGAAAAAAAAAAGAAAAAAAAAAACAAAATATTTAACCTGCTACATGCCGTCTACAATCTTTAGACCTTCTACCTCTTCTTCGACTCTATTATATTCTAGACTTATATAACTTACATACCTATTAAAGATATATCTAATGCTTAATAAGCTAAAAAAAACAACTGCACTGTAGAAAAAAAAATATATGGCATTTTTATGTAATCTATGTCCTTTTTTCTGTTACGTATATATGTATAGGTAATCTTTAAGATGTGAATATCTTTGTAAATTAATCCTATACCTGCTTGTAATAATATGTGCATTTCGTCCATCTTAATAAACCTGTAATAAGTAAAATGTAGAGTCTTTCTATATGTAAACTAACTAATTTCAAAGATCGGTTTAGTACCGAAACAAGTGTGAAATCTACAAGTAACTTATTAAATTTCAAAGATTATTTTAACATAATGCGCATAAATTTCAACACTCGACACAAATCTATGTGAAAAAAACAGTTTATTTATGATTCCTCACTTTAAACCAGATTTAACTTAAAATCACTTCGAGAAGTAAATATCTCAGAATTCATTTATAAAATGAAATGCTAATGGAGTGACTTCAGATTTTAATCCGCATCGTTTTGTAAATGTATCGTTTACTGTATAATATCTACATTCAAAGAAGGGGAACATCGGGAACGTAAATGTTAAGAACTTTTCACTATGTGTGTATGTATATATTTTTAAAGTATATGTTTTTTATTATACATATACACTATATGTCTATATATATATATATATATATATATATATATATATATATGTCTATATATATATATATATATATATGTTTTAATGAAATCACGAATTGCTATAATAAAATGGTATTTCTTTAATAAGTCAATACTTTTTATTATTAGGCTAGCAATATAATGTTACTACTTGTTATATATATTTGCACGTGCCCGTGTCTGTGTTTTTGGGAAAATGCCATTGGATATATTTTACTACTTCTTCACTCTTTAATCCTCTTTAGGGGTGGTTTTTCCTTATTGTTCACTTACGAGAGGAAAAAGAATTAAAAGAAAATAATTTTTTCAAAGTTTACTATAGTATAAAAATAGCTCTGTATTAAAATTTTTCGATATCGTGGAAAAATAAATCTCCGGGTGATGTTTTCTTTGTCTTATGTTTTTATTTAGTCAGAAAAGCTTACACTATTTATAACTACATGTCATTATTTCAGTAGATATTACCAATGGTTAATTTCTATAATTAGGTAGTTACCTAGTTAGGTAAGCACTATGAAATAGGCAAGTAAGTACTATACAGGTAATAGATTATGTGGACAAGCGTACAAAATCCAACATCGTACCCTAACACTTAACTGTTTATACCAGAGTTAAAGCTATAGACACTGATTAATGCGATTTTAATCCAGGCTTAAACCCTCGATCCTACCATTAATCGCCTTCCTACTGTCCTATGACGTCACTCCATTGTGAACTCTACCGCATTAGGAATTAAGTGGCAAGTCCCATTACTGGAATTAATGAAAGCATTTCTAACTTTTAAGCTGAACGAGTATGAATTCAAATTCAAAAGGCTTAGGGTCGTGTTTGCTACTGTCTATATCATGAACGTTTTCCGAATTTCAATCTTATAACTATTATATAGAGTTCAAAATCATACTAAACAGACTCAAAGAATCAATAACCACTAAACTTGGATCAGATCAGAGAGGGATAAACTAGCTAGTTTTGTATGCGAGTGAAGGAGACAGATATATTTACGTGGGGGTAGCTTTAAATGGATTTAGGGATGCGAAACAGATGAGACGCACACCTGATCCAGTTGATTTTATTTCTCAATTATGACGCGAAAAGGGTAATTTTATTTTTGTATTGTCTGTATTTTTTATATACGTATATTTATATTTATATCTACATATATGTGTTTTTTTTTAAAAGTCAATAATTACGTAGGTGTTTAATTAAACATACTATTTTTATATGTCTAGTTATTAGAAATAAACTTTATATACCTTAAAATATATTTCCAGCGCGTTATTAACTAGCTAATTATAAAATCTTTGATTTCCTAGATTTAAATGATTTTAATCAGACTTGTCTATATTTTATTCTTTATAGTAGACCATTAGTTACAGGAAGATCTGTCTATCGGCCATTGATTGTATATGTAAAGTGTTCAAAACGATAGAACTGTAACCCAAATATTATATAATTTAGTGTAAATAGTACTTTTAAAAGCGTTTAAAGCTTTTTTTAATAAAAGTAGCTTTCCATAAAAACGATTGCTCAATATCTACAAGCAATGAAGCAAACTTAATCTAAGTATAATACCTGGGTACTTACAATCTGCATTAACCAAACCAAATGTTCTATAATATAATTTCGTTGGAGATGTTACATTTTGAATAAAATAATATAATTAACATTAAGTATATTTAAAAAAAATGTTATAATAAAGTAATATTAGATATATTGTGAAGTAACACTTAAATAGTAGTGATAACACAGTGCTGTGTTGTGTTTCGCCACAGAATATCTATCTTATCATATCTCAGAAATTGGAAAGAAATTATAAAAGTGGAGTGTCTTAGCACTCGCTTCCAGCATTTTTCATTTTAAGTAGCTAACACACTACGGTAAAGAACTTAGTGTCTTAACGAATAATTAGAGACTTTTCACATATTTTATAGTACTTTTTTTTGCTTAATATCTCTGATGACATTAACTGGAAGGGAACATTATGACATTTGACTTATTCTCATTCTATCTATTGTGTGATAACTAGTGTTACGTCTTTTAGCGTTCCTCGACGAAAATATGATGTCTACAAAATGAAATAACCTAAATAAACTCGTGAAAATGTTGTTAATAGTTCAAATGTTAAGTAAACTAAGTATTAAAGGACCGTCATGGCGCAGAGGTGTAGCATCGGCTCGTAAATGCAACGGTTGGTGGATTCGATTCCCAAATATTGTGCAGAGAAATGTTTTAATACGGAAATAAATAATTTTACCTATGTACGAGGTTGAACAAACTACCATCACTACCATTTGGTTGTACCAAACTGTTATATTATTAAATTAAAAAATATTATCTGCAATTGTAGAGAAACTAGAAATTTAGAACAATATACATGTGTAGGTATATATATTTCGATATAATTTTTATATATATTTACACGTCACTGTACACTCTATGAAGCTTTATTTACATCTATGAAAGCTTTTTGAATTAAAGGTCCATCTGTACACAATACACCTGTCTCTTTCCGAAAGCTCAAAGATGGCGGTCGGATATGGGAGGGGCGTTTGATTTATAGTGGGGATAGTGCATGTGGCTATGTTAAATATTATACTTTTTTCTTTAAGCTTAGTATCTAACAATTGCTTAATAATTAGGACATTTTGTTTTGTATAGTATCTACTTGTAATTTGGTTTTTAATGTGTATTATTTTAGTCTCATGAGGACCGTTGTGGCACAGAGGCGTAAGCGTCTGCCTGTAAACGCGACGGTTTCTGGGTTCGATTCCCACTCGAGGCAGATGGATTTTTCTATTTCCATTTTTTTCGCTCTGGCAACTAGGCAAAGCGCGGCGTTGAGTTGCTCCACTCAACACGCAATGCCTCGAAAAAGGCGGAAAGTGGGGACGGAAAAAAGCGGGGACAAAATAACGGAGTGTCTTAACACTAGGTTCGTATAGTTCCTGCAGTTCCCTCTGCCTACCCTGCTATGTGCGGGAGAAAGCGTGAAGCTATTATATTTTAGTCTCTATCATTTGTTTGCTTATTTTATTAAATTTACAAACGTACAGTCATAACTTATATATAACTGCTTGAAACTAAAATACTTATAGCTTTACTATATTTACAATTTCAGCCAATAATTTAAAATAACAAAGTAAAATAAAAACACACAAACAGAAAATCAGCTATACATACTTAAAATAAATTTTATACGTTTATAAGTAAATACATTGATATAAAGCTATATGATCAATCGAAGTTCACTGGAGGCAGCCGTCTGGCACAGCAATAAAATCAAATAAAACGCACCCCGTGCGACCCCGAGGGTGGGATGTATATATCTACGTGTATATAGCATACTATATTGCCTTGTAAATTGAAATGGGCATTGTTTTAAATGTTCAAAATGTGGTTATTTGCCATTGTACAGACTCCGCTACTCAATTTTCGGTCAAGTTTTGGTTGTTAAGTGACGTAACTCAACTCCGCTTTTTGTCTAATAGAGCTGTCAAATAATAACTTATTGTACATAAAATTACAACAAGATAAGCTCAATAACATTCTTTAAATAACTAATGTGCAATGGCCGCCTTATCACTACAAGTGGTCTTTTACAGGCAACCACCACATAGATACTAGGATCTAATATTAAAAGCACATTAGCAAAAAGTATTATAAAACGTAAATATAAACTAAAAAAAAAACAAAAAGATATATTAGTATATGACAAAATACTAACATACATATTTACATATATATGCTTACAATACAACAACTACAAGAAAATATAATATTAATGTCAAAATAATGTAACTTAACTATACCTAATTACCCCTGTGTAACGAACCTAAAACTGTCGCTCTTTCTATAAAGTATTGTTACTGGGCCACGACGGCTTACTTATTAGTTATAAAATACTAGAAACTCTTTATAATATTTATTTATTAATGCAATATTTTTAAATATTTATTTTATGTATGAATTTGAAAGAAAAAAATTATTATATATATTAATAAATATATACTTATACTAATTTAAAGCTTATAATCTATAATTATTTAAAAAATAACTATAAAGCACAAACTGACTTTCATCACAAAATAAGCCTATATGTAAGCAGACGATCTATCGAAGTTCAGTGAAGGCGAGGTGAGGCAATAAAATCATGTGAAAGCCTCCCCGGTCCCTACAGGCGGGGTGGGAGCATTGTAACGGAAAACGCTGTATCTGACATTGCTGTGAATTTACACTACTTTTTTTAAAAAAAATATATTATTCATAAATTTTCTTACATATTTTCGCCTTTTTCAAGGCATTGCGTGTTGAGTGGCGGAACTCAAAGTGAAAGTGGGACTGAGAAAGTGGGACTAAGCAACGCAGTGTCTTAACACTAGATTCCTATGGTTCCTGCAGTTCCCTCTGTCTACACTGCCATGTGCGGGATAAAGCGTGAAGCTACAAAAAATGTTATTGTTAATCTCCATTTTAAATTGTTTAAAGGATTTAAATAAAGCGCGGCGTTGAGTTCCGCTATTTAACTTCTGTGTACGAACTTACTTTATAATGGCTATAATAACCTCTTGATGTTTCTAAAGTGTAGATAAAGAAAGCGAAAATTTAGAAGCATATATAAAAAAATTGCCAATTCTCGAACCAACATTTAAGCTGTAACTAGCCATAACTTTAAATTACATTACGTTCAAAATTCATATACATATGTGAAGTATTAAAGTGTACTTTTATTATTAGCATAAATATTAGTATATCATCTATATATATATATATATATATATATATATATATATATATATATATATATATATATATATATATATATATATATATATATATATATATATATATATATATATATATATATATATATATATATATATATATATATATATATATATATATATATATATATATATATATATATATATATATATATATATATATATATATATATATATATATATATATATATATATATATATATATATATATATATATATATATCTCAAACCATACCAAAGTATAATCGAACCCCATTTCTTTGCCAATCTTTCACTGAACATGAACTCAGGCGACATCGTCGGGTGAAAGAGTATCTTCTTTGTTATATCGCTACGTGACCGCAATGCGAAGTTCCAATACGAATAACTGTTATAATACAATAAAGTTACTTGTATTGTAAGCACGAACAATGCTTTTTGAAATATTACTGCTATATATGTTTATATTATTACATATAGTTATATATATATATATATATATATATATATATATATATATATATATATATATATATATATATATATATATATATATATATATATATATATATATATATATATATATATATATATATATATATATATATATATATATATAAGCTTTTCTATCTTTTTACGATATTGTTAGTGACAAGTCTAAGGTATTTAAAAAAGGTTAACTCCGTTTTTGTTTAAATTCTCTATGTGACCATTGCGGAACTCAACGCTGCATCTTTTTAAGAACAAAATAAATTATTTTTTATTTTACTAAATAGAATTTACGATTTTTATGATCCAGATTTTTATCTAAGTATCAAAAATTGAAGTAATATTTAATAATATATTTTTTTTAATAAAATTAAACGTAAACATCAAATGAAATATAAAAAAAAAGTATATTTATTTATCTTATATATATTTTACAGCGGTCCAAAACGAACGTCAACCTAGAAACACAGCGACTATACGTCCCGAAGCTTTAAGAGATATGGATCAAGAACGAGCTTTGAGAGAAGCCGCCGTCGCCGTCGGAGTTTTCGGGTAAGTGCTTATATATTTATATGTAGGTATATAAATTCATTTAAAAAGTCCATGAAGTTGAATATTATTTAAAATCATAATAATGTGTTTTAATTTTTTTTTATATATATTGTTGTTATATAATTATGTATAAATAGGGGAATCTTACAACGTCAATTCCAAAATGTTTCTTAAAACAATAAAATTACATATATATATATATATATATATATATATATATATATATATATATATATATATATATATATATATATATATATATATATATATATATATGTATATATATATATATATATATATATATATATATATATATATATATATATATATATATATATATATATATATATATATATATATATATATATTATATATATATATATATATATATATATATATATATATATATATATATATATATATATATATATATATATATATATATATATATATATATATATATATATATATATATATATATATATATATATATATATATATATATATATATATATATATATATATATATATATATATATATATATCCAATGTTCACGAAAAGCTATTAATAAGTAGTTTTTGTTGTTTATTTAACGTCATCTCTATTCAACCCCATAAAAACTCGACTCCATACAAGGCAAAACTCTAAAATATTACATTACCATAACCAATTCTCATACAAATGATTTAGTACTGAAGTGTGCACTCCCCCCGATTGCTCAGATTTGACTGCCAAATGTTTATGCTGTAGGTACATTATCTTGAATTGAATATAAAAAGATGTGGAGATTTTTTTAAGGCACTTGTGGCATTATAGACGTGTTTGGTTCCCTATTAAGTTTGGATATTTGAATTTAAATGGTAGAAGTTAATTTAAATGTAATGCGTTGCTCGTGAGTTGATATATTATACTTTTAACAACATTATATTGCTAATCTCAATGAAATTCTCGACTGTAATTTTATTATTATTATATTTCATTATAGCCTGACACTTTATCCTGCATATAGCAGGAAGGAACCGTACAAACTGTGGAAACCTAGTGTTAAGACACTCCGTTACCCGCTTTCCACCTATTTTCGAGATGTTGCGTGCCGAATGGCGGAACTCAACGCCGAGCAGAAATTGAATCCACAATCCGTTGCGTTTACAGGCAGACGCTACGTCTCAGTGCCACGACGGTCCTCAATATTATATTGCTTATCTCAATGAAATTCTCGATTCTAATTTAGTATTAAATGCAAAAGCTCTACATGGTAACCTACCTCTTTAATAATTTTGTTTATCAATGAATACCACATGAAAATCTACCGAGCAGTATAAAAGATTAATATACTAAGGGAATACGATATTGAGAATTTTTGTCGTTTTTGAGCTTTTAAGTTATAAATCAAGTTTAAGTTAAATTAAGCTAAGTTTCTGATTACCACGTCAATATATTTAGTAATATCATACTAAAATTTAACATAGAAACATAGCTCCAGCCGGTAAACCGTCCCAGATTGTAGATTCGAATCACATTTGTAGAAACCTATATACTTAACTTATTAACTTATAAATTAAAATCTTCGCTTTGGTACGCAAAGCGCGGCATTGAGCTCTACCACTCAACACGAAATGACTTGAAAGGCGGAAATTATGAAAAGGAGTGTCTTAACACTAGGCTTCTACGATAACTACAGTTCCGTCTACCCTGCCATGTGCAACATACAAAAAAAAATATAATTATATTCAAGCCTTATAATTTATTAATTAAAGTTATTACTTTAACGACAAAGTAAACCAAGCTACGTCAATACGCGACGCGACACGACTATACACACATTAGCATTGAATACCTACATTAAAGGGTCAGTCACGTCAGTATACAACAGCTACTCGTAGTTCAAAGGTAAAAATATATACCAACGATCACAACGTAAACGGGTCCCTGCTTCGGGTCAGTCATGACGCGGTCATGCAGACCAACCTTTGATCAAGTTGGATCTGATCTCGCTGATCTGACGTCAGGCTGTTAGTTATTTATAGCTAGCTTATACTTTATATTGAGTGGCTATTTTAGTAAATGTCTGTACTGTTATAACGGTTATTTTAGTTTTTATTATAGTTATTTTTGTGTGATTTCGCTATATTGAGGTTTAAGTTGTGGTATAATTAGTGTTTACATTATTAATAGAGCTGTAGGTAGTTCTTTTTAGTTCACGGTTAGGAAATAAGGAAAAGTTTTACGATTCATCCATTCATGTGCTTATGTAAGCATCTTTTTAATTGTTGAGAATGGCCTTAAATTGGAATTTTGCAGTTTTAAACTACACTACCTTAGCTTAACTGCTATTACAAAAAGCTTGTTACTCTCCCAAATAGAGATCTACCCTCTTACATACATAAATAATTCATTTATTTCGCCTCTTTGCCTTTGATTTTATATATATGTATATGTTTATAATAAATTAGAGACGATTCTGGGTTCAGCTACGGTTCACGGCGTTAAGTTCCGCCACTCAACACGAAATACTTAGAATTTAATTGAACAGTTGAAAATTTCTACTAAATGTGGAGAGTTTGAATACAAAAAATATACGTTTATCATAATAAATATAATTTTCCTATTGAGGAACGCAGAAAGAAACAATTTCCACACCAGCAAGCAAGTGTACCGTGTTTCCGAGAGAGAAGTCAAAGAATAGCGATCCTTTGAAAGTGCAGTTCGTTTTTATACGAAGGCGTTTTAACGCGTTTATAGTTTTTCGTTTTTCGTGAAAACTCAGTTCCTTTAAAATATATTATGTATTTAATTTTACATATTTTTTAATATCAGCCATATAACTCTTCTTTTGCACTAAATTGCCGAAAATTCGCAATTTTTATATTTTTATATATCGTAAATTATGAGGAGATGACAAGCATAAGAATAAGATGTTAATATTTTAGATTGTTCGATTTGTATATTTTGAGTATAAATTCTTTCTGTTACCCAAAAATTGCAGTACCCTCTTAAATAAATTTGATACATTTATTCACTTAATTGAAAATAATAACAAAATAAAAATTACTAGCAAAAACAGATTATTAATTTATTAATTACTAGCAAAAACAGATTCAACAAAAGTAGCGATGGAGGTTTCCTATTGAGTAGTGTTAGTAGATCCCTAAAAAAAAAAAAAAGAACGGCCCTTAATTCTATCACTACCAGGATATACAAGAAACCAAGACACACTTTAAAATTGAAAAACTTTGTGCACCGAATTGGCATTTAAACTTATCGATATCTCGTAAATGGTTCGACACTTACTAGAGTGGTAAAGAGTAATAATTAATAAACAAAAATTAATATCTGACGTAAATTACTGATTTAGTTGTTACCTCATGTTTCAAGACCCCAAATATGAAGATATGTTCAAATGAAAAAATAAATAGATTACTAGCAAGATTTTAATACATATACGAGTATATAAATAAATTTTAACTATGTGGCGTTGAGTTCTGCCACTGAACACGCAATGCCTCGAAAAAGGCGGAAAGCGGGGACGGAGAAAGCAGGGACTAAGCAACGGAGTGTCTTAACACTACGTTCATATGGTTCCTGCAGTTCCCTCTGCTTACCCTGCCATGGGCGGGATAAAGCGTGACGCTAACAAATAAAATGTAACTTTTAACTTGCAGCCCACCAGTGTCACTAGCCATGGCGTTATCACCAGCTAGGTACCCCCTGTTATCACCTCACTACGCGCCACTACCCGCGCCTCAGCCGCAGCCTCCGCAGCCTGATTCATCTCACGATGTCAGTCATCCGCATTCTGACAGTGATGGTAAGTTGGGAAATTAATAGTAAAGCTCGAATACACTAAATATTTCCTTTCAAATTCTATTTGTTTAATATTATGTATAGCTATGACTTAAAGAACTTGTATTTCTCCGTCCCCACTTTCCGCCTTCATCGAGGCATTGCGTGTTGAGTGGCGGAACTCAACGCCGAGCTTTGTCTAGTTTCCAGAGCGAAGAAAATGGAAATAGAAAAATCCAACTTCCTCGAGTGGAATTGAACCCTCAAACCGTCGCGTTTACAGGCAGACGCTTACGCCTCTGCGCCACGACGGCCCTAAATAATTAATTAATTGTTAATTCCTTTTAAATATTATATAAATAATTCAATTTGTACCTACGGTAATGTGCTGTACATTTATTTTGATTTACCAATCTTATCAATAGTAAAAAAAAAATATTTTATAGGAATTATAAATACCTTCGCTTTACAGCGTCCCATTATAACAAATATTTAAAATTTATATTTGAAATTGATTTGAATAAAGTGTAGATAATCGGATCTAACACTATACTTTGTATTAATATTACAGATGACAGTATCGATGTCACTAATGAAGAAGACTCAACGTCTTATTCTCCACCAGCTAGTTATCATCAAACTTGTATGCCTTACGGGTAAGTGACAATTTACGTCTATTTTCTATATAATAAGGTCTTTATTTTACTGTAAAGGCGATAGTTGTTGGTTTGATACCCATGATGCCTTGGTGTCCCTAGAGGTAATTATATATAATGAAAAAAATACCGTTGATTTTAGTAAAAAAGTGAACATTGACACACATTTTTAAATAAAAGAAATTCACCATTAAAAATTACCATGTAAGTTGTATATTGTTATATTTTACATATGTGTCGTCCTATATCTTTTTAATAATGTATATGGGGTGGGCCCACCTTAGTACCCCACTTGTTGTGCCCATGTAAGAAAATCTCTGGAAAATTGGGTGGAAAGTGGAAGACGGAGAATTTGTGGATGACAAAATATTCTTCAATATTTCGCGCATATACCTAATTCTAGCTTATTATGTAACAGTAATATCAATGTGTAAATATATTTTACATAATGAATTAGTAAAATAACTAAATTGTTTAATTTTATACTATTTATTTATTGACGTGACAACGTCTTAAATTAGGTTGCGGCTCGGAGTCACTTATGAAAAAGTAACGTAACGATGTGTCAACTGTCACCGAACTATGATCGGTCCGCCGCGCGTATCACTTGACACATGTACAATGTTAGTAAACAAAATATATTTTCTATAGTTAAAATTTGTGCAATTTATATTATAATTATTATTCATATCAATAAATATTCTACCGAGAAAAAGACGTTGTCACGTAAAATTTTCGCCCGTAATTTATTTATTATTTTAGCTTCATGCTTTATTCCGCACATGGCAGGGTAGACAGAGGGAACTGCAGGGACCGTGGGAACCTAGTGTTGAGACACTCCGTTGCTTAGTCCCTGCATTCTCCGTCCCCGCTTTCCGTCTTTTTCGAGACATTGCGTGTTAAGTGGCGGAACTCAACGCCGCGCTTTACCTAGTTTACCAGAGCGAGGAAAATTGTATTAGAAAAATCTATCTTTCCCGACTGGGGATCGAACCCAGAAACCGTCGTGTTACAGGCAGACGACTACTATTTATTTCTATATAAGTATAATAATCAACGCGAAAATATCCTTTATATACACGGTATCACTTACCCGTATAGCTAAGGATATAATATTTAGAGTCAAAACACTCCGTGTACTTAAAATGGATTCTTAAATATGTATTCCGTTCCGTTCCGTTCCGTTTATTGAGTTCCGCCACTTAACACGCAATGTCTCGAAAAAAGCGTAAAGCGGGGACGGAGAAAGCAACGGAGTGTCTTAACACTAGGTTCATATGGTTCCTGCAGTGAAGCTAAAAAAAAAACTAAAAAAAAATTGGCAAAAGTGTACAAATAAATCCTTTACTAAATATATAACACGTTACATAATTTATGTATTATAAACCTTCTCCATTTCTCTCCTTAATAATCGATGGAGTTTATTCTCAGACATTTTAAAATTTAGATTTTTTTAAAACAGACCATTAGGCGTGGAGAGTTCAGCGGAAACGGCAGCGCGTTTACTATTT
Source organism: Dione vanillae (assembly GCA_037178615.1). Classification (NCBI taxonomy): domain Eukaryota; kingdom Metazoa; phylum Arthropoda; class Insecta; order Lepidoptera; family Nymphalidae; genus Dione; species Dione vanillae. The sequence continues at coordinate 2,015,869 of JAZFAU010000246.1, forward strand.
ATGGCTGTGAAGTGGGCGAAGAATCTACCCTCATTCGCCAGCCTGGCTTTTAGAGATCAGGTATTGTATATATTAAAATTTAATTGTAAATATAAGCTTTTATATGGAAATTTAAGGGATTTTGTGTGACACATGACATGAGTGCTCTAGGTAACTCTAAAAGTTATTACAATGCCTACATAGCCTATAAATTATTTTTTTATTTCAATTTTACAATAATATAAGGTAAAACTTCATTCTCCTCATAAATTCTACTTACTTAAACTTAAACTATTTCCATACAAACACCAGGTAATCCTCCTAGAAGAGGCGTGGTCAGAACTGTTTCTACTGAACGCCATACAATGGTGCGCGCCTTTAGATGCCGCTTGTGCGGCCCTTTTTGGTACCGATCAATCTGATCAAGGTAAGGTTACTTTTATTTTTTATTTCGCGTTAAAATCCGTATTATTGACGTGACAACGTCTTAAATTAGGTTGCGGCTCGGAGTCACATATGAAAAAGGTAACGTAACGATGTGTCAACTGTCACCGAACTATGATCGGTCCGCCGCGCGTATCACTTGACACATGTACAATGTTAGTAAACAAAATATATTTTCTATAGTTAAAATTTGTGCAATTTATATTATAATTATTAATCATATCAATAAATATTCTACCGAGAAAAAGACGTTGTCACGTAAAATTTTCGCCCGTAAAACCCACTTTACAGGCAACCACTTTTTTTTATTTATTACTTTATAATACTATAGCCATTTTTTACTAGCTTCGTATCCTATAATAAGTTCGTACAATATTTCACTTATTATATATTCACTTACAATAGATTGTACTTTTTGTTTTTTACTGAATATTGTGTTCCTAAGTCAATTATTTAAATATTTATAAATACATATACGTATATTATTATTTTATGTATATCTTCAGTTCAATAATATCTAATTCAGTTCTTAACTAACTTAAAAAATCACTACCAATTGCGAAAATTTGAGAGTTATATGTCAAAATACGAAAGCAAATAAATAATTTACGATTTCTAAGCGTGTGTGTGTCTGTGTGTAAGTGTGTTTGCGTGTGAGTCTATTATATTAGGTTAAGGTTTTTCCATTTCAGTTTGAATTTTATCTAACTTTGTCTTCCTAAGATTAACTAATAGACTTACGACCATTTACATGCAATATATTGTAAGTTAATATATAATAAGTGAAATATTGTATGAACTTATTACAGATACGAGGCCAGTAACAAATGACTGTAGTGTTATAACGTATTTAAATAAAAATTTGTGTGTGTGTGTGTGTGTTTGAGCCAACTTTTATATTATATCAAAAGATTAGTAGTTCTAAACCTAAAAACATAAACCACATACGCTCTATAGCCTATCTATATAATCGACCGTGGTATCAGCATTTTGTAGTATAACATATTTACACAAGGCGGAAAGCGGGGACGGAGAAAGCAGGGACTAAGCAACGGAGTGTCTTAACACTAGGTTCCCACGGTCCCTGCAGTTCCCTCTGCCTACCCTGCCATGTGCGGGATAAAGCGTGAAGCAAAAAAAAAACATATTTACGTCATTCGTATTACATGATGACTACCTTACGCGTTACACTGCATGTATTTATGGATTTTGTGATCGTGCGCCTAGTAAACTAAACGGCTTGTAATTAAGACTTCTATAACCTAGGACCTTTATATATATAATCTAGGAACTAATGATTCTTTAAGGCAAAAATTTAAAGAAATAGATATATTGACAGTTGAGTCTAAATATATCTTTGTAAATATTATGTACGTTAAAAAGAATATTAATGATTTTGCCAGAATCGGTGATTTTCATAAAACGTAAAGCTTAAAATTACAGCGCCTGTAACTATATTGCATCGATTCTTTCATCGGGCAATGTGTACTCTTTTACAATAGGATCCCAGAAAACGTCCAACATTGGAATGAAATGCTCGCTCTGTTTCAAATGGGTCGTTATCAAAAATGAGTCAGTGTAAAATGGGTCGTTATCAAAAATTAAAAAAAAATGTCCCGCTGAGTTTCTCGCGCCTGTTCTTCACAGGTCTGAGGCATTAACCTTAGCGAACCGGTGGTAGTGTTTTTGATGTTCAAAAAATGAATCATGTGTTGTTATTTTGAGTAAGTTTATTTGAATTTGAATTCGACCGTTGCACAGAGGCGGGCAGCTGGAGCGTGCTGCGGCGCCTGCGCGAGGTGGTGTGCCGCTACCGCAGCGTGCTGGTGGACCCCGCGGAGTTCGCCTGCATGAAGGCCATCGTGCTGTTCAAGCCCGGTGAGACACACACACATACACTCAAAGGGACCGTTTGTTTTAACACTGGTGTGAGGCCATTTTTGAGACAAATGAGCTATCGCGTAATTCTTGCCTAATTTAATGTTGTTAGTCCCTGTTTAATTTCTCAAAGAAATTAAAATGGGACATATTTTGAACAACTTTTTTAAGTAATCGGTCGGTAAATGAAATTGCATAGTTATCGATTATGAAAGTGGTGTAAGTCCTTGTACTTGTTGCCTGGTGCAGCTTAGGACTTGATGCCCATTAAAGTGATCAAAATAATTACACATTTCAAAATATGTCATGACAACATGGCATTGCCGACCTTAAGTTTTTTTAATCAATTTTTTTAGCTTCACGCTTTATCCCACTCATGGCAGGGTAGGCAGAGAGAACTGCAGGAACCATATACATAGTGTTAGGACACTCTGTTGCTTTAGTCCCTGCTTTCTCCGACCCCGCTTTCCGCCGTTTTTCGAGGCATTGCGTGTTGAGTGGCGGAAACCAAAGCCGCGCTTTGCCTAGTTTGCCAGAGCGAAGAAAATGGAAATAGAAAAATCGATCTTCCCCAAGTGGGAATAGAACTCACAAACCGTCACGTTTACAGGTAAGACGCTTACGCTCTACGCCACGACGGTCCTCACAATTTTTAATTTTCAATTTACATGTTTGTTCAAGGAACGTATTTAACATGTGTCGGGACATAGGTGTGATTACTTATTTGGAATTGTTCTTTTAAGCAAAATTAGGCATTTTCTAGTTTCTTAAATTTACACGGTTTTGGGTTGAAAATTAATAATTGGGTAGGTGTACTAGCTTATTTCTTACATTTAAGGTTTATAAGTTTTTCTTTAAAGCGGGGACGGAGTAAGCAGGGACTAAGTAATGGAGTGTGAGAGAGTGAGAGTGAAGCTAAAAAAAAAAAAAGTTTTTCTTTCGAATGTATCTCTCGTGTGAATCTTCCGGCGAAATTTTGCATATTTTCCAACCTTTCCAATGAACACTGATCTAATTTAAAAACTTTATATACACGTGTTCCCCTTGAACGTGTAAGCCGTTGGATAGGTGTACTCATGTCCGACCCTCGTGCAGAGACGCGCGGCCTCAAGGACCCGCTGCAGATCGAGAACCTGCAGGACCAGGCGCAGGTGATGCTGATGACGCACGCGCGCGCCGCGCACGCCGCCGCGCCCGCGCGCTTCGGCCGCCTGCTGCTGCTGCTGCCGCTGCTGCGCGCCGTCGCGCCGCCGCTGCTGGAGAAGGAGTTCTTCTCCAAGACCATCGGACACACGCCCATGGAGAAGGTGCTCGCCGACATGTATAAGAATTGAGATATTCACTCGCTCGAAGGACCATTTTGTGCTTTTCGCGATTGGGGGTCTGGGAGGTTGTGCAAAATAAAATATGTATAGGAATTGAGAGATTTAAACGCGAAAATAGTTCTTCTACACGACCATCGGGCACACGCTCATGGAGAAGGTACTAGCTGATATGTATAAAAATTGAGATATTTGCACGCTTGAAGGACCATTTTGTCGTTAAGCTAGGGTTTCACATTTTTCATTATAAAATATCAGAATTATATCAATTGGTCTATTCTCGCGCAATAGATATAAAAAAGAACTTCCAAATACAAGTCTTCATGTAAACTGTTGATTTCATATAATTCAAATCATTTTATATGATAAAAACAAGTGACATTTTTGTTTAATATTCGAAAATAATATCATTAAGAATTTTACATTACAAATATTTTTTAGAGGACCATCGTGGTGCAGAGGCGTAACGTCTGCCTGTAAACGCGACGGTTTGTGGGTTCGATTCCCACTCGGGGAAGATGGATTTTTCTATTTCCATATTCTTCGCTCTGGAAACTAGGCAAAGCGGGGTGTTGAAATCCTTCACTCAACACGCAATGTCTCGAAAAACGGTGGAAAGTGGGAACGGAGAAAGCAGGGACTAAAGCAACGGAGTGTCTTAACACTAGGTTCGTAAGGTTCCTGCAGTTCCCTCTGCCTTGAGCGGGATAAAGCGTGAAGCTATAAAAAAAATATTTTGCTGATTTAAATAATTTTTATATTAAATACTATTGAAACAATAAAATCATAAATTATATATTGATTTGCTCCCATGTATACTATTAGTACCTAACAGTTGTTTTTTCTTTATATGGAAATCCAATTGTATGATTTGTTACGTAATGATACGCTAATTTCGTCTGTACTATAATTTATTATAGGACGCCTGTGGGCTCTTGACCTCATAGGGCCCTCATAAATGTAATGTCTTATAAGCGATTTGTTTATAATATATATATATATATATATATATATATATATATATATATATATATATATATATATATATATATATATATATATATATATATATATATATATATATATATATATATATGTATATATATATATATATATATATATATATATATATATATATATATATATATATATATATATATATATATATATATATATATTTTTGTAAAAAGTAATATACAATGGCCTATTATGACTCACATGTTAGAAGTAAAATGTAACGATTTCTCTATATATAGGACTTAGTAAGTAGTTGTTGTAAATACTTATATTAGTTTTTAGTAGAAAATAATGTGTGAGGGCCCTTGACCTCACGAGGGGCTTTAGTTATTAGAGAGCTTATGAGAATAGTTCATGCTATATATATGTAAATATATTATGACATAGTATAAATCTCGATAGCAACAATATTATTGCTTGTTTATTATTTTAAATAATTTAAATTAAAAAAATTTGCTTCTTGATTATGCTTCGATAAAATGTCAAACCGTTTTAGTTATTGGGGTCCTATGAGTCTGAACGGAGCGATATTACCCACTTTAAAAATATATTATTTGTGTTAATGTAAATATGTGTATCCATGTGACAACATTTATTCTAGTCATAATTATATTTTATATTATATTTATATATGTTGTAAATAAAACATTATCCTTATCATAAAAATAACCATTGATTTTCATTTCTTATCATTATATGTATATATATATATATATATATATATATATATATATATATATATATATATATATATATATATATATATATATATATATATATATATATATATATATATATATATATATATATATATATATATGTATATATATATATATGTATATATATATATATGTATATATATATATATATATATATATATATATATATATATATATATATATATATATATATATATATATATATATATATATATATATATATATATATATATATATATATATATATATATATATATATATATATATATATTACTTAACTATATTTGATACGTTATGTTGATATAATTTTTTCTTCTTAAATTTTTTTACAAATCTGTTAAATAGTTTGTACAAAAAGTTAAATTCTAAAAATATGTGGAAACAGATAGTTTCAATTCATTTATTAAACCTAATAAATAGTAAAATTTTAACTTTAACATTCTATAGAAGTGTTCTTCTGCGCAGAACTAAGTTGTCAAAAACTATTACAATAACAACTATTTTGAATAGAAATATATTGTAAATACATTATATATTATATAATAACAGTACTTCTTAATATTACATTTACTATGAATTAAGAACCATGTTGTCAATCTGTGTATTTGTGTGTGTTTAACCTCTTTTCTTAGGAACAGGTTACCAATATCTACATGAAATTTATATTTTTGGCCGACATTGTTAAAAAATTAAAAATAAACTTTGCGTAATTGTTTTTGTTACATTTCTTATATATATATATATATATATATATATATATATATATATATATATATATATATATATATATATATATATATATATATATATATATATATATATATATATATATATATATATATATATATATATATATATATATATATATATATATATATATATATATATATATATATATGTATATATATGTATATATATATATATATATATATATATATATATATATATATATATATATATATATATATATATATATATATATATATATGTATGTATATATATATATATATATATATATATATATATATATATATATATATATATATATATATATATATATATATATATATATATATATATATATATATATATATATATATATATATATATATATATATATTATTTACTAAATAATCTATATAAATATAGTATAAGTATTGTGTAAATATACTTAATATTAATAAAATAAATAGTAGTTAACTAATATGCATCTACCTATATATAAATATATATGTAATACATATAATATGAAGCTTACGCCATGACTGCCAAATGTAAGCGAAATAGCTGAATTAATTAAAATAAATGTTATAATTTCATTGTTTTTATCTTTAAATAATTTTGCCAACTTTCTTGTTATGTCCCAATTGAAATACATAAGCGGTTTGCAACATCTGTCTGTAAACGCGAGGATATGTTGGTTCGACTCCCTCTCAGAGACGATAAAATATTTTCATTTACTTCGCTCTAGTGACTATTGAAAGAGGAGAGAGTTGAGTTCCACCACGCAATGATTCAAACTACCAGTTTCTCTATGTGTAACCAGCATATGGAGGAGACGCGTATGCAATAAATAGTTCATATTTTTAATTATATAATATTATTTTATTAGGTACGTACATAACTTTATCTGTGGTCTGGCTCGCGTTGTCAAATGAAAATACCTAACTGTCAAACTGTCATTTGACAACTGTTACGTAAAGAATAACCGTTGCTTGCTCGGAACGCCATTACCGTAGAACAGAACAGAACCGTTGCTTTATGATTCCATATTGCAACTGGATCTCATTTAAATATGCATTCTTTTGTGTAATGTTATCTTCTTTTTACCGTACATTCTCCTTTGTGTGTTCTCTATTTAACGTGGCATTGGCGAAGTGAATTGTGCTCGAATGAAGATTCCATATTACACGATATCGAAAGAGATAATTTTAAACAAATTAAAAATAAAACAATTTCAATTCTGAAAAAAGTGATCCAATTTAAAAGAAAAACTAAAATTAACAATGAGTATTGCCGCCTTGGGACCTAATGACTTTTTGGAGTTTGCCACTCCATCCATAATTTCTTGGACATCCGATTGGAAGTTGTTGTGCCAATACTCTACTACAGCCGTCTTGTGCTTTCCTAGTGTCGTAGATACTAAGATACTAGTACTCTTGCTTGAACACGTCTCTTGAGGTTGTCTCAAATGTGTTTAATTGTGAAACTTGAATCCCGACCTCATTAAGGTATTCTGTGACGGATCTTGCGGTATACCTACCTACGTGCATTATCGCGCCGTAATGAGATATCTTTCTTTTTTTTTTTAGCTTCACACATTATCCCATATATTTCAGGGTAGGCAGAGGAAACAGCAGGAACCATATAAACCTAGTGTAAAGACACTCCGTTACTTAATCTCTACTTTCTCCAACCCCGCTTACCGCCTTTTCGAGACATTTTGTGTTGTGTGCCGCAACTCAACGCCGCGCTTTGCCTAGTTTCCAGAGCGAAAAAAATGTAAATAAAAAATACGTCTTCCCCGAGTGGGAATCGAACCTTCAAATCGTCGCGTTTACAGGTAGGCGCTTACGAATCTGTGCCACGACGATCCTCATATTATTATAGATATTAAATGCCTTGGAAAATACAGTAACGAGATGAAGAAGCTGTTTCTATGATATTATAGTAAATAAAAGGACCTTACCTAAATTTCTAAACGAATATGCAATGAATATGAATATAATATACATTTCAGTCATCAGAGGGTGCCATCTACCTTGCCGCCAATGTAAATGTTAAGTCCTTTTCGTTCAGAAAAAATATTTTTTTTCTATTTATCCTAATAAAACTAATTTTAAGTGTGCTTGTAATATTATTTTGAAGAATCTGTGTAGTTCATAGGTTCCAGAGTACTTTTCTCTGAAGTCTCGTTCGGCAACGCTCCTACTAATAATAGAAGATAGAATCGGAGGAGGCACATACTGATAGGGGCAATATGTCAACTGACGTTTTAGGCGTGGGAAGTTGAGGTTGAAGGATCAAGTGCCGGAGAGGACTATGGAAGATCGAGTAATATTGAAAGACATAGTTGGCTAGACTGAGCTAGATTACTGAAGGTGGTAAGTTATTTGTTAATGTTCAGATTTCTTTATTTATTTAGAGAAAATTGCACGTGCCATCATATTGCTTTATAAGTCATGAAGTCACTTTTCAGTTTAGTCAAAAGTTTTAATAATTGAAACAACCTAGTTTACACTTTTACAATTTTAATTTACTTATTACATTTTCGATGCGTCCGTATAACTTGTCGAGAATCCACACCAACCCACATTGTCAATCATGTCCTAATTTATAATTCGTTTATTTGTCTAGTGTTGCTATTTTTAACATATTTATTAGTAATGATTTTAAATTAATAACAAGTAATATTATACATAATAAAAATCTATAATTAGATATGACTTATAATTTAGCTTACATTGTACACAATTTACCTAACGCTCTTGCAAAAATATATGTCTATATTATCTATATAAATAGGTAGGCTTACTTATTTCTAGGGTTGCCAACTTTTTTTCCAAAAAAAAAACGTATACAATCATTTGAAGAGGAAAAAAATAAAGTATTTGAAAGAAAAAAAAGTATTTTTCAAGTTTTATGTTTTATTTGTCTTAAAAACGTATTTTTGTGTGCTTTTAGCACTTGTTAACAAACTTTTGTTATTTTTAAATGTTTCAAAGCTTGTTTGACAATCATCATTTAAATTTAAATAAATAAACAATTCGTTTTTGATTAAATTTATTGACGCTCTATTTCTCTCTTCTCGCCACTTGAGATTCATTACTGAAAAAACTCTTTCAGTGAAAGCTGAAGTGGCGGGAATAGAGAGTAAATAAGAAATATTTTTTTTTATATTTGGTAAGCTATCGGAATCATTTTTAAGAATATATTGCCATTTGTCAACTGTACTTTTCTCTGAAAATTCTTTATCATTATTTGTAACTTTAAGTGTGATTGTCTCAGAATATAAATTGTCCATTGTAATATTTAATCTGTCTTGTAATTTGGCTTTTATAATTACCGTTTCAAAATGTTCAAATTTTAAATTTTAGGCTCTAAAATCACTTGTTAGCCAGTCGTATGTTTTTTCCCATTCAGGTTTATACTTTTGTAAGACTTCGGTCATTTTAGCTTTTTTAGGAGTTACTGGTGTTTCATTCTCAGACTCACTCGTCATTTTAAGCAATTGTTTTCTTTAATAATAGTGAATTAAACAAACAAAAACAACATCGAAGAACAACGTACAATTTTCAAATTTTTCAACAACGTCGATAATTCGATATACACTTATATATACGTCACATCTGTCACTGTCACATTCACACACATCCGACATGACATCTAGCATTTCGTATCAGTAATTAAAAATCGTTTTCATAATCTGTTTAGTGCCGTTAAATATTAGGTACCCAACTTATTCATGATTTTGCGCATTCACAGCTTGGAAATAAAGTATTTTCACATACTTTATTGGTATGCAAAAGTATAAAGTATAATTACCAAAAATAAAGTAAGATACGTTATTATAAAGTATGGTTGGCAACCCTACTTATTTCCCTATTTAGGGACCAGTCTAAGGCCTAGTCATTAGAACTGCAAGTGCAAAGTAGATTATCCAACCTAAATTTAACACCCATTTTGTTATAATTCAAGACTTATAAATAGCCTTCATTGAACTAGAGAAGGTTCCTGAGATTAGCGCGATTAAATAAACAAACAATAACTTATGATTAACATAGATTATATTTTATATTATTATTATAATGAATCTAGACTATCATTTAGAGACACTACGCGTTAAGCAGTATTTTATAAGTATACTATAGTAAATTGCATAATGTAGTCACAAGTAACCGAACGTGATTTGTTAAATAAACAAAACAAATGTCAGACAGGATAAAATATACAAAGTACGTAGTTAAGTTAGTCTTATTACGATGGGGGAAAGCCGAAGGAAAAAATCTTTGCTGGGTCGTAAAATTACCATGTAAAATATAGGTACATATTAAAATGTAAATAGTTTTGATTTTTTTATCATTTTGTAAGCCAAATTTCAATATTTTCAACTATTATTAATAAATATTTACTTAATTTTAATTACTTGTTAGCATGGAATTTTAGAATTAAGCTTTATCAACCTCTACTTAGCTAACTAAAGTTTTCTTAAAAAAACAAAAATCTTGAACCTCGGCTCATCGCAAACCTTGCAAACGCCCAGACTATTAAGCTATGCGTTAAAAATAATAAAAAATGCATAAAATTTTTATTTATTTTGAAAATTGCTTAAAAGTTTTTATTTAATGGTTACACATTAGTTCTCGCGATACAATGTGACATTGTAGTAGACTTAAGCTCAAATGCCACACCTTATCTAGGACAGCTATAAATTTCAAAAATACTTTTCAAATATCATATTAATTAATAAAATAAACAAGAATTCAATCTAAAGCTCTGTATAAAAAATCATCTAAGTATTATAATACCTATACCTACCTACCTACCTATATAGTAACCTACCTAGCCAATAATTACAACGAACATATCAAGGCCATATAAGATTATTTTATAAGGATATTTTCATTAATTAATTTCCAAAGTTTTTATCAAATGAACGTCAAACCGAACCCATCGACCTTGATAACTAATATTGTCAATTCTAGTAAGTACATTCAAATCTATTTCTGGTACATGTAATAGTGTACTCGCTTAGAAGTTTAGATTTCAAATTGTGTAGGCATTAATATTATTACATATAGTAAAGACCGTCGTGGCTCAGAAGCGTAGCGTCTACCTGTAAACGCGAGGGGTTGTGGGTTCGATTACCAACTGAGAAGGATCAGCTTTTTCATTTCCATTTTCTTTACTCTGGCAACTAGACAAAGTGCAGCGTTAAGTTACGACACTCAACACGCAATGTCTCGAAATGAAACGGAGTGTTAAACACGAAGTTCGTGGTGTGTGTTTGCACTGGCTTAAGTATATCCAGAACATAGTTTAGTTCATGTAGATATAAAAGCTTTTTGCTAGCTATATATTTAAAATATCAGAAGAAGAATAAAACATAATATGTTAGAACATATATTCAAAGCTATAAGTCCTCGATGATAATCGAACCAACGCTCTATCTTAACAATAGTCATTAACCACTATACCAAAAGGTTTATATTTCAAATGAATCTAGTAATAATCGTTGTTATATTAAAAGTTATTTAAGATCTCAAGATAAATATAATTACAATCATATGTATTTTTTCCTGTTTATAACATTACCTCATGAGTAAGCTGCTACTGGGGACTTTTTAAAGAACGCCGCAATTTTTTCAAACAAAACGGAAACATTGAAAATATTTATGCCCCGCGAAATGAATCGAAAACTATGGCTTTTTTAGTCAATATTAGTATACTGTGCCACACAAGCCGCTTTTTATGCCTTGAAAGAAATGTACTAAAATGAAAATTATTTCTTAATAACGTGTCATTATAGATATATTACAGAACGTTAATTTTGTTTAGAAACTAGTTTAAATAGTCTAATTTAGAAGTAGGAACTAGTAAAAGGGATGTTTTATCAGAAATAAATGAAAAATCTAGCAACAGGCTGATCCATACAAGTTAAGACTGGCAAAAAATACTGTAAGCTAAGCATCAGGCCAGGTTTTTAAGTTACCAAAGTAATGAGTTATTTTGTAGCTTCACGCTTTATCTCGCATATAGGGAACCGCAGGAACTGTCGAAACCTAGTGTTAAGACACTCTGTTTCCGGCTTTTCTCATTTCGAGATATTGCGCGTTGAGTGATGGTACTCAACGCTTCGCTTTGCCTAGTTGCCAGAGCGAAGAAAATGGAAATAAAAAATCTATTTTCCCTGAGTGGGAATCGAACCCACAATTGCGTTTTTAGGCAAACGACAACATTATTACTAAGAATAAAATTTTATATTCACGTAATAGTTTAGTTTGTATTAAATTTATCTAATATGACTCTTTGACCTTACACAACAGTCGAAATGAATTGTTAATGACATATGCAATGATTTGTTCTATGAACTTTGAAATTGATAAGTAAAATACAGAATGGAAAATCCAATTTATTGAATATAAAAATTAAATTATTTTTTATAAACACTTATAGCTATAGCAACTTATATGATAAGTTGATATAGATTTTCTTTATAAATTGAAAAATACATAAAAAATATAGTAAATAACAAACTTTAGCTGAGGCTTGCTTATGCTAGTTAATGTTAAAAACAATTTATATATATATATATATATATATATATATATATATATATATATATATATATATATATATATATATATATATAAAATAGAATTATTACATATAAAACATATCACAATTTGATCACTGACATTTAGCTTAGTTATCTTTTTGTTATTAAATATTTATTTTATTATATTTTGGTTGATATAATATATATAGAATTTCTATAATAAGAATTGTTTGTACCATATATTGCAACTATATTTTGAAGTAATATTTTAATATGTAATCAAAATAAATCAGATCTATGTATTATAATGTAAACAGATTATACAAAAATGTGTGTAATTAATTTATATATACTTAAAAAAATATGTTTTAATTTTATAAATTGTACAATATTCAGAAAATGTAATTAAAACAATGAAGGAGTATGATAAAATCCACCAAATGCAATAGAGTTAGTGACTTTTTCTATAATTAAATAACAGAAGGGCCTGTTCGCTTCAAATCGGAGTGCACTAATGCGATTACCAAACTCTGCTGCTGTTACCGCAGATGCAGTAGTTCCATCTTCAGTCACTTCTATTTCAGCTTTGTGAATCATCTTAGAAACATGTACTGGGATTTTGGTCATATAAGGTAACCTTGCTCTTCTCACATCAAATAAATCATAAATACCCATTCTGTTCAAGGGTTTTGTTAAAGGTAAAGTTGATTCAATTTTAAATCTCGGTATAAAGCAGTCTACTTCATCATCACCATATTGGTCTGCAGCTACTTTTAGTTCGTCAAAAACTGTATCTAAAGTAATATTACCTAGATTGTAGAACATTTCATTCAGTGATACTCCTTTATTTGGTAACATTATTAGCATGGACAAACGATTGTGCTCTCCATAAGGTATTTCTATGACACGAGCTTGTAATGCAACAATGTTAGCAAAGGGGTATGTAAATCTATTGTACATCATATTGACATTACCCAATTTAACTCCATTACTGTCGTAAAAAGGTTCAACAGTTGTATATGATTTGTTGAAGGGAACTGTCCATTGTCCTTTAAAGAACAATGCACTTAACAATACTAGATTAGCATTATCCAAGTCATCACTTTCAACTAGCTTCGGTATGCGTCCGCGGGTGACTGAGCTTATTAGGGTGTTTATTAAAGTTGACGCTCTTTGTGTATCAGTAAAATTAACACTAATCATCCTAGTGTCATATCCTTTTGCATCTTCTTGAAAGTCTCTCAGAGGACTGCTCCGTTCATCCACAAAAAGTGCATTAAACTTTTGCAATTCAACAGTTGTAGTATTAACTTGAAGCCATTGGGCAATCTCTTGGTATTCTTTCTTTACTCTCTCCTTAGTTTTCGGTAAGACTCGTATTGCACTGCTTATTTGTCTTAGAGTGTCATCTGTTGCGCCCTCAGCTATAACAGCGAGCACTGTCCACACGGTGATTGGTGAAATTATAAGATTTTGACCTCTCGCCTGTGACTGCGTAGTATGATACAGCAACTCGACGGAAAAATTACCGATTTTAGTTGTTAATCCCGAATGTAAACTTTTATCTAACACTTGTTTAGGAACTTGGCCGTTAGATATGGCTATGTATAAAGAAGATAAAACAAATATTATCACACGCATTTTGAAACTTAGTTACACTACACTATTGACTTGTTATGCTTTTACTTAGTAAAAATAATTGGCACAGCACATGTTTAAATGACATACAATGACAGACTAAACAAAATGCCCATGGTTAAATGCAGCGTCAGACGGGGAAAACCTATTTATAATATTAACCGGTTTCCGCACTTCAATGTTTGTAAGCTATTGTTTATTTAAGTTTTGTCCTTCCTAACACCTCGTGTTCATACACACGCCGAGTTAGAGCGAGACTGCAATAGTAAAGTCATTGTCAAAGCTTATGTACAGATAAAAAATTGTTTAGCTTACTTTTTTTTATTTTTATTTATAATGTCTAAATATGTTGCGTTAGCGCTGTCGAACTTGGAAGATATTTTATTGTACCGTATATAGTATTGAATTATAAAATATATACTGTAGAACTTAAGTTAGTATTGTAAGTTATATAAGTTAGTGTAAACGCGATGATTCCCACACGAGGAAGATGATTTTTTTCAATCCCATTTTCTTCGCTCTGACAACAAGGCAGAGCGCGACGTAGAATTTTGCCATTCAACACCTAATGACCCGAGAAAAGGCGGAAAGCGGAGGACGGAGTGTTTAAACACTAAATTTCCACGATACCTGCGGTTCCATCTGCCTGCCCTGCTACGTGCAGAATAAAGAGTGAAGACATAAAAAAATAATAAATAAAGAAATATCAGTTCTGGAAATAAAAAAGTTGATTGGGCAAATTTTCGTTTTAAACATATATTTAAATATTTGTTCTCGATGTGTGCTTAGATGCTTGTTTTTTATAAAACAATAATACTCTATTATGTAATTCTAATAATTATAATTATATGTGTGATTAGAAGATAAAACTGAACTCGTAAGGTCACGACAATAATGTTGTTATTTACTGATAAATCAGCTTCTCAGTAATAACTTATTATTCTTAAGAAATTATTTAAATTTATTACAAAAAGGAGAAAACTTAAATAAGAATTTATTTCACTTTACTCTGTAAATAACTTTGAAAATGTACTTTAGTCGCGCGTTCTTATGAATAATAATCCTTAAAAAAAACACTGAAAGTAAAGGTTTTATTTTGAGGTAACGTACGTAACCTAAAAGAAATATTACTAAAATACCTAAATAACAAAACAAAGACGAAAACAACTAATTTTTTCAATTTTTTATTTATTTATTATATTAATTATATAAATATATTTAATTCATCTAGAACCCTTATTGCTAGAACATTTGTGTAAATCCTCGTCTGCTTCAACAAGTATCCTTCCAATCCCTTTAATGAGCCTCACTTTGAAATGCGACGTTTTCGTGAATTCATCAAAACTGATGGCTTTTAAATCTCTTTCAGTGTAATACTGTAAAGTGTTCCAAAGCATTTCCCGCGCTTTCAATGTAACTTCTGCATGTCTGAAAAATTGAAATAAATAAATGTTTAGTAAAAGTTTATAATAGTTCTAGGCAAAGCGCGGCGTTGAATTCCGCCACTCAACACGCAATGCCTCGAAAAAGGTGGAAAGCGGGGACGGAGAAAGCAGGGACTAAGCAACGGAGTGTCTTTACACTAGGTTCCCACGGTCCCTGCAGTTCCCTCTGCCTACCCTGCCATGTGCGAGATAAAGCGTGAAGCTATAAAAAAAGTTTATAAATAATATAGTAAAGTATTTATTTCATATGAGAATGTCAGAATGGAGTAGTTGTGGGACGATTCCAGTTGAAGTGAATCGGAAAGTGAAAAAAAAAATAGTCCGTTTTCCGTTTCCGTTTTTAAATTTTTATTCTCTTAAGAGCGTTACGCTTTATCTTGCTCATATCAGGATAGATAGAGATAAGCGCAGGAACCTAGTGTTAAGTCACTATGTGGCGGAACCTAACACCGCGATTGTCCTGCCAGTGTGAAAAAAAAAATAGAAATGAAATAATTCAATCTCTCCGAGTGGGAAATGAACCCACAAACCGTCGCGAAAAGCAAATGCTTCCAATTAATATGAAATACTTTTAAAAATTAGCACCTTACCTTCTCTTAGTAAAAAAATAGTATTAGTGGAGTTAAAAAATACTTACGTCGTATGCATTTGCACTCTCAACCTATGCTCAGGCATATATAGTTCAGTTGTTTCATTACTGTCATCCTGTAAAACAAATTTAACTTAAAAATTAGTAAGTTATCGTGGCGGTAGTACGAGTAACTTTTAACTTTTTTTTTCGTTTCGACATTTTGCTTATAGTTCAGAAATTCTGTTAGGTAATTTTTTTTTATGTATTCAATTATAATGTGACTTTTGACATTACAAATTTGCACGCGCTTTTTGACAATTTAAAATTTGACGGCACAGTGGTTGAGAATCACTGGCTTAATCTCTACTAGTGCTTTATACACTAGTAGATATGATAGGAGGAGAGCGGAGAGTTATACTCGCCGTGTCACTCCGACTCTCCACGCGCGTCCTCGCGAAAAGCAGCGCGGCGTGTGGCGTCAGCAGCGAGGCGTCGTGCGCGACGAGCGCGCGCCGCGCCGCGCAGTGCCGCGCGCCGCCGTGCGCGAGCAGGCGGCCCGCGCGGCGTTTAGTTACGCCGTAGTTCACGCTCTCGCCGCCTATGTGAGCCTTCTCGCCTTTACTATAGATGAATTTACTTTTTATACATATATATTGAAGCGTTTGGTTACGCCGTAGTTGACACTGGCTAACTTTCTCGGCTTTACTGTGGTTGAGTTTACTTTTTGTATACGTGTTTCAACCCAGTTATCGGCGTTTAGTTACGCCGTAGTTCACGCCCTCGCCGCCTATGTGGGCTTTCTCACCTTTGCTATAGACGAGTTTATTTTTTATATACGTTTATTAAGACTCAAAATAAAACGATGTTTAACGATGTAACTTTAAAGCTTCAATCATCTACCTTTACAATATCTCAAATCGGAATGAATATATCGGTCTAAAATATTTGACAAATGGCTCTACGACAAAAAATACATGCCTCATCTAAGCCTACATTTTTTTAGCTTCACGCTTCATACCGCATATTGCAGGGTAGTCAGAGAGAACTGCAGGAACCATATGAACCTAGTGTTAAGACACTCCGTTGCATATAGTCTCTGCTTTCTCCGTCCGCGTTTTACGCCTTTTTCGACGCATTATGTGTTGAGTGGCGGAACTCACCTCACGAGAAACACTTGTTATTAATGATTATTTATAACCCTTTAGGAGAGGAACTTGAAATACTAAGAAACTTGATGTTAGAAATATAACTGCCTTATCTGCAATTATACTATTACATGACTTATTTACGACTACAATTATAAACTATAAGCCGGTTATCGGCGTTTAGTTACGTCATAGTTAACACTGCCTAACTTTCTCGCCTTTACTGTGGTTGAGTCTACTTTTTGTATACACGTTTTAACCCAGTTATCGGCGTTTAGTTACGCCGTAGTTAACACTGCCTAACTTTCTCGCCTTTACTGTGGTTGAGTCTACTTTTTGTATACATGTTTCAACCCAGTTATCGGCGTTTAGTTACGCCGTAGTTCACGCTGTCTATGTCAGCCTTCTCACCCTTTGCTGTTGATTTTTTTATAGTTTCACGCTTTATCCCGCACAGCATGTCGATACGTACACTTAACTCCAACTTACATAAGTACAACGGCTTGAAACTTTAAACAGGTGTTTATACGTCTGTCTGTCAACGCGACAGTTTGTGGGTTCGATTCCCATGACAGTAAGATGGATTTTTACATTTCCATTTTCTTGGCTCTGGCATCTAGGGAAACGCGGCGTTGAGTTCCGTTACTCAACACACAATGCCTCGTAAAGGTGGAAAGCGGAGAACAGAGTGGCTTAACACTAGGTTCCTGCGGATGCCTCTACCTTGCTATGTGCGGGATAAAGCTAGAAGATATAATAAAAAAAAAATTGCATTTAAGACCTGTGAAATTAAGATTTTTGATTGCTCTTGGTATCTGGCAAATAAGCACTAAATGTTGATTTTACAGTAGATATTTTTTTTTTAAACTGTAAGCCTCTACGTGGTATAACGCATTAACTACCAGATAACTATCTGAAGCATTATTGGTAAAATTGGCCATATAATGCGTTGTTTATTTGGCATATTTCTTATCTGGGACCTAATCTGAAACTGGTTTGGGAGTTAAAATCAGTAAATCGGCCCTCATTGACGTACTTTTATTTTTTATTTAAGAATATTTTTACTCATTTTAGTTGTATAGTATACCTTAGTTTTATTATAAGCAAATCCTTACATGTAGTACTCAATCATCGCAAAACGACGTTCGCAGCAACAGCTAGTATATAATTTAACTATATTACAATTAACATTTTAAGCGGTATTTAAAGATAAATTTAAAAGATTAGACATAGAGAAGAGAGAAAGTAGGGACGGAGAAAGAAGGCATTAAGCAACGGAGCAACTTAACACTAGGTTCGTATGCTTCCTGCAGTTCCCTCGAACCTACCCTGCTATATGTGCGGGATATAGCGTGAAGCTAAATAAAATATCAATTAAAAGAGAATTCAACTTTTCTAAAATATATATATATATATATATATATATATATATATATATATATATATATATATATATATATATATATATATATATATATATATATATATATATATATATATATATATATATATATATATATATATATATATATATATATATATATATATATATATATATATATATATATATATATATATATATATATATATATATATATATATATATATATATATATATATATATATATATATATATATATATATATATATATATATATATATATATATATATATATATATATATATATATATATATATATATATATATATATATATATATATATATATATATATATATATATATATATATATATATATATATATATATATATATATATATATATATATATATATATATATATATATATATATTTCTAAGACCAAGTGACGTCCCAGTATCTTCATCCAAACTTATATACAGGGAGTGGATGTAACGGCGACCTTAATTTCAAGCATAGTATTAACTAGCCTTAATAAACTTTGTAAAATTATAAAAGAAGTAAAATTTTCAAAAATAAAAAAAAAATTTCAAACAAAATAAATTATTAATAAATTATTGTTCCAAAATAAAACTCCATTTCTCAAGTATGACGCAAGCGTACACTATTCTGTTCAAGTCAGAGCGGGACAGAGATATGTCTCTTTCTCATTCGGTTATTTTTTGAATGAAAGGTGACAGATTGACAACGTCCAATAGTATTCTTGTAGTGCGAGATGTTTACGTCATTCGTATTTAATGATGTCTACCTCACGAGTTACACAGCACGTGTAAAAATCGTGAAATAGGAAAAATGCTCCTGTGCTTAAACTATTGATAATTGTGAATTTGTTTTTCGTACATAGCTTTGAAATATTTTCCCCTATAAGTAGATTTGATAACGGCCGCCGTGTCAGATACACCTGTATATTAAATTTAAAAAAAAAACACTTACCTCGTACACAAATCGACAACAGTCTTCAATTTCCCCTTAGTTTTAACATATTTCCTTGTAACCAACAGTTTGTTGCATCCCGACAACAAGAGGGCGGACGTCAGCGCGTCTATGCCGGAGAAGCGGTTGAGTTCTGTAGGCTCAATGCTCGTGTCTATAATTCCCGTTTTGAACAATTGCTCTAGTAGCAGGTTCGATATTGCTGCAATTATGATATGTATTATTATTAGAAAATGGAACTTTTTTATATATTTTTTTTACATCACGCTTTATCCCGCACAGGGTAGGCAGAGGGAATTGTTGTTAAAACACTCCGTTACCCGCTTTCCGACGTGAACCGGAAGTGGTTAGATTTATTTAAAAAAAATTTTAAACACATTTGCCTTTGCCTCACGTTTGCCTTGTTTCGAATGTTTTTAGACAGGGATTCTACATTAAATGAAATAAATTACTTAAGAACGACATTTCAGAATATTTTCCTTCTAATATAGACCGACATAATTTCATCGCTTTCATAGTCCTTTCTTAACTAAGACTCTTTTTAAGAGAGATTCCTAACTATATATAAAAGTAATATATTTAAAAACAATAACAAAATTAATGGAAAACTTTTTTTTAGCTTCACGCTTTATCCTGCACATGGCAGGAACTGCAGGGACCATATAAACCTAGTGTTGAGACACTTCGTCCTCTGCTTTCCGCTTTTTCCGAGGCATTGCGTGTTGAGTGGCGGATCTCAACCTCACGCTTTACCTAGTTTCCATAGCGAAGAAAATGGAAATAGAAAAATCCAACTTCCCCGAGTGGGAATTGAATCCAGAAACCGTTGCGTTACAGGCAAACGTTGCGTTTCTGCGTCACGACGGACGGAAACTTTTTAGTATCAAATTCTCTTAGCCGAATCGAGCAGAGAGAAATTAGAATTAAAACACTCCGTTGTTCACTTTTATACTGAATTCGAGACATGCGGAAATTAAAAAAATCGAAAAATAAAAATTTGTTCCTCAAGTATAAAAGCCATTAGTTCCCCACTACTATCGAACCCGCTACCCACCTCTAACATACTCCAGCCTGTCCTTCCTCAGCCCGTATCTCTCACACCAACTCTCCATCTCTCTGTAGCTCTCCTCCATTTTTCTCTCATAAGTGTCTTGTATCCAGTAAAAAGCCGCGTGGTCCGAGTGTTCGCTAAATTTACGTTTTATTTCACGTATTTCTGTTGAAAAGATATATTATAAGATATATTAATAAATAATAAAGATATATATTAATTTATTTCGAAAAACATGTTAGTATATATTTAGATTAGTTTTTATATATATATATATATATATATATATATATATATATATATATATATATATATATATATATATATATATATATATATATATATATATATATATATATATATATATATATATATATATATATATATATATATATATATATATATATATATATATATATATATATATATATATATATATATATATATATATATATATATATATATATATATATATATATAAATATATATATATATATATATAAATATATATATCGATAATTTATTTACAATTTAAATATATAATATTTTCGAGTGGGAAATGAACTCGCAACCATCTTGTTTATAAACAATTGCTATACCACCACGACATTGTCATATTTCTAAGAATTATATAAGTATGTATATAATTATAAATTTAGTCACTTTTATAACCAAAGAAATTAGAATTTTCACTAAATATACAAAATAAACATAAACACACACACAAAATATAAAAAAAAAACACAAACCTTCTCTTCTCTCCGCAGAATTTCTAAACACATCAACATTGTTAGCACAATGTGTCGCAACAACCGCGGCGGGCGAAACGTTGCCGACAAACGCCGCGTTTAAAACGCAGCTTCCCAAACGCGGGTGTAGAGCTAACGAAGACAATATTACACCGAGACGTGTTAATTGTTGAGACAGTGTTAATGCACCTGGAAATTATGAAAAAGGGAGGAAATAATAATATAACAAATGTTTTTTTTTTGTAGCAAAAACACAAAGGACATAAAAATTGAGCCAAAATAACTCGTAAGGTAGTCATTATTAAATACGAATGACGTAAGCATCTCGTACTACAAGAATACTATTGGACGTTGTCAATCTGTCACCTTTCGTTCAAAAAAATAACCGAATGAGAAAGAGGTATATCTCCGTCCCGCTCTAACAGTACAGTGTACGCTCGCGTCACACTTGACAAATGGTGTTTTATTTTGGAACAATAATGTGTTCTCCATTCAACGTGACATTGGCGAAGTGAATTGTGCTCAACTGGCACGCTCGGAACGCCATAAATAAAGAGAAGAAGAAGGAACAATAATTTAATTATAGACTTTGTTAAAAAAAAAACTTTTTTATTTTTGGAAATATTACTTGTTTAATAATTTTACCAAGTTTATATAGGCTAGTTAATATTATGCTTTAAATTGAGGTTACAGTTATATCCACATTTGTATATATTATATAAAATGACGTCCTTGATGTTCATGTTTTTTATTTTTATATTTTAAATGATCACTAACTAGATCGACCACGTATTTTAATATACTTTTTTTAGCTTCACGCTTAATCCCACACATAGCAGCGTACGCAGAAAGAACATAGTGTTAAGACACTCTATTTCCCACTTTTCGATAATAAAAAGAACGATCTCTCTCTCTGTCCGTCTGTCAAGATAATTTTTAAGATCACGTGCACGTATTAACAAAATAATTGTTGTGTATTATTTATTTTTCAAGATCAACACGAGGAATCTTGTTAAATGGACACTTCGCCACCGGAAGTGAAAAACTAGCTATCTTTTACATTATCAGTTTAGGTAACGCCTGATATAATTTAATAGCAATAACTTCACTAATTAAATTAATACGGAAAATTTGTATAGATTTTTTGTATTTTTTTTAGGTTTATTTATTGTATATTAAAATTGTTTAATTTTGAGATTAGCGTTAAATTTATTATTAAAAAAAAATCTCATAGAAAATTCCACTACACTATTTTTTTATTGTATTAAATTTGAAGGTCGTTAATCTCTAAAGACTATGCCAGACTTATATACTTAGTACTTTCATTTAGCAAAAATTTATATTTAAAATGGATTAGTAAAATGGATTTGCAAGAACGACTTTTCTATAGACTCATTCTATAAAAAATATATATAAATATATATTAACACCATAAAAAACCTTACCTAAATCAATTAAATCGTTAATAGCAAATTCTATGGCTTGCCTCGTAGGTGGCTCTGGTAGTTGGAACAGGAAATCTTCTACGCTTTCATTTTGCGCATACGACTTTATATCTAAGACCGTTTGCTCTAACGGTATTCTGTAATATGGGGAAAATAAATTAAATAATATATTTTTTTTAACATTTTCACGTTCTATCCCGCACATAGCAGGAAAAAATAGTGTTAAGACACTCAGTTTCCCGCTGTTTTAGGTTATGGAAAAATAAGGTAGAAATAAATTATGAATACAGTTGCAATACTGACTGAATAGTATAAAAGCGATTGATTTTGTTAAATTTTCATATAAGTTACTGATACGTCAATGGACCTTTGCAATTTTGTTGGAAGTAAATAAAGAAATAAATAAAAAATAATGAATGTGTTAACAAAAAGTGAGTTTTATTCTATTAGAGAGAATAGAAATCAATTATATATCTTTCCGCCGTTTTCGAGGCATTGCGTGTTGAGTGGCGGAACTCAACGCCGCGCTTTGCCTAGTTTTCCAGAGCGAAGAAAACGGAAGTAGAAAAATCCATCTTCTCCGACTGGGGATCGAACCCAGTAACCGTCGCGTTGCAGGCACACGTTGCGCCTCTGCGCCACGACGCGCCATTATATATCACATACATTATTTAAATTCCTGTATATACCCTAGCAATACCATATTTTGTTACCAGAAAAAAGTCAAAGTTTTACACTACAAAGTAAAAAACAATAATAATCTTATATAATAGGACCGTCGTGGCGCAGAGGTGTAGCGTCTATCTGTAAACGCGACGGTTTGTGAGTTTGATTCCCGCATGGGAATTTTGTTATTTCCATCTTTTTCACTCTGGAATCTAGGCAAAGTGCGGCGTTGAGTTCCGCCACTCAACACGCAATGTCTCGAAAACGGCGGAAAGCGGGGACGGAGAAAGCAGGGACTAAAAGCGACGGAGTGTCTTAACACTAGCTCTCTATGGTTCCTGCAGTTCCCTTTGCCTACCCTGCCATGTGTATGACAGAGCGTAAAGCTAAAAAAACTTATATAAACTAAATAAATAACAATAATAGCTTCTATAGCATTACTAATAATGGCTTAGATAATAGTACATTTTAAAAAAAAAATACGAAATAAAATTGTAATTTTAAACATTATATCAAGTTTATTACTAAATAGGTGGGAACAGAGAACATAGTGTCTCATCACTACGTTCTTTATGCAAAATACAAAATATGTCCACACATACCTCAGTATCTCAGCGGTTGTGTGCGGATTGAACTCCATTTCTTTCTCTTTGGTATATAATCTGTAGCAGTGACCTGTTTAGAAATTAAGTACGATAATTGGTTATTTCTTATTTCCATACAAATTAAATACACACACACACACATACACAAAGACACACATACACACACACACACACACACACACACATATATGAAGAAAGACGATAAAAAATGAGAAAACCGTTAAATAATTTAATTAAAATTCATTATTAAAAATCCGATATAAGACATTAACTAATAAAACACTCAATTTTGCTGTTGTATGATAAAAATAATGATAAATAACAATAAATATATATCGGAAATAAAAAAACAATATTATGTTTTCTAACCTGGCTGTACTCTCCCAGCCCTCCCCGCTCTCTGCTTAGCGCCAGCTCGAGATATCCACACTGTTTCTAAAGTAGACGAACCTAGAGAATCACAAAAATATTCAAATTTAATTTATTTTCAAATTTACAAGCATATGTTTAACGGTTTGTAAATTGTGTTTTTTTTTATTTTTTTTTTATTAGCTTCACGCTTTATCCCGCATATTGCAGAGTAGGCAGAGGGAACTGCAGGAACCATAGGAACTTAGTGTTAAGGCACTCCGTTGCTTAGTCCCTGCTTTCTTCGTTTGTAAATAGTTTCTAACTAATTTTTTTAAATAATTCCTTTAACTGATTCTCAAGTAGATGTACCTAGAGGGTTACAAAAATATAGAATAATAAAAAATATAGTAAATAAATGTTTAAAGCTGCTGTTTTGTTTCTCAAGAATTCTACAAATTTCTACATGAAAGTAGTTATTATTCAAAAGGTATGGAGTTTCAAGGGAAATAAACATATATGATGATTTTTTTGACCCTAGAGAAGAGATGAAACTACTTAGCATTCCAAGGAGTCATCTATATATTATTTCAACAACTGCCGTCTACTAATAACGTTCTAGAAATCTATTAGTCTTATAGAACTAGACGGGCCGAGATCTTCAACCAAACTATAGAGATTTCGTACCTCGCATATAATTTTATTGTAAACCTATTTCTTTATTAAGTTGTTATTCTAGAATTTTGAAACTTCTGTTCCTGTTTTTAAATCTTATTTCTCTTATTTTTTATGTCTTCACGCTTGCAGGGTAGGCAGAGGGAACTGCAGGCACCATATGAACCTAGTGTTGAGACACTTCGACCTCTGCTTTCCGCCTTTTTCGAGGCATTGCGTGTAGAGTGGCGGAACTCTACGCCGCGCTTTGCCTAGTTGCCAGAGCAAAGAAAATGTAAATGAAAAATCTATCTTCCCCGAGTGGGAATCGAACCCACAAACTGTCGCGTTTAAAGCTCTGCGTCACGACGGTCCTTAAACTCTTATGTAATGTATCTAACAACGCGGTCTTTTTCAAAACTAACTATAGGGTAAAATATTTCAAGGCTATATACAAAAAACCAATTAACAATTATCAGTAGTTTAGGCACATTCATTTTTACCCATTTCACGATATTTATACGCGCCGTGTAACGCGTGAGGTAGTAGTTATTAAATACGAATGACGTATAGACCTCGTACTACAAAAATACTATCAAACGATGTCAATGTGTCACCTTTCATTCATAAAAATAACCTAATGAGAAAGGGATATATCTCTTTCCCGCTCTCACAGAATAGTGTACGCTTGCGTCATACTTGAGAAATGGAGTTTTATTTTGGAACAATTTAAACACAACAATTTAATTATTTATGCAGGGACTAAGCAACGGAGTGTCTTAACACTAGGTTTCTTTGTTTCCCGCAGTTTCCTCTGCCTACCGCGCAATATGCGGGATAAAAGCGTGAAGACAAAAAAAAAACACTTTTTTTATTTTTTAAAAACATTATTTGTTTTATAACTTTACCTGTGCCCTCTCTAATCCTGTTTTCCTTGAACGAGCCAGTGTCCACGACGTACACCACGTCAGGTATAGTGATGGATGTCTCCGCAATGTTGGTGGCCAACACTATTTTCCTCACACCGGGTAGAGGTTTGGAAAACATTTTCGTTTGATCGTCTGTTGATAGTCTGTGGAAAATGATTCCTCATTTTATATGTAATGTAATATACAATATAATTTTAAAATATAATTTTTTTTGCATTGATTGTATTATAAATTCCTACATCAGTCCCGAATTTCAAAAAAAAAAAGAACAGAAAATATACACATGGCAAAATTCAAGCAAAAATGAAACATAAACGCTTTACTTGAATGCATTGACTTAGAAGATGCATTTTGTGTTTCCTCTAAAGGATTTTAAACTATTTGTATATTGTATTTATTATTTTACATTTATTTCAGCAAAATAGCTTAAAATAAAATCAACTCTTAAATCAACAATTAAAAAATATATGATTTTTAAAGTGTCTATCCACACTAATGATAGATAAAATTTAAACAAGACACATTAAAATTTACACACAGCGAGATTCGAACCAGCTACTAATGCAAACCTTACAAATGCTCTACCACTAAGACATGCGCTCATGGAAGAGAAATATTTATATCTTTATTTAAGTAAAAAAAATATTTTCATAAATAAATATTTACCTAGAATGTACTGGCAACACCACATACAAAGGAGAATTCGAGTACATTTTATCTAGCAATACTTTAATTTGTTTGATTTCCGCCCAACCCGGTAAAAACACTAAAATGGCGCCCTCTTGTTGGGTCTTATCTACGGCTTTTATTACTTCTACTACCTAGAAAGAAAATAATATATAAGTTAATTTTTTTAAAAAAAATATAATAAACTTAAAAAATAAGAAAAAAGTGTCAGAGTTTCTTGCGCCGGTTCTTCTCAAGTCTGTGAGCTTTCAATCGGTGATAATGTTTTTGACGTTCGAAAAAATAATCTTATATTATTATTTTGAATAAAATTATTTGAATTTGAATTAATTAACTAACTTTAATTAATTAATTAACAAGGTAGGCAGAAGGAACCGCTGGAACGTAGTGTTAAGACACTACGTTCCCTACTTTTCGCCTTTAATAGACATGCGCGTTAAGTGGTGAAACTCAAACACAGCGCTTTCCTAGTTGCTAGAGCGAAGAAAAAAATGGAAATGTAAAATTCAATCTTAAAAATCTTCCCCAAGTGGGAATTCAACTCACAACCAACCAACAAATAAATAATTAAATTATTATTCCAAAATAAACCGCCATTAGTCAAGTACGTCACGAGCGTACACTGGACTGTCAGAGCGGGACGGAGATATATCTTTTTCTCATACGGTTATTGTTTTGAATGACAGATTGACAACGTTAGTACAATAGTATTCTTGTAGTACGAGATTTATACGTACGTTTATAATTTGTATTTAACAATGACTACGTCACGCATTACACAGCACGTATAAATATCGTGAAATGGGAAAATTGTGTTATACCTGAACTATTGATAATTGTTAACTAGTATTTTTATATTTATACATGCTGTGTAAAGTGTGAGGTAGCCATTAATAAATACTAATGACGTAAACATCTCGTACTACAATAATACTATTAAACGTTGTCAATCTGTCACCTTACATTCAAAAAAATAACCAAAAGAGATAAATTTCGAGGATTGTGAACGTTTGTTAATTATTTACTTTGTTTGATAAAAACATTTATTTATTTTCGAAAATATTACTTGTTTTATAATTTTACCACGTTTTCAAAGGCTAGTTAATACCATGCTTTAAATATAACTTACCTCTTGACAGTTTACGTACGGTCTACCATCAGTCTTACAATTCTCTACACTGGAGGGTAGATTGAGATTAAACTTCTTTTGTATATCTTCCAAATGCGATATCTCGACGGGAAACGTCCTCCCTGGTACTTCTATTACGGAACAATCGTCAAAATACCTTGAATTTAATAAGAAAAGGTAAAAAGTCATAAGTATGTAGAAGTCAACACGTAATACCTCGAAAAAGGCAGATAGCGTGAAACGGAGTGTATCAACACTACGGTTCCTACGGTTCCTGCAGTTCCCTCTGCCTACCCTACTACAACTAAAGCATTAAGTTAATAAAAAAATAAATGAATCACTCCGCTCTCCGCAACATATTTAATGACTTTACATATAAAAATACTTACTATATATATATATATATATATATATATATATATATATATATATATATATATATATATATATATATATATATATATATATATATTTTTTTTTTTTTTTTTTTTTTTTTTTTTTTTTTTTTAGCTTCACGCTTGGTCCCGCACATGGCAGGGTAGGCAGAGGGAACTGCAGGAACTATATGAACCTAGTGTTAAGACACTCCGCTGCTTAGTCCCTGCTTTCTCCGTCCCCACTTTCCGCCCTTATCGAGGCATTGCGTGTTGAGTGGCGGAACTCAACGCCACGCTTTGCCTTAGTTGCCAGAGCGAAGAAAATGGAAATAGAAAAATCCATCTTCCCCGACTGGGGATCGAACCCAGAAACCGTCGCGTTAGCCGCGTTACAGGCAGACGTTGTGCCTCTGCGCCACGACGGTCCTCATATATATATATATATATATATATATATATATATATATATATATATATATATATATATATATATATATATATATATATATATATATATATATATATATATATATATATATATATATATATATATATATATATATATATATATATATATATATATATATATATATATATATATATATATATATATATATATATATATATATATATATATATATATATATATATATATATATATATATATATATATATATATGTATAAATATAATTAAATACTTACTTAGTAAACACTGCTGTATCTAACGTGGCGCTCATGACAATAATTTTCAAAGTAGGATTTATATCTAATGCTTTCTTTAGTAATAATAGAGTGACGTCTGTGTTTACATCTCTCTCGTGTGCCTCGTCTATGAAAACGTGAGAGCACCCTTCTAAACCTACGAAAAAATAATAAAAATCTAAAAATACAATTTTGAACTTCATTTTCAATTTTAAACTTCATTTCGGAAAGCCGCTTTGTTACGGACAAGAAAAGGCGAAACTAATTCCTCAGCACATTTTTTCAATACATAACATAACAATTTTACATAAAATAAAAGTATTATAAATATTGCCTCACAATCATTAAAACGGAATTACAAGTGTTAAAAAATGAAATTGGATCTCCAATAGCACTAAGGTCAAACAATATTCATATATAATTATTAATTTACATAACAAAATAGTGAAATAAGAAAAGATCACGTAAATAATATTAAAATAATTTTTCATACTTTGACCGATGACCTACAGTTACTCAGTGATGGATCGTCTTATATTCTTTAAGGGACGTTCGTTTCAAATCAGTAAAACCTATGTGTAATGTAGAGTTTTTTACGATATTATTTACTAATATTAAACAGAAACTTATTTATTTATTTATTATGAAAAATAGACACTAGCACTGACGTAATAAACATAAACATATACATATATACATACACATATACATATAGTTATATTCAACGTACCGGGATTCAACTGCAATCGTCGTAGTAAAACCCCCGAAGTGCAGTACAAGACAGCGCCACCGGGCGGCCGAGGCAACTTAGATTGTAGACGCACTTGATAACCTATGGATTCTCCTACCTAGAATGAAAAGCTTTGTAAATTGTTCAATAATTTTTTAACTTTTAAACTTTTATTTTTATTAATTAATATTTTTGGGCTTTTGGGTAGTTTTTTTTTGTATTTTGTTGTCATCACGCTTCACCCCAGACATAGTAGAGTAAGAAGAGGGAACTGCAGTTACCGTGGTAACTTAGTGTTAAGACACTCTGCTTCCCGCTTTCCGCCCTTTCGGGACATTAGGTGTTGAGTGGCGGAACTCATCGCGCTGCAACTGCGCTTTGCCCTCTGGCACTTATGCCAGAGCGAAGAAAATGAAAATGAAAATCCATCTTCCCCGGGAAGACTTATATACAATATATAAGTTCTTATATTAAAAAACTCCAGCATGTTAACAAAAAGTTTAGCTTCGCTTCTATCTCCAATCCGGGGAATAAATTACATTTTACCGTAACGACTCGAGAATGTAGCGTGTCTTTTAACACGGCACTTAATCTAATTAAATCATATTAAATAAAAAACAAAACTTTCTTTCCAATTGAATGATTTCAAATAATATTTTATAAGCAGACAAACATATGTATTTTACCACTAAGCCACTCTCTGTAGGGAGAAAAACGATTACAGAGAACAATCGTTTTATGAGAGATGTTAACAACACAATTAGTTGTATAAAGCATATAAGAATTTCAACGCGGCGTGACAAAGAACGCATGGTTTAGTGGTCAGAGGGCGTGGGTAGCTTGCAAGAGGAGCGGGTTCAAATCCCGTTGATGTTATTTTTAGAATTTTAAAGTGTTAATTCACACTGAGGATAAAAAATACTTGCGAGTCTTTATGTTTGCTGGATAATTACCATCTCTCGGTTTTATATTGGATTCGAATCCAATTGTTTTTACTAAATTATTTAAAGGAAACATATAATGATCACATAACAATATAGACATTTTAGATATCAACCTGTTCTCCCAGTTCATCAGCAACTCTCTGTGCCAGGCCTATGGCTGCCACCCGTCTTGGTTCAGACACTATTGTCGTTGCTTTAACTCCAGCATGTCTCAATATTGCTGCAGGAACGCGAGTGGATTTACCACAACCGGCCGCTCCTACTATTACTAATACGCGTGAATCTTCCAAAGTAGATGTTATTTTATGGCTGGAATTACGTAAATTATTTTTTTTTTAGTTTCACGCTTAATCCCGTTTATAGCAGGATAGGCAGAGGCAAATAATTGAACCTAGTGTTAAGACACTCCCTCATTATGTCTGTAAATTTTAATTAATTAAATTTATTATTATTATTATTTATTATTCTTGGCTGTATGCGTGCATGCTGTGGTCAGATTTTTTTTTCTTTAGACAGTGACTAGACTAAGAAAGTAGAGATTTCTCTTTTATCTCTTGAACTTGTATTCTTGCTTAGTCTTATAAGTGCGTAGAAATGTTCTATTCATATAAAATGATCTTAATTGGGGATTGGTTTCGCAGAGGATGTTCCTTTTATATACAGGTATATATTAACGGCCTTATTCATAAAAAAGTCTTATAGAACGTTTTAAGCATACTTTAGTTAATACGCTCTTTAGGCTTATAAAACGTTCGATAAATGTTTGTATTCATAAACGTTCTATAAGCCTCTATAACTAAAGTGTCACTAATTTGATTTATACGTTCACAATGTTGCCACTATACTGAAGTCGGTCGACTTGTTGCCGAAAATACCAGTAAATCCACAGATGATAAGTGACAAACGCATTGACATAGTATGACCACAGATAATATTACGTACAAAAATATATTATTGGATCTGGCTTGACATATACCGGCTTGATTTACGTTGTTGTTATCACAAAAACACGAATGTTTATTATATTTTAGTTTATAAGCTTACTTAATTTTTAAAAAATTAAGTCAAAAGAAGTAAAACGACAAAGAATTGAAAATTGTTTAGACGTGGACAAGTATTACCTATGTTCTGTGCACCTTTCCTGTTATATGAATCGGCCATCTTTGGACGTTAAAACACTTTTATTGTAGGGTTCTCGGTTCTATTACTTTATGATAGGTTTATAGAAGTGATTGGCACTAAAATGCTGTTATGAATAACGTTTTTTGACAACTGTACTATATCGAGTCTTTAAGCGTGCTATAACTTTTTATGAAAATAAAAAGTTATAGCACGTAAATGTTTAAGAAGAACGAAGCGAGCAGAGCCTAAAATTAATATTAATAATTTTTTTTTTCAATTATTAATAATAATATGTACGTCTATTTATATTTATATTCTAACTAGGTCTCTATGTAAATTGCATTTTCCCGTTTGAAAAAACCTTCACAACATTTACAAAATATTAAAATAACAATTTCCCTATAAAGATGAAAAATATGTTTATGGAAATATATAGATTCTCAAAATACTCATTAAAGCTGTGGTTTGAAAAATAAATAGCTAATAATTTTCCTGTCGACTACAGGAAAAAACTTCAACTTCAAAAGCACCTACAGTACATTGGGTTAATTCACATTAAGCCTTTTCAAACTATTTCTTAGAAATAAGTCTTTGGAATGGGGAATAACCTAAACCTGTAGCACAAACGAATGCAGATTACGACAGAAATATTAATATACGTCATAATGCATCGACTATGTCAAAAGAGATTGTAAGAAATTCTATGAATAATTAAAATTCATTTTTTAATTATTTCAGTATTTAGTAAATAAAAAAAAGTATTTTATTATACAAACAGGCTATATATAACCTGTAAACCGTTCGACAGTTAACCATAAATCACAATTTAATACCTATTTCCATCGCCGTTAACTATAGCAACTCACCATTTAAAAAAAAAACAATACCTAATACATTAAAAGAAAAAAAATAATACATCTTTTTCATATTTTTAATATATTTTATCTATGTATTGCAATGACAATGACAGTTGTCACTATTTGACAGCGACCTACTTGACGTCAGTAAACTTTCCAATTGAGAGCGAAAGTGAAATCGATGACGCGAATGACGTATTCTGTTTGTAGCCCCGAGTGGGTTTAACTATTTACGTCACACTACGTCATGCCATATTGAAATAGAAGCATAGAAACTAATAAAAATAAATTTAAACCTATATATAGAAACATATTGAAACTTGTACATTAATATTTTAACGTAAATAAAAGCTATATGATTAATATTATCATAATTTGAAAAATATATATTGTTTAAAACTAAAGAAATCCCAAGTTGATCAGAGTATGTAAGAAAATTTTTAACAAAAATAAAAGAAGTCATAATGACGTCAAAACTCGAATGAAAGCGAGAGTTCACGTCAAATGACGATTCGCCACTTGTTGATACGTCATACAATGAAAGAGAAACACTTTTGATTTCACTTTCACTAGCTGACATACAATGTCCTATAAAAAAAAACAAAACAAAGCAAAGTATATAAAATAAAATAAATATATATTTTTTTAATTCAATGGTAATAAAAATAAAAAATGCATTATAAATTGTTAAATCTTAATATTATAAATGTAATTGAACCAAAAATTGAAATTATTTACAAATTAAATTCTTGAAAAATCATATTAGTTTTTTCGTCTTATTCCATTCAAGCCTCCTTCTCTAAAATCCTCTTAATTTCTACCTACCAGACAGTTTGTATAGCATTGTATTGTATTTAAACTTAAACAACAGTTGATTTCTATTTAACTGGGTTAGTGTGTCTCTGAACAGAGTATTGAGGTCGCGACGCCACTCTCTCATTCGAAAATCGGCTTTCAAACGTTTTCACAGCGCTTTATTATAACGTTTTCGATACAATTCGTTGATTTCTGGGTTTAATCACTTTGTTATCAAGTAATCGATGTTAAAAATGCGGTAACAGTGACATTATTTTTAGTCTGAAACGCGGATTTAGCTCCAATATGAAATTTTAGATTAAAATATTTGGATTTAATGCTAGTTAATAATTAATTGGTATTTAAGAGGCTATTAGTGTAAATATTTCTGCTAGCTCACACTATTACCATACTATAATGAGATAACAGAGAGTTAAGTGAAAACACTTTTAAATTTAATTTAAGTCGTAATCGATATCGTACCTAGACATTATTTTTTTTTTTCAAAATAATGAATTTTTTTCTAATAATTATAATGTTTAATAATAATTTTTATATAATTATAGAAATAAAGCTAACTAAAATTAGAGCAACTGTGCGATAGTGTCATCTCGTATTGTACGTAACAAAAATACAATAACACGGTCGACCTCAATCGATATGAAGGTCGGTTGCAGGTCAGTACTGACTGTTCAAGGACTTTAGAGGTCACACAACGAGGTTTTTATGACATTAGCCACTGTATATGTGATGCAAATGCAATTTCTGAATAAAATGCACTTATTGCAAATGATTTCTGGCGTAAATAAAGGTCATCTAAATGCATTTCTATGACGGTTGGTGTATATATATATATATATATATATATATATATATATATATATATATATATATATATATATATATATATATATATATATATATATATATATATATATATATATATATATATATATATATATATATATATATATATATATATATTATATATATATATATATATATATATATATATATATATATATATATATATATATATATATATATATATATATATATATATATATATATATATATATATATATATATATATATATATATATATATATATATATATATATATATATATATATATATATATATACACCAACCGTCATAGAAATGCATTTAGATGACCTTTATTTACGCCAGAAATCATTTGCAATAAGTGCATTTTATTCAGAAATTGCATTTGCATCACATATACAGTGGCTAATGTCATAAAAACCTCGTTGTGTGACCTCTAAAGTCCTTGAACAGTCAGTACTGACCTGCAACCGACCTTCATATCGATTGAGGTCGACCGTGTTATTGTATTTTTGTTACGTACAATACGAGATGACACTATCGCACAGTTGCTCTAATTTTAGTTAGCTTTATTTCTATAATTATATAAAAATTATTATTAAACATTATAATTATTAGAAAAAAATTCATTATTTTGAAAAAAAAAAATAATGTCTAGGTACGATATCGATTACGACTTAAATTAAATTTAAAAGTGTTTTCACTTAACTCTCTGTTATCTCATTATAGTATGGTAATAGTGTGAGCTAGCAGAAATATTTACACTAATAGCCTCTTAAATACCAATTAATTATTAACTAGCATTAAATCCAAATATTTTAATCTAAAATTTCATATTGGAGCTAAATCCGCGTTTCAGACTAAAAATAATGTCACTGTTACCGCATTTTTAACATCGATTACTTGATAACAAAGTGATTAAACCCAGAAATCAACGAATTGTATCGAAAACGTTATAATAAAGCGCTGTGAAAACGTTTGAAAGCCGATTTTCGAATGAGAGAGTGGCGTCGCGACCTCAATACTCTGTTCAGAGACACACTAACCCAGTTAAATAGAAATCAACTGTTGTTTAAGTTTAAATACAATACAATGCTATACAAACTGTCTGGTAGGTAGAAATTAAGAGGATTTTAGAGAAGGAGGCTTGAATGGAATAAGACGAAAAAACTAATATGATTTTTCAAGAATTTAATTTGTAAATAATTTCAATTTTTGGTTCAATTACATTTATAATATTAAGATTTAACAATTTATAATGCATTTTTTATTTTTATTACCATTGAATTAAAAAAATATATATTTATTTTATTTTATATACTTTGCTTTGTTGTATTGTTTTTTCTAGGACATTGTATGTCAGTAGTGAAAGTGAAATCAAAAGTGTTTCTCTTTCATTATATGACGTATCAACAAGTGGCAAATCGTCATTTGACGTGAACTCTCGCTTTCAGTAAAGTCTTGACGTCATTATGACTTCTGCTTTTATTTTTGTTAAAAATTTTCTTACATACTCTGATCAACTTGGGATTTCTTTAGTTTTAAACAATATATATTTTTCAAATTATGATAATATTAATCATATAGCTTTTATTTACGTTAAAATATTAATGTACAAGTTTCAATATGTTTCTATATATAGGTTTAAATTTATTTTTATTAGTTTCTATGCTTCTATTTCAATATGGCATGACGTAGTGTGACGTAAATAGTTAAACCCACTCGGGGCTACAAACAGAATACGTCATTCGCGTCATCGATTTCACTTTCGCTCTCAATTGGAAAGTTTACTGACGTCAAGTAGGTCGCTGTCAAATAGTGACAACTGTCATTGTCATTGCAATACATAGATAAAATATATTAAAAATATGAAAAAGATGTATTATTTTTTTTCTTTTAATGTATTAGGTATTGTTTTTTTTTTAAATGGTGAGTTGCTATAGTTAACGGCGATGGAAATAGGTATTAAATTGTGATTTATGGTTAACTGTCGAACGGTTTACAGGTTATATATAGCCTGTTTGTATAATAAAATACTTTTTTTTTATTTACTAAATACTGAAATAATTAAAAAATGAATTTTAATTATTCATAGAATTTCTTACATTATATATATATATATATATATATATATATATATATATATATATATATATATATATATATATATATATATATATATATATATATATATATATATATATATATATATATATATATATATATATATATATATATATATATATATATATATATATATATATATATATATATATATATATACTAGCTGACCCGGCAGACTTCGTACTGCCTCATCGACAAATAAAAGACCAAATCTTTTCTATAAAATGATTTTAAAATAAACAAATCGAATCCGTATTTAATAACTAAGAATTTATTGAATAAAGCAGGAAGTTTTACTATTATTTTCGATACATCATGTTGCTTACTTAGAAAAAAGAGTTTTCCTGAAATACTGGCTATTTATAAGGTTTAAATTTGATATTCACAGACACACACTATTAAAATACAGTCTGTTAATTAATTTAAAGCTTTCTCATTAACTATATTTTTTGTTTTGCTTTGTGGTGCGTAAATAAACAAAGAAGACGGTTTTCCGACGCGCGAACACGTGACGTATAATTGTCCATGCGCGAAACAGGGAAATTCCCAGTTGATTCCACAAACTTCTAACGACTGTCCTTGCGATTTATTTATGGTCATCGCAAAGGCCAGATGTACTGGAAATTGTAAGCGTTTAAAATCGAATGGTAAGTCCGGTGGTATCATCGGTATTGCGGGATCAAGACATCCTCTCCTTTGTATTTTCCTTTTATGATTGTCGCCTCAATGACGTTATTCATTAGTCTTTTCACTGCCAGTCTTGTTCCATTGCATAGTCGAGGTTGATTAATGTTACGCAGCATGATAACAACTGATCCTACTTTTAACTGCAAATTGTGAGGTGGTAATCCAGGCAATTCCAGTGAATTTAAAAACTCAGTGGGATATTTGATTACGTCATCCTGGTTCATTTCGGTGTCGATATAAGTAGCTGGCAAAATTGTCATTCTTCCTACATTATTCACATTGCCATCAGCATTTATAGCATCGCGGAGATGGATGTATTCCTCTGACCGTAGCCGTCGTTGGTTCAAACGGATGTATGTCAATCGTTCAGTCTCAATTTTGACATACATGTCAACTGCAAACTGATGAAAAAGTCGTTGACACATCAAAATATGATTTACTTCACCTTGACGGATCATGAGTCTGTATGAATAGAAATTCATAGCACTAACTTTTTTGTTGGTTTCAGCACCTGCAATCAAAAATTATAAATGTTTACATTGTTACTTAGATGAATTGAATTTAAAAATGTTATTAATTTATTATGTATCCATCTTCCCCCTGCCAGAAGATCAAAGGATATTGTAGTGCATCATAACTCCTGTGTGTTTCAGATACACGTTTTAAATCACTATTCCGACGATGAAGCACAATATCTCTAGATTGTAAATTTTCTCCCACAATGACAACAGCCACTTCATCAATGGTAGGTGAATTGAACCTCCTTGTGTGTTCACCGGCAGGTGTTT
This sequence comes from Dione vanillae, assembly GCA_037178615.1. Classification (NCBI taxonomy): domain Eukaryota; kingdom Metazoa; phylum Arthropoda; class Insecta; order Lepidoptera; family Nymphalidae; genus Dione; species Dione vanillae. The sequence goes on from JAZFAU010000246.1 coordinate 2,053,914, forward strand.
TGTCAGCTCGAATAATAATATTATGGCTATCAGATGGCATCCGATCCAATGCTATTTTGAACATGTTTACTAAATTGTTATTTTGATGAAGAAACATTTGTAATTGTTGGACAATGATTCTCTTCACTGTGGGATTGTGAGCACAACGATTATTAATTTCCGCGTCTGAATTGCCCATAAAATAAATTTGTAAAAATTGATGATCTGCATCAGGTAGTGGTAACAGAGTTCCCAGTAAGTGATAAATTTGTCCTTGTATCTGTAATTTTTAAAAATTTGTCCATTAATTATTTTCGATATATATATTTTAGTACAAACTTGAATAATATAAAAAATATATTCTTATGTAATACCTTGAAAGTGGGCATAAAATTGTCTTGTATAATGTGTGTAGCACCAAATGATGTCACCTGGAAACAGTTGTTATATTTCTGAATGTTGGTCAAGAAGTGTTTAGAATCATTTCCAATTCCAGAAACTAAAGAGCGTAAAGGATCTGGTGGTGGGACCAATTGTGGCAATTTTACTTTGCCTTCAGCACAACATAATCCAGTAGATTCACCAGTGTATTTTAACGCCTTACAATATTTACAAATTTGTTTTCATTTCCCCAATTGTTACCGATTTGTCGGCACAATAATCAATTGCCGGATCATAGTGGAATGCAGCTCGTTCAAGAATCACTGGAGCTCTGCGTCTGCGGATTCGCTCAATTTGATTATGTCTAGCTTGCTGTTGATGTGTTTGATGTGCACGAACTCGTTGCATTCTAAGCCTATCTCCTACATTGTCACTCACTAAAGAACGCAATTCTGACATAGCAATACGACTATTTTCTTGATCTGTCTGTCTCTGGTCATCAGTGCGGTTAGCACGTGAGGTAGCTCTTCGCACATTTGATTGACTACGACGACCTAAGTCAGGTCGTCTTCTCCTCGGCATCGTAAATTGTAATTAATCAAAGTGAGAAAATTTCCCGCTTATTTAGCAGTAAAGTGTCACTATCACTAAAAAAAGCACATTACTTGGAATGTCACTATCACAAAGGATCACCAAAGTAAAGAAAGTTCTCGCGCACGTATCCACAAAGATAGATATAATATCGTAATACTTTTTTCCATGCTCTGAAATGCGACAGGATGGATTGACATATTAGTTGGTTGTCAAATCTAATGTCAAATATTATGATTGCAGTACAATGTATTTTGAGACTATGCAATTTTCTTCTGTTGAGTTTCAGAACGCGATATTTGATCCTCCAACGCGCACGCGAATTTGAACTTTATGTAGCGGTAATAAATTACAAATTGACTCTTCATTTTATTTAGAAAACGTTTGTATGGGAAATAGAAAAATGCTGTTTTGAGGATTTTCCCGGCAATTATTCGAATTTTTCTCACCTTTTAAACCTTCCCTAGACCTCCACGAATAATTCAAGACCATGATAAGATAAATCCGTTCAGCCGTTCTCGAGTTTTAGCGAGACTAACGAACATCAATTCATTTTTATATATATAGATATATATATATATACCCTATTTAAATTAAATCTTTAAACTAACTTTGGGTTTTCGGGTCAAAGCAACGACCTGCCACCCTAGATCCACAACTGGAGGTCACAACAGGGTCGCTATATCGTTCAGGGTCACTAAAGGTCAGGAAATGAGGGCATTTTGGCAAAGAGGTCAGAGTTAAATTATGTATTGATTTTATACTTTGTTCAAAGAAGAATTTGTGTAAACAGGAGATGGTTGTCACTTCAAAACACAGGGGTAAAAATTCAATATTATATATTAAGTAAACTTATGTATGTATGTACGTCAAAAACAAAATTTCTCATACATGTTGGCGCTAGGCCAAAGTTTCGCTGTTAAGTGCCTATTTTTCACAATAAAATAACAGGGTAATATCAATTGGTGTATTCTCGTGCTTTCTTATAGCGATCACAAGAACTATCGATAGGAACTAGTCGTTCTATACGATTCTAGCCATTTTATATGACAACGTAGCAACTGACACTTCTGTTTAATATTAAATTTTTGACGTGACAACGTCTTAAATTAGGTTGCGGCTCGGAGTCACATATGAAAAAGGTAACGTAACGATGTGTCAACTGTCACCGAACTATGATCGGTCCGCCGCGCGTATCACTTGACACATGTACAATGTTTTAGTAAACGAAATATATTTTCTATAGTTAAAATTTGTGCAATTTATATTGTAATTATTAATCATATCAATAAATATTCTACCGAGAAAAAGACGTTGTCACGTAAAATTTTCGCCCGTAAAACCCACTTTACAGGCAACCATTTTTTTTACATTAATTTCAATATTAAACGCTTTCGTAACAATAAAATCATAAAATGTATATTGATCCATATGTACCAGTTTACGAGAGTTTTTGTATTTTGGGTAAAAAACTAGCAAAATCTTAACAAAATGTCTAATCTAAGGAAAAGTCTCTTTTTTTTAGCTCCACGCTTTATCCCCGTACATGGCAGGGTAGGCAGAGAGAACTGCAGGAACCATATGAACCTAGCGTTAAGACACCCCGTTATTAAGTCCCTGCTTACTCCGTCCCCGCTTTCCGCCTTTTTCGAGGCATTACGTGTTGAGTGACGGAACTCAACGCCGCGCTTTGCCTTAGTTTGCCAGAGCGAAGAAAATGGAAATAGAAAAATCCACCTTCCCCGACTGGGGATCGAACCCAGAAACCGTCGCGTTACAGGCAAACAAGTTTACATTAATTTCAATATTAAATTCTTTTGTTACAATAAAATCATAAATTTACGCCCATATTGCGTAATTATACACACATATATCACATTTGCTTAATTATACACACATATATTCACGCTCTATCACAAGCGGGGTAGTCAGAGAGAACGGAGCGCCAAACGCTGCGGTCCCTGTATACCTCTCTCGCCTCGTCCACTGTCGTTAACCTCTACATACACACTCTCCGGGGAGTCCTAATGCTTTTCACGTGACCTTCCTCCAGTATCCTTGATACTGTGTTTTCGAAAGTCAAAGGATTAGCAGATTAAGAAAAAATAAAAGGGTTAGAGTGTAGAAGTTAAGAATTGACTCGCTCGAGAGATCTCTTCGCAAGATATGTACCTATTTAGGTACATATCTTGCGAAGAGATCTCTCGAGCATTAATATTTCGTTCATTCTTTTTTTTTTAGCTTCACGCTTTATCCCATTTTATTAAAAGAGTAAGTATTTTTGGTACATAAATCTTAAAATTATATTAAACTATGTAACCAACACTTAAATCAACAAAAAATGAACTTTTAGATAACTAAAAATTTATACAAAAACAATATTTTTAAGTAAGAGCAAACAAAAGTACAATATATTAATAAATATTAAAATGATAAAAAATATGCCTCGAAAAAGGTGGAAAGCAGGGACGGAGAGAGCAGGAACTAAGCAACGGAGTGTCTTAACACTAGGTTCATATGGTTCCTGTAGTTCCGTCTGCCTACCCTGCCGTGTGCGGGATGAAGCGTGAAGCTAAAAAAAAATAATAAATAAAACAAGGCGATATGATCACGCACAGGCTATCTCATCTCTATAAAGAAACCTAAACTGAAATGTCCTTTCACATTACTTTTTCTTACAACCCTATGCCTCAGTCCATTTTAGTTCCCGATACTCACAGGCAGAGATTATTATTGTGATGAATTTTATATAATCTTTATGATGCTAAAGTCAAAAACAAAAGTTCTAACTCGTTCAATTTTATTTCTTTGAAGAAAATGTGACTTTTTAAAATTGTGCTGAAATTTAGGACCGTCGTGGCGGAGATTCGCAGCGTATGCTTGTAAAGGCAACGGGTTCGATTTCCACTTTCTTCGTTACTAGGCAGGTGCGAAAGAAGACACGGAAACGGAGTGTCTTATCATTGTTCCTACGGTTCCCGCTGTTATTAGTTAGAGAAAACCGTTAATATCAAAAGAACTTAGTGTTAAAACACTCTTTTCTCCGCATTCCGTATTGCACTCAAATGAAGATATATCTAAAATTGAATTTCTACCATAAGTTTTGGAAGCAAATCTAGGCAAATCTAGCGTTCAACTAGAACGTTCAAAACGCCTTTATTTCATAAAAGTAATAATAAATAAGTGTCAGTCACAAATTTCCATACATAAATCGAATCACATTGAGTAGAAAAAAAGTAGACCTAGTACTCACGTATATTCATCAATTGGTAAAGGTGTCAAATTTTCGTCATATTTTTGAAACGTCTGCTTCAATATCCGCTCTCGTCTCGTTAAAGCCGATTTTAATACTTTTACTGGTTTTCCAAAAACAGGATGCATCCTTGTCTTTAGATCTAAATACAAAAAAATATATAATATTAAAAAAATATGTTGTTTATCTTGTTTATCTTAACACTAGGTTCAACGGTCCCTGCAGTTCCCTCTGCCTACCCTGCCTAGTGCGGGATAAAAGCGTGAAGCTAAAAAAAAAATATGTTGTTTTATCCCGCATATTGCAGGGTAGGCAGAAGGAACTGCAGGAACCTTATGAATCTAGTGTTAAGACACTCCGTTGCTTAGTCCCTGCTTACTCCGTCCCCACTTTCCGCCTTTTTTCGAGGCATTGCGTGTTGAGTGGTGGAACTCAACGCCGCGCTTTGCCTAGTTTCCAGAGCGAAGAAAATGGAAATAGAAAAATCCATCTTCCCCGAGTGGGAATCGAACCCACAAACCGTCGCGTTTACAGGCAGACGCTTACGCCTCTGCGCCGCGACGGCCCTCAAAAAAAAATAATATTATGTTAAATTACATTTTTTTTTGTATATTTTTGTAACATTTACCATTTATATCATCGGATTTATCAAAATCACTTTGTGAGATCTCTTCGTTTGTAAAATCTGAAACAAAATTAATATATATATTTAAATAGATCTCTGTGATTTGTCATATATTAATATTCTCATATAAATAAATATATATATTTTTTATAACTTCACGCTTTATCCCGCACATGGCAGGGTAGGTAGAGGGAACTGCAGGAACCATGGGAACCTAGTGTTAAGACACTCCGTTGCTTAGTCCCTGCTTTCTTCGTCCCTACTTTCCGCCTTTTGCGAGGCATTGCGTGTTGAGTGGCGGAACTCAACGCCGCGCTTTGCTTTTTTTTAAATTGTTACATATAAATATTTATTACTAACTTAATATTTATTACTTAAAAAAATTGAGTTGTAAAGTATAGAATCCCCGAGGATATTTGTGTTTCGTCATCCAGACCGGATATTTTTCTATATACTCGAAGCCTAAAACGCGTAAAACTGGTAGAACTTACAGTTCCGTGGGAAACAAATATCCCGAAATGTCACCACCTTAAATTCGATAAGTATTTCGATCTTACAAACGAACTGACCAGGAATAGGTTTAGAGTTAACTTATATGCGGTTGAAGTAGGAGCGAGAGGTATAACAGCGAAATCTCTCATTAGCTTACTTAAAGATCTCGGCCTGTCTAGAACTATCACAAATTCATTTCTAGAACGCACTTCGAAGGCAGCTTTGGTAGAATCATTTAAAATTTGGTTAGGTAGTGGGAGGAGCTCGGACAGTGAAGGCGAGCGTTAATGCATTTTAAAGGGGGGGCATTTTAATGGGGTATAAACCTACACTTGAGTCGCAAGTCCCAAGCGCTGATCGGAGCTTCTCTTCCTACAACGCGATGGTCTTCTTCTCAACTAATGGAAGAGTTCGACATTACTTACGCTTCTACTAACAATTAATTTTATTTAATTTTGCACCCGTAATTTATACACACCTTGATCGTCTATAGTGGAATCATTCTTCAATATAGTTGACATATTGATTAATTTCTGACTAGCTTCCTTAAATGTCGCATCGTAAATGTTTTCTGAAAAAAAAAAACAAATGTCTATTAAATATTTTTATGATATTTTAGGTGTTAATCCACTCTAAAGATAGAGAAAATACTTAAAGAAAACATACGAAAATTTGAACGCAGCGGGATTTGAACCGGCGCCTTTTGAAAACCGTGCTAGCTCCCTCGCCACTGAGCCATGTGTTCTTCATCACGCTGCTTCGAAATTATTATATGATTTATACAACTTATATCGTTAGTCAAGGAGACAAATAAAGGCTTATTATTATTATTATATCGTTGTTAGCTTCTATGTAGGGAGGTTTTTACAAATTTCCACTACCCAAAGATTACAAAGAACAATCGTTTGACGAGAGAGAGTGCTATTTCTATTAAATATTTTTATGATTTTTAAAGCGTAGAAAACATATACAAACTTGAACGCAGCAATTCAAATTTTTACGGCCATGCGTTCTTCATTACACTGCGTCGAAATTCTTATATGCTCATTTAAAACAAATTGTTATGTATGTATATTGTTTATTTATTTATTATTGACATATAAATAATAATACATGATATCAATTCGTTAGTATATTTAAATAATTCGGATCGGGGTAGTATAAAGCGGTGTTTTGCAAGTCGAGGTACTGCAAAATGGAGTAGTGTGAGACGAGGTAGTGTAAGACTGGGCAGTATAAAACAGGGTGGTGCAGGATAGCCTAGTGGAAGACGAAGTAGTGCAAGACCCCAGTTCATAACGAGGTGGTGCACTCTGGAGTTGTGAATGACGGGGTAGTGCAAGACGGGGTAGTTTAATACGAGATAGTACATAATGGAATAGTATAAGATGGAGTAGTGTAAGACAGGGTAGTATAGGTTATTACGGAATTTATATGAAAACAAAAACAACTTACTAATGTCACTCTCGTAATCATTCCATATTTTATTTATCCTTTCTATTGATTTATCACCAATAGTTATATGAATATTATTAGTCAATGAACTTTGCAATTCATTTAAAACTGTTTTATCATGAATTGGAAGACCTTTTTTATCTATCCTTTTGTTTATATATAACCATTGTAAAGCTTGTAATGCAGCTTTCTCAGCAGCCTGACGTTTTGATATAGCTGTACTGTAACGAATAGAGTATTTATATATATTCAAAACGTTTTCCTTTCAAGCATATTATAATAAATCTAAAAACAATATTATTTTTATTCTAGAAACTGTATAGAACCTTGATTGATGATAGTGAGATTAAAAGATATTCTTCCAAGTTTAAATAATCTGGCAAAACCCAGTGTTGAGTAAAACATCTCACCTAAATTCTACTTTCTGGCATGTTTTTTAGCTTTACGCTTTATCCTGCATATTGCAAGATAGGCAGTAGGAACTGCAGGAACCATAGGAACCTAGTGTTAGGACACTCCGTTGCTTAATCCCTGCTTTATCTGTCCCCACTCTCCGCCTTTTTTTCGAGGCATTGCATGTTGAGTGGAGGAACAAATAGTTAAGATATTTATATTTATATATACAAAGATAGATAAGATCAAAATATTTATTAATAAAAAAGATATTTTATTGAAAGCAGCATTGTCGAAGAAAAGCTAATGGCAAGACACTTCCCACTTTCCATTTAAATTATACCACAATACACATAATGTGACATAAATAAATTTGTTTCAATATTTTTATTTGCAGCTGTGAAATACTCACAATATCACTATAAATATAAATATCTTAACTATCTGTTCCTCCACTCAACATGCAATGCCTCGAAAAAAAGGCGGAAAGTGGGGACAGAGAAAGCAGAGATTAAGCAACGGAGTGTCCTAACACTACAAAACATAATAATATTCAATGTACCTCTCAAATTTAATTTTCTCCGGCCATATAAAGGAATAAGTGCATATCCAATCATTTTGTAGTACCTTTTTCTTGCCGCCTTTGGGTGTTACAATCATTTGCTTGTAATGTATATCAAATGCTTTATTTTCTAGCTTTGTTGCATACTCATTTAATGTGACACGGGGTTGTGTAAAAAGTTCCTGTATTTTATCTATGTCTGGAATATTTTAATTACATTAAGTTTATTTTTCCACACAAAATACAAATACAATAACTTTATAAATAAAATATTCTTTGATGTTTATGAAATTTACAATATATGTTAATTTTTTAGAAATATAATTCGAAATAAAATTAAGTATATACTTACCATATGGAAATATTAAGAACTTAAATTGAACAAAACTACTTTTGTATACTAATGTGCAGGATTAATATATTATATATTAATAGGATTAAACTAGTAATAATAAAAAAAATTATGCCACAAAGACAATCTTACCTTTTTCTCTTTCAGAAGCATCTTCTTCAAAGAAATCTTCAAGTTTAGTTTTTTTTGAATAGTGTCTTAAAAAATTACTGTTATGTAATATTATGGTTTGGCTTGCATTATTGTAGACTGTATAGTGCTTTTTGAAGCTAAGATCTGAAATAATAATAGTTTTAAAATAAGTATAAGTATTAAAATGAATATTATTACTTAATAAATTAAATAATAATTATTATGCACTATTATAATCTTCCTACCTATTTATTAATAAAAAAATATATAAGGTTGGTAATATAATTTAAACATATTAATTAGTCAGCTTATACATTATTAGATATCCATTACAAAGCTGTACATACCAATGATTGTTCGCACCTGTATTCTACATCTGTAGATATTGTTATCTAATAAATGAAATCTTCTAATGAGATGTGCTTTTGTAATGAATTGATTTCGAATAAACATTTTTGGTAAGATAAATTTTAAAAATATAACCTAAAAAATATATTTGAAACAATTGAACTCAAATTTAAAAGTAAATAATTGAGCAAATATATTCAGAATGAAAATTCAATGTTTGTTATTTAATTGTCACTATTTGAGTGCAGTTTCATTTATTATATAAAATTAATAAACAAAATCCAGGTCCATTTTATGTTTTGACAGTAAGTAATATTGACATTTGACATTAACGTAAAATTTTCCATTTCACACAACACATGTTTAGAAAAAGATTGTATTTTCTTCCCTTAGAAAATATTTTGTCACTAATTTATTTCTCTACACATTGTGATAATTTTTATATGAATTAAATTTACTTGTTATATTTTCTTGTCGTATGTAGAAATAAAAGACATGTATTATTACAAGCACAACACTTACAGATCCAATATTAGATAATAAAGCAAATGAGTTCTCATTACTTACAAGTGGATTTACCAGGAATAGCGAAATTTCAACAATCTTTTGAAATATCTCGGCCTGCCTAGAAAATGTAATTCAAATGTAACATAATATATCAAAATAAGCTTTAGTAAAAAGATTTTAAAATTTATTAGGTAGACATAAAGTCAACAGTGGACAAGCTTTACAGTCATCTTAAAAGTAATTTTAGGTGGATAACCCCATCCACTGCGCCAGGATCGTCTTAGCAACATGCCGACGAGTTCGATGTCATCACGAAGATTCCTTATACTGCCTTTTCTTCTCGTTAACTACTTTTTACTTATTAAAGACAAGATAAAATTTAGTATAGTGGTTATGAAATTAAAATTACATTATATAATTTTGAACGAGTGAGATTTGATTCATTCTAATTTATAGTGATGCATGTACACAATAGTGATTGCCAATCCCACCTTATAAAGCTAAGCCTTTGCTCACCGATCGACGACTAAATGAATATGCAAAATCAAGCATATGAATTGTTAATTAATAATATTTTATCATAATGAATAATATTTTAGTAAACCAAAGTTGTTAAGTCATGGCCAAAATGTTATTTGAAAAATAAAACTATAGATGTAATAGTTTATCAAGAATGAAGTTAGTAGTTGCCAAGATGTCTGGTCTGTCTCCAAACTATCGAAATAACAAGATTATAAATAATTTTCTATAATTTTTTTTTAGCAAAGCTTCACATATCGATTGTAAAAGTAAATTATTCTTAGTGGATTCCTCAGGAACTAAACAAAAACAAGAATGTTGCTTTCTCGTCGTAAGTCTGATCCATGTTTGAATGGAATAATCACTTATAATGGAGAAATGGACAATGTTTAGTGGACTAGTGCAGGTTTGATTCATTATAAAATAAAAAAAAAAACAGACTGTAACAGACCGTAATGTGCAGTGACCGTGGCAAAATTAGATCAATTCTCTTTTTTCATGATCCTTTATGCCTACGAAAGTACCATTTCGCTTGTAATTTGGACAATTTCCTGATGGAAAAAATTGCAGGATCAAATTAGATATAAACGACATTAGACAAAGAGAGGAGGAAAACGTCTATGCTAAGAAAAAAGCAGTAAAAATGGCCATTTAGGAAATCATAGAACAAATTACGAGCAGTTTTTTCAAGTTTCTTTTTATTTTATTCTGAAGTCATTGATATGAATAGAATATGTTGGTTAAGAACAATCAGTCTTAATGGCAACATTATTAGTTTATATTTAATATTAACGTTAAGCACAAATATTTAATTTTCAACCTGTAACATTACACCAATATTTCTGTTTATATCATCTCTCGTTTGATACAATCATACTTATGTCTTCAAAAATATGTCGGGTACCTGTCGTAAGTAAAGTAGTCATAAGTAAATAGTTTATCCAAAGTTTAATAATATTGAGTAATTACAATCTGGATAATTTATGGGAATATCCCACCTAATATCACTGTGGCCGTTGTCTTTTCCAGGACAAATAAAATTAAGTTTTCTGGAATGTTATCATCTTTAAATGTATCAAAAGCTTTTCCTCCTCCAGGCGTAGCGGCAAAAGCTACTATTCCAGATTCAGTAACAGTAAGAACTATATTATGTTCTATTGATTCAATATATATTGGCTCTCTCGCTATACGTGGAAATCTAGCGAGAGTTGGGTCAAAAGCTTCGTAAATGCCCAGAAAGTTCAGCGGCCCGTTTAAAGTTACATAAGTCCTTTTTTTCAATTTTGGTAACTTAATATCAATTTCCTTTAATCCAACCTTATTTATGTCTTCTTGGAGTGCATTAAGTATATCTCTAAAAGTGACTTTTACAAAATTGTTGTACACAGTTTTAACATCAACATTTGGATCTGGATATATAAGCAACATACAATATTTCCTATCGCTTCCAAAAGATAATTCCATTACGGAAGCCTTCATAGAATCCATGTGGGTGTAGGGTACTTTAGCTCGCTGGATCATCATATCAACAATTCCATTACCTGCACGCTCTAACCTCGTATTCTTAACATCAAAAGGCAAAGTCCAGAGTCCTTTAAAGAATATAACATTTCCCATTAGCATTGAAGCTCCATCAAAATCTTCTGGAACATAAACGCTTGTGACTGGTGGAGATTGGATACTGACACGAGTATTTGCCCTAGTAGCAGCACTGCTCGGGGTCTCAAAATCTAAATAAGTGACCACAAACTGACTATTTTGGACCAAATCATCTTGGAAGTCTCTTGAACTTACCTCATTAAACTTGCTATCTATAAAATAATAGTTAGTACTGGAAATACTGACTTCATCTGTATGATTGTCAAACACGCTGTTTCTTAGTACGTTATATTGATCGTAAAACTTTTTGCTATCAGTAAATAGAAGACAGGATCTGAATATCTCACGGCGGGTGTTTCCAGATGCGCCGAAGGAGATTCCAGCCAGCAAACTCCATAATCCAAATGGCGCGAGTATTGTCGCCTTTTGAGTTGCAGCGTGTGTAAAATACAAAAGAAGTATACTAACATTAGTTGGTCTTGTACTAAACTCAACTTGGCCGGCTATAAGGGGAAATAATAACACAAATATTTTAAACATTTTCCGTGTATACGCTTGTGTGCGATTTTATATTCACTGATCTGGTAATACTGGTGCTGTTTGTACGAGAACATGTTTTTTGTCACTAGTTGCGTCTCTCTCTTGAGTATTCAATGCCTCGTCCTATGAAACATAAATATAGGAAAACGAATATAAGTCTTACGAGGGAATGAACATCAATGAGTGTTGTATTTAATACACGAACTACACAATATTCACTAACAAAATCGAGGCTTAGATATGATATAATCTTTTTTGAACTCTCCGACCTTGTACATAGGTCATGCGCTGGGTATTTACACTAAACAATTATTTTTAGCCTACTTAGTGATTAATATATATACATATATATATATATATATATATATATATATATATATATATACATATATATATATATATATATATATATATATATATATATATATATATATATATATATATATATATATATATATATATATATATATATATATATATATATATATATATATATATATATATATATATATATATATATATATATATATATATATATATATATATATATATATATATATATATATATATATATATATATATATATATATATATATATATATATATATATATATATATATATATATATATATATCTTATACAACTTATAAAAATAATGAGAACGATGATATAGTAAAAATATTATTTTTGGTTTTTCTGACAGCTAGGAGATCCTTGTTGGAGGCGATGAACTGTTTTTTTGCCAAGGTTAAGACAACGCACGGCGTTAAGTACCGTCACTTAACATTGTCTCGTATTCATAATTTAAGCATGAAAAACAATGTAAATCAAATTATTTTCTATATACATATAATAATTATACTAATGCAGTAGAACCTCGATAAGTCAAATTCCGGTAAGTTGAAAACGTCCACATCTTGAAATATATTTTGTACTAAAATCAAAATCTCAATCCTGTTTTGTTTGAGTCGCTGCAAAGTCATTTCTGCAAACTCAAATTGGTACATATTTCAACATCATATCTGTATCTCAAAAATAACAACGTTTATTTTACAAATTTTGCAACAAGATTATTTGAAATTTATTAATTATGTAATTTAATATGAGAGGACTGTTGTGGCGCAGAGGCGCAGCGTCTGTCTGCAATTGCGAGATTTCTAGGTTCTATTCCCACTCGGGGGAGAATGGATTTTATTTCCATTATCTTCGCTCTGGTTATCAGGCTAAGCGCGGCGTTGAGCTCCGTTACTGCCTGACAACAAGCAATGTCTCAAAAAAGTAAAAAGCTGACAACTGAGTATCTTAACACTGGGTTCCTACGGTTCCTGCGGTTACCTTTGCTAACCCTGTTTTAGATGAGTAAAGCGTGAAGCTAAAAAAAAGGAAAAGAAGTTTGGGATTTTAGGAATTTTATTGAATTGCTTTACCTCTTTATTCCTCGCATATGGAGATGCTTTCTTTTAATTGAAAAAAATGCATCTCCATCTCTTTATGTCAACCAAAACTCAAATCTCTATAAGGCAAACAGTCATAATAAGGCTGGCAGGCAGGCTAACAGTCTGCAACTTAAATGTTTTGCCATCCTATTGATATTGGACATGTAGTAGTTCTACTTTTTATACAAAAACGCCATCGTGTGTGATTTGGGTTCGATTTCCGTAACAAACGGTATGATTCCTTCTACTTAATAAATTAATTCAAAGTACATTTCAATACAACCTAAAAGAAAAATGTACTGATTCAAGTAATATGAATAAACAGTCAGTGTTGTTGGAAATTTACGTTATAAATAATTTATTATTAAATTTAACCTCATTTATACACTGTGCTAGGAATTTCAAGGCTATGTTAAGGAATATGGGCTTGTATAGAACACAGTAATCATATCAAAAGTCACATAGTGTAAATATATTTGGTACGTTCCAGGAAAAAATAAATATTAACAGTTATTATTCGAGTATTATTTCCTAATAATTAACATAATAATTAAATTAATTACTAAAGCGATCTTCATTAAACTAAAACACTCAAAACAGACTTGGCTGTGAATAAATTCCACTAAACAATATTGTTTTTGTTGTTTTTTCTAATATAATGTATATGAATGGACGATTCGCTGTGAAACTGGATGGGAATATACGATTCGGTATATACGCTGAGGTATCGGCAAACGCATCAGTGCCAACCTCAGTCACTTCTATATTAGCCTTGTGGATTATTTTCGATATATGTATATCCTCTTTAGTTATATTGCTGAAATTAGCGGCACTCTGATTAAATATATCATAAACACCCATTTTATTTAACGCAACGTTTAAAAGAACGTTGCTGTTTATTTGGAATCGTGGTATTTTTAAATCCACTTCCTCTATATCGAACTCGTACATATCACTTTCGAGTTTGTTGAATATTATTTCCATGAATTCACTAGAGAGCCTATGGTATATGTCCATAACGTTTATTTTCGGATATGGCAATATAATTAGCATAGCGAACTTGTTATCATCACCGTACGACAGTTCCACTACATGTGCCTCAATGGACTGAATATTGGAATATGGAGTCCTAGCTCTTTGGTACATCATCCTCACTGTCCCTATACGTTTTCCAGTTTCGTCATAAAACGCATCATCCTCTGTATCCGTTTCGTTGAAAGGTATAGTCCAAAAACCTTTAAATGCTACAATATTAGTCAATATCATCCTGGATGTTTTAAAGTCATCAGAATCCATCACATTAGATGAAGTTCCTCCAGACCCTTTCATGATAGCATTAGCTTTACTTGCTGCTGTTACTGAATCTTTGAAATCGAGCCTCACTATTTGTGTATCAAAATCTGACGTGACAATGTTTTGGAAATCAGGTAGCACATCAAATCCGTCATCTATAAATATATAATTTTTACTTTTTATAATAATATCTTGACTTTGCGAGTCCAGCACTGTTTTCGTTAGATTTCCATATTCAATTTTCAACTCGTCGAAATCGGAAGGCAGTCGCAAAGTCCTTTCGAGTTCCACTTTGCTATTACCACTTGCACCGAGCGCAACACTTGTCAACAATGTCCACACACTGAAGGGAGAGAATACAATATTTTTAGTTGTCTCTGTATTTTTACTACACATTAATTCTAAACTAAAATTTGCCACTGCCCCGCTCAAATCGTACGCGTAGCACACAGCTATGAGCGAGCAAAAAACTAAGTACTTCATAATGACGTGCACCGGCCACAGTGATCTCTTCGATACTACTGGTTTTACGTACTTATATTTATGCATTATTATGACGCAAGCAATTTGTGTTAATTTTATCCGACTATTATTATTGTTATGTAGTAGTAGTGACAAGTTGGCATATTTTATGTTTTTAAATATAGGTTAATGTTATTTTAACGATTGTACTGGATTCTTTGGAGGTATATTTAAATATAATATACATTGCCAGACAGTGCCAATTTCATTTGTTTGGTTTTATTTTCATTGTGCGGAGTCCTAAGTTGAAATTAATATTAATTATCCAAAGCTGTCGTAATTTCCTTGATTTTTTTATTAGCTTCACGCTTTATCCCGTACATCGCAGGGTAGGCAGAGGGAACTGCAGGAACCATATAAACCGAGTGTTAAGACGCTCCGTTGTTAACTCTCTGCTTTCTCCGTCCCCGCTTTCCGCCTTTTTCGAGGCTTTGCGTGTTGAGTGGCGGAAATCAACGCCGCGCTTCGACTAGTTTCCCGAGCGAAGAAAATGGAAATCGAAAAATCCATCTTCACCGAGTGGGAATCGAACCCACAAACCGTCGCGTTTACAGGCAGACGCTTACGTCTCTGAGCTACGACGGTCCTCACTTACTTGATATTGTTTTTATTAAAATAATCTCACCGAAGACCGTCGTGGCGCAGAGGATGGAGCGATTGCCTGGAAACGCGCGAAATTTATGTAAGTCAATCTTTTTTATCGAGACGTAAAACAGCTTGATGTTGCATATACAAGTTAGAAAAGATCCACCTTTGCTTTTAACGATTATTAAGGCCAATTAAAATATAATTAACTACAATTAAATTCATCTAAACCTGTTTAATGTTTGCACGTAAAACTACAGATGTTAACTGACAAATACATAAAATCGAAGCTTCTCATTATTTTTTAATATATTTTTTCGAGCGTATACAATTGTTTGAGCACAACTAAAACGTAAAAAAATATTTTTAACATTTTTATTTCCGGTTAATTTCTATAAGAACTATTTGACATTGATCAGATTTTAATAAATATACTAAATTATTCAAAAGCACTAAATATTTACTAAATAATCGTATAATTCAAGTAATTCATATCCCACATATAAAGATTATCGCGGGGGAACTTTATCGTAAAACACTTTTTCCCCAAGTACCCTACTAGAGGTTCCCTACTAAATATACAACGTTAAATTGCAGTTAGTAGGGAACCTCAATGCCACTCTTTTTCTATTATTTATGGGAAATACAAATGATTCAATCACTCGAGTGGCTATCAAGCCCAGACGTTTCATGCCACAGTGAGCCTGCATTTTTCGTTATCGTAGAACACATTGGGGCTTTTTATTTAAACAAAATGACAAAAGCAGGTTATTTACCTCATTTTATTTGGACTTACCGTATTTTTATATATTAAAACGTTATTCGTAAATTTCTACTGCATAGTATTAAATCACTAAATTTTATATATTTATTTTGAGTTAGGGTATTCTTTATGCTTTCATTATCTTTTGTAAGATAATTGAAATAATTTAATAAATTCTAATTTATAAAATTCAATTTTATATGAATATAGAAGTAAAGATATATGCTGTATGTTCTTACGGATCAATTGATCAATCAATTGACAATTGAAAAGATTTTAAGTCACTTAAAAAGAGAGAAACAAGGCAAAGCAAAGTGATGTGTACTTTACGTTAATTTTAGACCTTTCCCTTATTTTGACAGAATACACAATAGGACTAGGCTGGAGATCTTAATTGAAAAAAGATTGATACTTAGTACTTGTTCAATGACTAACGATTGTCTATTTAAAATAACAATGGTGGAATATACCCTAGAAATATTTAAATGATTTTGCTAAATATATTGGAGTTTCGCGGTAAGATGAAAACCCATTAACAATTGTACAGGAAGAAGTATCGTGTTAACACATGTTTATATATATATATATATATATATATATATATATATATATATATATATATATATATATATATATATATATATATATATATATATATATATATATATATATATATATATATATATATATATATATATATATATATATATATATATATATATATATATATATATATATATATATATATATATATATATATATATATATATATATATATATATATATATATATATATATATATATATATATATATATATATATATATATATATATATATATATATATATATATATATATATATATATATATATATATATATATATATATATATATATATATATATATATATATATATATATATATATATATATACATATACATATATTACTTAACAACAATAAACTTACCTCGCACTGTGCCAAAACAGACAACGTAAGGATTATAACTTAGGAATCTAGAGCTTTTAATTATTTTAATAAAGAATTTTAGATAGTACAAATCGAATAAATATTTAAAAGTACTAAATAATAAATAATCTGTATGTTCTTGATCACTTATCTACTCTTAATTAATGACAAGCATCCCGTTAAATAGAAGCGGAGCATAAGTGATAAAACACTCTCTCCATTTTATAAGTAAGAAGTCGCATATACATCGAACATACGCATTTTAAAGACATTTAGTGTTGAATTATTGACCAGCATTTGAAGTAGAAATCAAACTCACTATCAATATATTACAGAAAAAAAACACTACTGTGCTACGATGGAGTCAATTAAGCAGAACAAACTCTGATATTGTATTTATGACGCACAACGCATATTGGGTTTTCCACAGTCTTGATGGTACTACCGCGTCATTGGCCTCAATTTTTTTTAATCAGTTAAGACTAATAAGATTTATTAAGTTCTACAGAAAGAAAAAAAGATTGGTGAGCTTGGACTTTTTTTTGGACGAGTCGCTGGTTCAAATCTGAAAACATTTTTCAACATACAATACGCTTAATCATAGTGGGGTAATCTAAGGAAACAGAAGGAACTGTGGACCCATTCCCCGCTTTCCGCATTGCATGTCCAGTGACACAACTCAACGCCGCACTGGCATACTTGCCAGAGTGAAAAAAATGAAAATGAAATAATCACTCCACTTGGCACTCTTCGAATTTTTTTACTTTGGCAACCGTGACACAGTAGTACGGATACGATCACTCACCTCTAGATTTATATACGTTAAATGATTAAACATATCATAATAACATTTAAAATTTAACTGTATTACATTTTTAACTGAATAATTGAATAAATTATAAAAATAAAAAAAATTCAGGACAATTGTGCCACTCTGGGATGATGGATCTTTCTATTTCCATTTTCTTCGCTCTGGCAACTAGGCAAAGCACGGTGTTGAGTTCCGCCACTCAACACGCAATGCCTCGAAAAGGCGGAAAGTAGGGAACTGAGTGTTTTCCAAACGTTCAGTTAATTTGTTATTTTATTTTTTATTTATAAATTTTTCACTTAGAATCAATAAGACGATCACGTGTGTACGTCAGATAGAGTGAACGAAGGAGTGTCAGACGAGCTCAATTCGATAATAAATATTGAATCGAGCCCCTATGAAACCTACAAACTCTACGACTTACAACTAAATTTACGAGGGTTCCAGGCGCGGCCTGGGGAGAAGAGCCCACAACAAACTCAACCAGGTTTCCCTAAACACTAAGTGGCATTTGTGTTGCTATTTTATAATTTTTTTTATTAAAAATATTTATAATATATTTTATTGTTTAATGTTTAAAACTAAATACTATTGATTTTATAAATAATGCCAATAAATTAGTAAAATTGACCTGAAAAATTGAACAAAGCGCCATCTTGCCAATATATTTAAAATATAGATATTACTTGTACTGGTACTTTGTAGTTTTTTAGTTAGTTAATTTGTAGTTTTATAAGCACTGTATAATATTTCAAATAAATCTTCACGCTTTATCCCTCATAGCAGGGTAGGCACAGAGAACCACATAAACCGTGTTAAGACACTCCACTCCCTATTTTCGAGGCATTGAGTGTCGTGTGTTTCCAGAGCGAAGAAAACTCAAGTAAAATTATCTATCCTCCCCGATTGGGAGTCGAACCCACAACTTTAAAAGGCAAACGTCTCTGTTCCACGACGGTCCTCTAAAATAATTGAATGAAAACCACATTAAATTATAAACTATATAATATATTGGCATTTCTTTTGATAAATGTTCTAGAAACATAATTTTTTTGAGATAATTTTATAGAGAAGCTCTTGTGTTAAATATTTATAACATTATATAAGGTTTAAAAATGCTTCGAAGTTAGATTCGGTAAATGCATTTAATATTACAATAAAAATAAAATTATTTGATTTATTTTTAATATATTTGCGTGAAATCTCGTAAATAACTTGCAGTATATATAGATAAAAACTTTGTACTGATGCAAATTGAAATTGATTTTCAAACAAAATATTATTATATTACAAATACATCTAAAATTCTGATACTAAAAAATGACATGGAAACCAGGATACAACATTTTACATTGCAAAGTTTTATGGCTTAAAGAAACAGTCATTCATAATGACATGTGACATCCACACAATTATGTATAAATATTCATAAAAGATAAAATTATAGATAAAGTTAAATAAATAAGAAAAAGAAAATAAGTAAAGAAAAAGAAAATAACAGGTAAAAATAACACAATTGAGTATTTATACACTTGACTTAGTCAGCGAGGTCTCACCTTCACAATGTTAAATAAACTAATGTTCCAGTCAGTGTAAATAAATGTATTCAATTAAATTCGATTTCCATTAAATTCTATTCGATTAAAAAACACTCGGTTTCGAATATATTCCACTAAAAATCACAGTAGTCGTAGATTTTTCTATAACAAAGTATATAAAAGGTCGGTTTGCATCGAATTTGGGTGTCGTGATACGATCTGCGAAGTATGCTGATGTTTCTGCTGACGCTACCGTGCCAGATTCCGTTACTTCTATATCAGCTTTGTGAACTATTGCCGATATGAATATTTCTTCTTTCGTTATTTTCCCAAATTTCGCAGTTGAGGAACTAAATATATCGTGTACACCCATTTTGATTAGCGGTGTGTTTAATACAATGTTTGTGCTTATTTTAAATCGTGGTAATTTCACGTCCACGTCTTCTAGGCCGAAATTTTCTATATCATCTTCTAGTTTTTTGAATATATCTGTGAGAGTTACTTTTGACAATTTCATATACACTTCGTTGACTGTCGATCTCGGATACGGCAGCAATATTAACATGGAGTACTTGTTGTCATTCCCGTAGGGCAGCTCCAGCGCGTGTGCCCGAAGACTTTGCACATTAGAAAAGGGAAATTGATTTCTCTGGTACATCATTTTCACTGTACCTATTTGTTTTTTGTTTTCATCGTAAAACGGCTCCACTTGTGTGTCAGTTGTGTTAAACGGCAACGACCACAGACCTTTGAATGATATGACATTAGTTAAAATCATTCTTGAAACGGAAAAATCGTCTGATCGCAACACATTAGAGACGGTAGCGCCAGAATTTTCTATTAAAGCATTAGCTACGGAGGCCGCTGTTGGATCTTTAAAGTCTAAAGTCATCACTTTTGAATCAAAATCATTGGTGATCAATCTCTTGAAATCGGATAATATGTTGAAACCTTTATCTAGGAATACAAAGTTTTTACTTTTCAAAGTGACACCATCCGTCCTCGGGTCTAGGACGGTCTTTGTCAAATTTACATATCCGTTTATAATCGAGTTGTCATTACTTGGTAGAAGTAGCGTCCGGGACAGTTGTTTTCTGCTATTACCGCTAGCTCCTAAAGTGACGCCAGCCAACAAAGTCCATATGCCAAAAGGTGAAATCACCACGTGTCCATCAGTCTCCAATTGTGTGTAATATAACAGTTCTATACTAAAATTCCTTGCTCGTCCACTAAAATCTACATCAGCGTAACACTTAACGAAAAACAATAATAATATACCGATCTTCATATTGGCGTGCGTCTTCTATGCGTCAGAACAAAATACTAAGGTTAAATACGCGAGTAACACTATGAATATCCAAACAAGTTTCTACACACACATCGCCGCTTTTTCACAATTTAAATAGGAATTGCTACTTTATTTCCAGTGCAATTGAAATGAAATTGCGTCGTTTGCAATCAGTTTATCAAAATAAGAAATAATATAACCAATATTGTTTATACAAAATATAAGAATTTCTTATTACGTAGGTATTAGTAGATAATGACGCGGTAGGATTGGACTTGGGGTATTACATGGAGCTTACCGGCTACGCCTGTGATGCATATAGCTTATTTGCTTTTATATATCGGGTAGTTATGAACTAGGTAGTTAGTAGTTACTAGTCAGGTATTACCACAGAAAGTTGTCTTTTTTACTTTCTTAAAGAGAAATTTTGTTTTAGATAAGTATTTCTTAACGCTGCTCTTTGTCTTATTACATTGGAAAGAATAATATTATTTTTGACATACAGGCTTCCATATCGTTTTACTTGAAGTATTTATTACTCATCTACTATTTTTGGCATCTTCAATGACATTATTATACTTAAAATTCTACGTGATGATGTATTGACGCCATTGGGAATTGGAATTTAATATATTATATTTAGTGCTGGTTTTGTATGACAAAGAGAGAACAGATAGTTTAAACAATTAAAACAATTTTTTAATTTGTATAAGAAATCATGCACAGAAATGAGAAAATAATGCGATTTACTAAAGGTGATCTGACCAACTATCTCTTCCAGATAACCTTTAAAAAAACACTTAAAACATTTTAAAAAGAGATAAGGGAGAAAGAGATATTATAAACTAAATCAACAAGTAAACATACACAAATATATGATACTTTTAAAAAAATAAATAAATATATGAGTATCTTTAAGTACCTCAAAATTGGGAGAAAAGTGGGGAACAGAGTGTGAAGCGATTTCGTAAACTCTTAAAGATGAGAAAAGAAGAAAGATACAACAAGAAAATTAAGAACTTCAATATTGATAAAAAAAGTTTGAGAATTTATTGTTATTAGGGTTCCGTAGCCAAATGGCAAACAACGGTACCTTTATTCGTCATGTCTGTCTGTCTGTCGGTCCGTCCATATATAACAGTATTTTTCTTCCAATGCTATAAGAACTATACTTGAAACTTGGTTAAAAGATGTTCTCATGAACTATGACATGATGTTCCCATACTTAGAAATGAAACTCAAAAAGTTTTTTATGAAACTCATGCGTATTAGATAACTATAGATAGGTCTTCAAAAATGATTTAAAAGATATTTAAATCATTTTTTTCTAAACTAAATAATTTGCGCAAGACACACGTCAAAGTGGTAAAATATGTGTTGGTAAACTTTATATAATTTTACCTACTACTATGGAACCCTTAATGGGTGAGTACGGCTCGCACTTGACGAAGTTTTAACCTTGCTTTTAAAAAAGGCAAATTAAGAATTTAATTAAAATGACTGCCGAATGAATAATTATCATGCAATTATGTTTTAATTGTTATTATGTATGTTATGCAATGTTACTTTATATTTATTTATCTCTCATATAGCTCTCCGCTTTCAATTGAAGTGTTACATATTTAGAGTATTTACTCTAAATATGTAACACTTCAATTGAAAGCGGAGAGCAGAGACTAGTGACACTAGATTATATATTTCTATCTATCCTGCTATATGCAGGATGAAGCGTAAAAAAACTGTATAAGTTATGGGATAGGATAAGTGACTTTCATAATAGATCATTCCATGATGGTCTATTTATTTGTATTACAAAAGTAAGGTAATTGTTGGAGAAATATAGATTTAGACTTTTGTGTGAATCCGTTCGGGCATTGGATGGATTGCTTTCATTTCGCTTTCGCTCCGGCAAGACAAAGCTTTAACGTCAATATCAACTCAATTAAAGCGCAAATCAAAGAACGGAGTATTTTCATACAAAATTCTGTCTACTGCCGTGATAATATATAGGGTATAAAATAATAAGGGAACATCAAACTTGGTTCCCACTGTTCCTGTGATTCCCTCACCTTTCCTATATGTGGGATGAATTGTGAAGCTATAAAAAGTAGTTTAAAATCATAATATTTTTTGTAGCTTCACGCTTTATCCTGCACATGGCAGAGTAGGCAGAGGAAACTTCAGTAACCGTGGGAACCTAGTGTTAAGACACTCTGTTGCTTAGTCCCTGCTTTCTCCGTCCCCGCTTTCCGCGTTTTTCGAGGCATTGCGTGTTGAGTGGCGAAACCTAACGCCGCAAAATTCAATTCTCAATTTATAGCTTCACGCTTTGTCCCGCATATTGCAGGATAGGTAGAGGGAACTGCAGGAACCACATTAACCTAGTGTTAAGACACTAGTAAAAGTTAAGACACATTAATTAACACAATTCACAATTTAATTAATCTTAAATCCCTTCATTGAAATAGGAACTCGCAATCGTATTTCAATTACATCTACGCTAAATACACAACAACAATATATTTAAAATATAAATATTTCTTATAACTTGGGTTTTTTTTAATACTTTTTTTACCACAATAACAAACATAGGTCGTGCACTTGCAATCAAAGTAATTATCTAGAATATTTCCATTTATTTCTTATATACGATAGTGACGTAGTTCTCCGTTCTAAAACAAATTTTTAATGTTAAGAAATACTAGACCGGAGTGTCTGAACACTAGATTCTCTTTTTAATTTAAATTATTAAGAAGTTTTATAACTTAAATTTCGATTAATTTAATCCTATTAGAAATATTTACAATATACAAATAAAAATATAATATATAAAGCAGGTATCTACACTTCGACAATGTAAATCCTTGTGTTAAATAAAAGTAAAGAATTCTGTAGCTGAATTTGTATATTGAAACTATTTTTTTTTAAATTGTAAGTGAATCCTAAGAACTGTTTATGACATATTGAACCTAGTGTTATGACACTTCGTTCTCCGCTTTCCAACTTTCGAAGCACTGCGTATTGAGTATTGTGACTCAACGCCGAGCCATCCTCTTCGACTAGAAATTGAACCCACAAACCCTAGCATTTACATTCAGAAAAATATAGAAAAAAACTTTTATAGTTCAAAGTTTTATGAAACGAGTGTGATATTACGCTTATTAATTTTTGTTAGTTGTAGTTTTCCCGTTATCATGAAATTGGTAAAGACCACATATATATATATATATATATATATATATATATATATATATATATATATATATATATATATATATATATATATATATATATATATATATATATATATATATATATATATATATATATATATATATATATATAATATATATATATATATATATATATATATATATATATATATATATATATATATATATATATATATATATATATATATATATATATATATATATATATATATATATATATATATATATATATATATATATATACATATATATATATATATATATATATATATATATATATATATATATATATATATATATATATATATATATATATATATATATATATATATATATATATATATATATATATATATATATATATATTTGTCTACGCAAAAAACCGCCTGGAAATCATTTATTCCACACCTAGATTGACTGGAAATTAACCTAGGCTTAATATGAGGCGCTGCAGTCGATGTACAATGATGAAGTCATGTATTATAATTAAAAGCTTTCCCTTTAATTCAAAAAACCAAACCTACGTCATTAATTCGTATATTTTATATTGACAATAGAGATTAACATTTAAAGTATTAGTTCTTTGTTTTTATCAAAAGCTTACTTAACCACAAAGGCCAAGGCACAGAATAAACCGGATTTGAGAATAATTTAATCCCTTGAGATCCTAATATGTAGATATCGTGAAATGTTAAAAGATTACGACGAGTTTGATGTAGGTACAGTATGCGTGTGACATTTTAAAGTTATTATTTTTTATTTCACGTTTTATCCTGTATATAACGAATGGGTGGAGAGAATTTACTGTCAATTTTCTCTGTACTTGATTTTTTTCTAGGACGCATGACACTACGCGTTGAGTGGCGAAACTTATCGCTGCGGTACAATAATTTGTTTCTCTTCTCTATTCGATTACACAATTAAGATATCGATTACTTATATTTTTAATCGATTATTAGATTTTGAAGTATACTTAAGCACCTATATATCATACAATATATTTTGCAATAAGTTTATGTTTTGCACTTTTTTTATTTAAATATAATTTACTTTACAGTCACTTGGCCCGTATCCTTTTTTAACTTATACTATATGTTCACAAATATTGATTATATAAATATTAATACATAATATATAGAATTAATATTTATCATAGCGAGGACCGTCGTGGAGCAGAGGCGTAACGTCTGCCTCTAACGCGACGGTTTCTGGGTTCGAGCCCCAGTTGGAGAAGATGGATTTTTCTATTTCCATTTTCTTCGCTCTGGCAAACTAGGCAAAGCGCGGCGTTGAGTTCCGCCACTCAGCACGCAATGCCTCGAAAAAGGCGGAAAGCGGGGACGGAGAAACCAGCGCTAAGCAACGGAGTGTTTTAACACTAGGTTCCTACGGTCCCTGTGGTTCCCTCTGCCAACCCTGCCATGAGCGGGATAAAGCGTGAAGCTATAAAAAAAATTTATCATAATGAACATCTATAATAATCTTTACATTTTTTTATATTTAATATTACTTAGAACTAAGGCTATGTCATATAGCTTTTTTCTTAAAAAAATCGCCCTCATCATCTTAAACAGTTTTTATTTTATCAGAATCAGAATGAGGGTGACATTGATGCATCATAAACACTTTATGGCAAGAGTTATACTATATTATATTTTTGTTTAACTTTTAGGGTTCCGCATAAAAGGGGTAAAACGGGACCCTATTACTAAGCCTCCGTTGCCTGTTTGTCTGTCTGTATCTCATAAACCATGATAGATAGAAAGTTGAAATTTTCGCAAAAGATATACTTTCATTGCCGCTTTAACAAAACATATTAAAAATAAAAAAAGAATATAATAATAAGGGGTGTACACAATAATTTTTATTTTTTGCTTAATATTTAAAATGGTAACAGGTAGACGCTTCAAATTTTCACAGAA